>BMAV01010592.1:358062-416437 GCA_019973955.1 Trichonephila inaurata madagascariensis | reverse complement strand
AAAATGTCGAAGAGGAATAAGGTTAATGTCATGTTCTGTTTGATTCATCTTCGATACCATCTAAAGTTAGTGACCGCGATAACCTAGGGGTTGTGGTCACACGAACTCGTGGCTGGTGAGTCATGAGTTCGAGTCTTACTGCCCCTGAAGAGCCACCGAGTAGACGAGCAGATACCGTTAAGCCTGTCGTGGCTCAAAGTCTTCCCGTAGGCATGGTGTGGATGTTCGGAAAGAGGGTACCAGATATGTGTCATCCTCGTCACTTGACTAAGGTTCAAGATTGCGAGGACTATCGTCAAAAGCCCTCATGCAGCTTTGCAGTGTGACATTAATGTGGTGCCGGCCGCTATTTCCAAGCCATTCCACTAATTCTACTGCGCACGCTTAGGAACGCTCTGAGTGTTCTGGGAGCCTGCCAATGGTTAGATGCACAACAACGCAAAACGATAGACGACGCCATGTTGTAAAGACAAAAGGCAAGACGACAACGCTTCTTCGTGATTGTTATAAGACATTGATGGACATTTAAGACGAGAAACCTTATATAATGATCTGTATGTAAATAGTTTGGAGCAATTCAAATATAATCAATCAAAAACGAATTGCCATCACTGACCAGCCCCCTCCCCCCACTACATTAATGTATAACTCAACGCTTCTTAAACTGTGTTTCGTGGACCCCTGAGGGTCCAGGGGGTCCTCGGAGTCTCTCATGTGCAACGTTGAAATTTCCCTCTTTTACAAACTCTGAAAGGCTTCATGGAAAAATTGAAAGATGTGCCATACTAGACTAGATTACTAAATAGAAATGAATGAATGAAGATATGAATGCAATCAAGAAACTACTAGAACTTGTATTTTGATCAAGAATCTTAAATCGGGGAGGGATGTTCAAAATATTGGGGTTCCACAATCGAGAAAGTTTAAGAAACATTGGTATAACTCTCTCTCTCTCTCTTTTTGCAAGACCCATCACCAATAGCCCTAGTGAAGCTTTGTAGCACGACGTTAATATATAACTCTTCCTCTCTCTGCAAGTTCCATCGCTAATAGATCTCATGTTGCGTTATCAAGCAATAAACATTCATTCATTCATTCATCTAAAGTTAATACATAACAGCTTTAACCTTCTGATTTCCTTTCTTGGTAAGCTCTAAATATGAAACCATACATGGTGTGCGAATCCAAACACTTACACATTTTCCCATTTTCAAAATCAACTGGACTGGATGGTATATGGTACGACTCTGAAAATATTGTAATACTGTTGTTTTATTTACAATGTTTTAGAAAAATTATCTTCAGTTTAATATTGTATTGCAAGACTTGAACTCCAAGCACGTTTTTCTATATACTATATAGAAAAATTTTCCTATCAATATAAGTTATTTAAACAAAAACTGTATATTTTTGTATAAATTCCTAGAGATTTTTTGGAATTTTTTTCTAAGTCAGTGTAAAGGGATAGGTCTATATTCAGACCCGCTAATCTCGGAAAAAACGTAGTTCAAGAAAAAGGGATTTTTTAACATGAGGTTCATATAAAACTTTATTTTTTTAAAAAAATTGCATTAATCTTTTAAAAGTCAAAGTCAGAATTCGAGTTTCCGAATTCGTAAAATTCACATTCATTCATCGGCATGTCTAAACACGCGCGCGAATTTCTCTTCCACCTCATTTTCTAAATTTAAAAAAAAAAAAATGGCGCTGAAAGTAAGACTAACCTAGATTCTGTACAGTATAAAAACGAACACGAAAAATGTGTTAATTTCAGAAAGGACTACCAGAAAAAAACTATCGTCGTTGACGTCTGGCGTTTCACTTTACAGAAGTTTGATTGGAAGATATTCTACCCGTTTGGCAACATTTTTGCTCACATGGCAATATATTTAAGAATTAAAGGATTTTTTTTTCAATTCGGCTTATACATTAGTTTTGAATTTGGGATAATTTTTTTTTTAAAAAAAAATACTCCCTTTCAGCTTATACATGGATCGGCTTATATTCAGGGTATAGGATTTATTTTACCACAAAATTGCAAAGTTATTAAAATTTAGAAACTTTGTATTAATACTACATGCCAATTTAAAATTTATCAAAATAAGTAAAAATTTATTTAACAATATATGAAATGCCTTATGTGAAAACATCGAAAACTTTCGATATTTTCAAATAAGTCATTTCATACTATCGATATTTTTTTGTTATTCAGATAGAAACGAAATATTTCACAGAATACGATTCAGTCTATAGAACAGCAAAATCAAAAGAAATCCATAATGCCGCAACATTTTTTATCTGAAAAATGTGCAAATTTTAGATGCTAGTCTTAAACATCGAGAGAGAGCAATCTTAAAAGAAACATATGAATCTAAATCTATGAAATGTGTACATCGTGGGGGGAGAAATACTATTTTCATATTAATCCAAGGCACACAAAAATCAATTCCAGATAAGAGAGAGAGAGAGGGGAGGTGCATTCTAAAATACATACACCATTAACTGTGAAGGGGATTGTAAACTTCAGTGATGTGGTTTGATGCAATCTCATATTGAGGTCTAAAAGGGCTAGGGGAAGTCCAAAATATTTTAACAACGACCATGACTATGACGTTATCAGTCCAATTTAAGAGATACGCGCAGATGAAACATGTCGATAAATAAGGAGAAAAGTCTTCCTAAATTGGACCAATCGTGAAACAAATAGAAGAACAGATCGTTTGGGTAGTAGCGGAAAGAGTTTTCGTCTAAAATTGTATTTTGGAGCATGCACCAATTGTTAGATTCCATTTTTTTTCCTCTTTCAGCGGAGTCGGCTGGATAAAGAAGGCACTTGAATATTTTTTAATATTTTTTTCCTGTTTTTATTAGATGCTGGTGTGGGAACTGAATATCGAATAAAATTTTCATTCTTGAATAATATGAATTGAATATTTATTTCTTTAAAAATAGTCGGTAGTATTTTCGGAGATCTTGAAACGTTATATTCACCGGATGTGAACTTGTAATCTGAGGGAATTTATATGTGAGAAATATGAATTACAAAAGCGTTTTAAGAATCAAATTCTCATGGCAAACGTATTTTTCGAGTAAAGTTTGACAGAATGTCAGACATACAAACAACAAAAGGAACTCGTAAAAATAATGAAACTTGATAGATCACACACATAGATTATAAAACTGAAAATAACAAAGACATATTTTTATGTTAACATAAAAATGTTATAACTTCAATGTGGAGAGAAACTTAGACTAGTATTTTTACTGGCATAATATTGCATTACTTGGTGTAAGGAAAGTTAATGATTAATTGATTTCGGCTCGGTGGCTGTGAGGTAGCGTGTTTCGTAAGCCCAAGGTAACGAATTCAATCCCTACTTAAGTCGATATATTATCTGACTATGAAAATCGTAGACACGTATGTCACATGATTATGTGGAATGTAAAAGATCCCTTGAGTATCAATTTGGCTCTGGAACTCTTGGCAAAATTAAATCTTAGCAATATTCAGCATTCCGATGATATTTTGAATTGGATAAAATTCAAATGTTACAATTTGGTAGCGAAAGCCACCACTAGAGGGTGCCACCAATGAAAGGCTTCCAATCTTGGGGACTTGTTGTGTCTGCAAATGGCTTAGCTGCCAAAATGCAGCCCATTTGAAACAAACAAACTATTTTCATTTTCTGAATAATCAAATAGGACAACGATTGAAGGATTCACTGTTTATTAACATCATAATCTTAGATTTGAGTTGATTCTTTTATTAACACTTCATTTGAAAACGACTCGAAGGCTAATGGCAACGTATGACATAATTTTGAGCCTCGATCATGCCTGAGAAGGCACTCGACTCCCCAAGCTACCACATCCAGCTAAATAGAATATTTTGAGCCGAGACTTATCTAAAGTGTATCAGTCTTTTCAGTGAAGGGGCGTAGCTACCGCCGTATCAATGATACCCCCCCAAGCTACAGGGGCCCCAACATGTGTAACTACAGTCCCTCTAATAGAGCTCCAATATCTAAAAAAGGGCCCCGAAGGAATTTTGATACAGGGCCCCCTCAGAGCTAGCAACGCCAATGCATCAGTGGTACCATTATTCGAAGCCACGATTCGACAATTCCGGCCATGAAGTCGCGGCCATGTCGAGTCATTCACCATGGCCAGGCCCCCATCTTAGAAGCAACACAAAGGGATTCGAGAGGGACTAGAATAATTTTGGAATGAAAAGTTGGCATCTATAGCACCGACATTAATTGCCTTAAGTAGTTATCATATTGATTCATCAAAAAACCCCAATACCAAAATTTATAATTTTTTTTAAAACCAATTATTTTATATAAGTAAAATTGTACTTCATACAAAGAATCGCAAGAAATAAATACAAGTTTTACATAGGCTTTATTTTCATTCTTCAAATAATTATTCTCATACCATTATAAACTTGTTACTACCATATACTACACGTTTTATTATAAAAATTAAATGAATCTAAAAATTTTATTCATTATATATACCCTATATATATATAAAATCCGGCGTATAACGCGCACCTATACTTTCAAGCCTAATTTTTTAACTTTTAGTTATATTCGCCGTATAACGTACACCCCGTTTTTAACGAAGGAACCTGACATAGACGTGTGCAATTCTTTTATGTTTTGTGAAGTCACTTATTCGAGGTATTTACCCGAAGTTATAGAAAAATGGCATCCTTTTAGAACTACAGCACTTTAAAATCTTACGGAATGCTTTTTCTTTCAAATAAACAGTGTTTCGATATAATGTAGAAGTCTAATTGCTTATACTCCTCTCTTTTTATTTTTAAAGCTCTCATTTTTATACTCGGCGTATAACGCGCTCCCTTAACTTTTGATCTTATTTTTTGAGTTAAAAGTGCGCGTTATACGCCGGATTTTACGGTACATGTTCAGAAAGAGATTTGATTTGATTTTAATTTTTGATTAACATCGAACTCTAAAGCATCAGGAGGGCCTTGGACGGATGGCTCAAAGGAACCAAGCTTATAAAGAGTTCAGAGCTTCAAACTGATCCCAACGTGGACCTCGTAATTTTGAGCCTCGGTCAAGTGACAATGATGGCATCTGAGCTGACTCCCTCTCTCCAGGCTACCACACCTCGCCAACGGAAAGACTTTGAGCCTAGAAAGATTCAGTGCGGAACAGCGCCTATACACACCAGTGCTCCCCAATCTTTTTGCTGCCACGGATTGATTAATGTTTGATAACTTACTTCGGCCACCGAAGGGGGGGGGGACGTTGATAGCTTACATTTTAGACTGCTTTGATTATGGTATCCGACTACGTTCGGAACCATGATTTTAAAAATGCGCATAAATGGATAATTTTCATATTTAGCGTCACATTAGAATACATGTATAAAATTTATTAAAGGACATTTTGACAAAAAAAATTTATTTAAATACAATATTTCGGCAAAAAATTAACTTAGAATGACCAATTTTCAAAATGTTCTCCTTTTGTGAAAAATTCTTCCATTATAATAATATTTTGCCTGTATATAGCTCAGACCTCTGTATAGAGGTTCAACTAGAAGTTTTGAAAAATTCCCATTATTTTCAGAATTACAACCAAATAAAATAATTATCGGCGTTTTTTTCTTAAGATTTCTCCCCTTTGTTGTTGTAAAACATGGATAAACCCACTTCTAAGTTATATATTTCAAAAATTCTAGTTGAGCCTCTGTAGAGAGGTCTGAGCTATATACAGGCAAAATATTATTATAATAGAAGCATTTTTCACAAAAGGAGAACATTTTGAAAAAAAATTATTCTAAGTTAATTTTTTGCCGAAATATTGCATTTAAATATTTTTTTTTGTCAAAAAATGCCCTTAAAACAATTTTATACATGTATTCTAATCTAAGTGACACTAAATATCATGAACATTTTCCATTTATGCGCCTTTTTAAAATCACGGTTCCGAACGTAGTCGGATAACTTATATATAAATACTTTTGATTTAATTGTACTTAAACATCCCTTTAGAATAAAATACAGTTACACCAAAAAAAGAATATAGAACAACACGGACAACAAGGAATATAAAATGAGTTTCATGGAAAGTCACACAAACTCGACAGAAATACACCACAGTACATAAAAAGAAATAATTAAAGTCTCTTGGGTGGCCTGGTACTTTTTGATCCATGGTCCGGTACCAGTTCGAGGCCCTGGGATCAGGGACCACTGCTCTACACGGTGGATCCTCAGTGACACCAAGACTCAAACGAGTTCGTGACCATGACCACCTAGCTATTGCGAGCACATATGCAGAGGGAGAGAGAAAGGAAAATACTTTCATGACATAATTTGATACTTTCGTCTTCTTCCCATTCACTGTAAAATCGAGACATTTTTAGCTATTTTTATTTGTACAATAGCACAAAAACGTGAATTAATTTAGTATGTATTTGGCATTTTAATAGTTATTTAAGCATTAATCTGTATTTTTCTTGAGTTCAAGAAAATGTTTGGTTTCAATACCTTCCAGTAACAGAAGGAAAAAAAAAAAATGGAAGTCTTTTCAGCAATACGAATACATATGGAAAAATCTAGCGACCTTCCGACACGAATAAAAAAAAAATGAAGACCAGCTCTTCAGAGACAGAAACGAAACCAAAATTTCGTGCGCTCATTATCCAAAATTCTAAATTTCGAAGGCCAACAGACGTATTTCCCGAAAATCCCTTAATCGTGATCCTACCGTTCCAAATCACACAGACCTAATTTCCTTTTCCTTGGCTACTAATCGGCGTCTGTTTCAACCGTAGATCGCAGATAACCACCCAAAATGTGGACTTAGATCGCATAAATATGGGGCCCTTGACGTCACACATTCAAATGTAGGTTAGACTCATTCCACGCTAATGGAGGCGAGATGTATTCAATAGATCAAGAATAGAGTTCCAATTCATTTGAATATCGTTATGATTCGGTGCACTTCAAATTTTGTTCCCATTTATTGCGCCTTGTGTCCACAAAGATTTATGCTGCCACATATAATTATTCCAGAAGGGCCCGTCGCAGTTTTAGAAAATGTATTGTTTCCCTTCCACACACACACACAGAAGCTGCATACCAGTCTCCAGGCGCCAGACGTCAGCAACAGGTGGTTTATTATTTAATCAACTGCTAGGCTAGAATATAACGGCCCTTTTCTGTTAAGTTTCATCCCCAGTCGCTGCATGCAGTAATTTTGTTTAGTAGAAAACGATCGATTGATCAAACTTAGCATGCATTCCATTGCACTGAATATGGGATTTTAAAGCTATCTGATGAAGTTTATGGCCGTCTTGTACTTGAATAGAACACAAATAGAAAACATTCTTCTATAAATAGAAAAATACATCAGCAACATATTCTAATGTAATAAACGTATGGAGATAGAGTTGTAATACACTGCTTTATTATACCATTTCGATTTCTTGTTAAATCAGTTGTTTTTTCCACACAATGCGAAATATATTCAATATTTCATCTGTTATATGTTACTGCAAGAATTAATACAGCTATTGATCAAGCCTCGTGATTAAATTTTTTTTATTTATCGTCTGCTTGAGTTCGCGATTAATTCAATATTCTCTTCATTTTGAAATAGATCGTTTGATTTTTATATAACTCTGAGCCAACGCGAGTTGAATAAAAAAATCTATTCTTTTTAGATTTAATAATGTTGGTGTTCTATATTTTGCCGTTTCTTCTACAATCTGTGTACACCAGCTTTGATAGTACTTTTTTCAAACAAGTAATATTCACACGAAACGAAACCAATATTGGTTAAAATGAAAAAAAGAAACATTTATTGAATTATTAGAAGCATTCAATGAAGAATTCTTTTTTTACATTAATAATTCACAAATAAACGAATTTCAGAAAATTTGTTAGTTGATATATCATATGGGATAATTTTAGTTAATGTTGCTAAACAACGTATAAAATTTTACGTGTTTGAAGACATATATAATAAATATCACGACATAGCAGAAATTGCTAATAATGATGGCGTTAATAGATTTTTTTTTCATCATATGCCCTTTTCCTACCTTTCGGTCACAAATCTATGATGTTAAAAGTGACATTAACACTGATGATTAAAATCCTTTTCATATTTTAAAATTCTGCTGATGTTATTTTCTAACATGCTTAAAAATTCTACTTTATTATTTTTAGCCCAAAAAATTTGTTTATCCTTCAGTGAAAACTCAATTTGGTATAAATTTTATTTAAAGATCATTATTTTAAATTTGATAATCCTAATGGACTAAATCCATGTGACATCATGGTCAGATATAATAAATGCAATAACGAGTTTCCAGCCAATCATTTCATAAATTCCTATGACGTCTAGTCACATGATAAGGGCGATCATGTGTTTCTATCCAATCAATTAATGCGTTTCACTGTTGCCAGATTTTGCTTTTTATTGAAACTTTCTTTAAAAAAGCACATTTTTGTCAATAATATTGCACATAGGTAAACAAATGCCTTTAATTTTAAAATACATGTATTTTGTACATATGTATACATTTTGGATTTTGAAAAACTTTTGAATACTTTACCTAATTATCAAATATGAAATTGTATGCATATTTTACGAGTAGAACAAATACAAGTGTAATGTCAGTTTTGAATTTAATGAATTCACGTGACTGAATTTATCATGTGACCATTGATCTTTAAAAACTATTAATAGCTTGTATAATCGAATATATTGTAATATTACCGAATAATTAAGATAACAGAAATAAAAGGAATGATATTTAAAAACTGTATTGAATTTCAAAATATTTTGCTTCCAAAACATATCAAGAAAGAAGTAAAATTAAGAAGAAATAGTTTGAAAACTCCGATTTATCTGCCATTTTGAATTCGTGTGAATGCAGCGTGAATCCAAAGAAATTTCTACTCATCTCTTCAAACCTAGTTTAATGTATCGATTGAAAAGCAATGAATTGTATTCGAAAAAAAGCAAAATCTAGTGACGATTTCTCTGCAATCAAGTTTTACCACCGATTTTTCAATATAATTTTATCTCTATTTTACGGGATTCATACGTGGAGTTTCAGATCTTAAAAAATATTTAGCCAGAGAAATTATCATTAATTTTTGCAAGCACTAATGGTGTGGCTTCCTAGCAGATTTTTGGCAATCCCTACTAAAGAAAATTTTAAGCGCATCTTCCCTATCCGATGGGTAAATTCACGCAATTGAAAAAGATCTACCGTAAAAAAATCCGGCATGTTCCCCAATTCATGGTACAAACTTTAAGGTTAGGTACAGGACATTGTAACAATCATTTATTCTATAGGAATGTATGGGTGCAAGAGACGCGATGAAGCACTAACACAAAAAACAAGAGACGAAAGGAACGACAATGTGTTTATTGACAGCGTCGTAGACAAGCGTAATGTTTACAATAACTCTTCATAAATGTTCAGCAGCTGAACTATGAAGTCCAGCTGCAGCTCACATTGTTGTACCACACACTGGCAGTCGGAGAAGATAGCCTGCCGGGTTCAAAGCTTGTACTCGCTGAAAACGGAAGAGGTTTAAACGATTTTTGTTTAACACTACAAACGGTCCGATGACTCACACTTAGGTGATGAGCAACAGCTCCTGTACTTGACTCTGGTCTAATTGCCACAATGTTTAAGATGATTTCTTCCAGGCTTAAACTGCGTACAGCTCTTTGTCGACCAGCATCATGTCTCGTGACGTTGAACGAACGTGTTTCACGTAGTTGACACTGACTGAAAGATTATGTGATCTGGCATTCATCGATCAGGAAACTGCGTGTGATACATTCGCGTAGCGCAGCTCTGCCGTTACCATTTGCACGGCCGTACATGTAATGCCTGTAAGTTCCCTATCGTAAACGCCAGCACAATTGTGAATGGCACTTTTCCCAACTGAGATGCATCATGTTGAATGGCAGCTAGACATCTACTGCCCCCTACCGGCAACGCTACCAACCGATAACTCCATTTCTCTTTTCTTTTGTTTTCCTTGTTTACGCCTCACTGCGTCACTTGCGCCCATACATTCCTATACAATAAACGATTGTTACAATACCCTGTATCTACCCTTAAAGTTTTTTGAACCACCCTGTATAACGCGCACCTATACTTTCAGGTTGTAGTTTTTAATTTTTAGGCATACTCACCGTATAACGTGCACCCCCTTTTTTACGAAGAAACCTGAAATGTACGAGTACAGTACTGTTATGTTTTTAAGCTATTTATTCAGAGGTATTATCCCAAGCTTTTTAAAAAATAGTATATTTTTAGAACTGAATCCCTTTGAGTTCATAAGAAATGTCATTTCTTTTAAATAAATAGCACTTCGAAGTATGTACAATTTTAATCTTTTTTGCCCATCTCTTTTTAAATTTTAAAGTTACCGTTTATATACCAGGCGTATAACGCACACCCGCTAATATCGAACTTACTTTTAAAAGTGAGCGTTATACGCCAGATTTTACTATAATTATTTCATTTGGGACTGTGGCAACGATGATTTTTATACCGATTAATTTTTATTCAATCAATCGCTGTATGTAACGTTATTATCTGATTTTACTTTGTTGTTATATTGATCTATATGTTACGTGGTTTGGTTTGTTAATAAAATAATGGAAGAGCATTTTGCAATATTTGTTTGGAAATTGAACAACAGACTTTGAACTAACACAAATGGTGATAAATATACACTTTTGATTATACAGATGCTGGTGGTAATTAGATTCCCGTATATACACCACTTATCTCTGTCGTGTTATCTATATGGGAGCTCAGTTTAAGAATTTCAGCATGAAACTGTTGTAAAAAAACACATTGAGAGTTATGTGAAATATAGATTTTGTTTAACATTATTATGAGAGAAATCACTAGAAAACACACACACACACAAAATCACTCCTCATATTTAATCAATTGCGAATTCTCAGGCAGACAAGTTCAGAGTATCCAACTGAATTCATTCATCTGAAACAATATGCGCGGTAATAATTCTTTAATTAAAAAGATAAAATGTTTAAAAACACAATGAATGCATACCTTTCATTATTTAACCCAACTAGACCGACATTTCCAAACTTTCCGTCACATCAAAAGACAATGTTTCAGCATATTGTTTAAGAATAAACTACAGCATGTTAGAAAGCATAACGCTAAGTTCATGCAGTTCCGGGTCTCACCGTTATGTTTTCTTTTTCGCTATTTGTTTTACAAAAGACAATACAGCTTCCGATACAAGATCAACGCAGCTGATTACATAATAATGAAGCCTTATTAACATTCGCTTAAGAATTGGAAAAGACGAAGTTTGAGTTCCTCACGCTGCATGTGTCTCGGAGATATCAGACACAACAATTACACGCACAAAGACAGTTGCGAATTACTCCACGCAAAAAAGAACAAGTTTTCAGGACTTGTTTTCGTGAATAATAGTTAACTGAATGGTTGTGTTCCTTATGAAAGATAGGTAATTTTTACTAAGGAGAACGATTAATAAAAGTATTAGAGAACGCAATGAAAAGAGATTATGAGTTTATGTTTAAGTCATTTAAAATACTATTCTGCGTATACAATAATATTTTAGTATTTCAATAAAAGCTAATTTTAATTCTGACGAATAAAATAAGGTAAATATAAATTTTTTAGTCTGCTAGGCGGCTCTGAAGTAGCGTGCCCGCCTTATAACCCTAAAGTTGCAGGTTCGATGTTGGCTGGAGTCGATAGATTTTCTGGATACAAAAACCGTAGTCACGCATTTCATATGATTATCCTGCATGCAAAATATCCTTTGAGTATCAGTTTGGCTCTGATACTCTCGGAAAAATTTAATCACAGCAATATTTAGCATCCAATGAGAGTCTGAGTTCAATAAAATTCAAACGACACAATTTGGTAGCGGATGGTGCCACCAATGAAATGGCTTCTACTCTTGGGGAGGTGCAGTGTCTGCAAATGGCTTGGCTGACAAAATGCAGCCCATTTGAATAAAAAAAAAATTCTCAGTTCAGAAATTATTAAAAGTAAATAACATTTGCAGAATTAATGTTAATTTTAAACTGTATACAAAAAATGTATTTCTTCAAAGGGATTGTAGTGGCTACTGTAGGCTAATCGCTCTGGTCACGAAATAATGGTCGGCGTGTCACGGATTCAAGTCCAGGTGCCTCTGAAAGCCTGTCGGCTCCGTGTAGAGTGGGCTGATGCTCATTAAATCTGTTGAGGCCCAATGTCCCCTGTTGGCGTGGTAGGATAGTTTGGAAGAGGGTGCTAACTCAGGTATCGTTTTCGTTACTCGAGCTTGGTTCAAAATTACGAGGTCCGTAGCCAATAGCCTTCGTGTTGCTGTATTGTGCGACGTTAATACAACTCTCACTCACTCAAAGTAATTGTACCAGACACACACACAGGGCCGTTTTTAACCTCCCGGCGCCCTACGCTACGCCTCCTCCCTATTCCAGAGCACTCCTCTTCCTTCATCAGTTCTTACTTTTCCTGTTTTGTTTCGGGAGGGATTTTATGGCCGCGGTAGCCGAGTGGTATAGGTATCGGACCGTGGCTTGCCTTGTCACGAGTTCGAGCCCAGTACCACTAAAGACCCGCCGTGTAGGGCAGCGATGCACGTTAAATCTGTCGAGAACTGAAACGACCTCCCGTTGGTGTGGTGTGGTAGTTAGGAGAGGGGGGTGCCAGCTCAGGTGTCGTCCACGTCACTTGACCATGGTTCAAAATTACGTGGTCCGTCGCCAAAAGCCCTCGTGTAGCTAAACAGTGCGACGTTAATATTCAATCAATCAATCGGGAGAGATTTTTCCTTTTCTTACTCTTTTCCCTTTCTTTGTTTTTGCTGTTTGAATAGTCTTTCCATTATATACACCACCTATGGATCAGCCGTGTTATGGACTGACAGTCGTAAGGAAGGAATAGTGGTATGGTTTGGCCACTCTTGTTCATTTTTTACATTACGGCAGTGCAGCGCAACCTTTTTATCGCTGCGGACCTTTGATAATTTTACCGCGGCCCGCTGAGGGTGGGACACGTTGATTGTTTATATTTTAGATTGTTTTGATTTAGCAATTTTAATTTAGTTACATTTAAATATGCCATCAGAATAAAATAGTTACACCAAAAATAAATACTAGAGATTTAATGTGGAATATAAAGTGATTTCCGTGGAAAATTGCACAAATCCGAGAGAAATGCACCACTTTAAATAAAATGGCAATAGTTTAATGTTCTTTAGGCGCCCCGGCACCATTTGATCCACGGACCGATACTGGTGGTTGCGGATCCCTGCTTTACGGCATCACAGACCACCCACTCTTTTGAAAATTAGTACAGTAAATTAATGAAATCGCTTGCAATTACAGTATAGAGTATACATTATTGTATGAACTGTTTTCAACTTGTTAATTATCTTTTTCATCGCTTATCGCTTGATTATCTTTTAGTTTTTGACATGCTTATTCTTTGTTGAGTCACTATCATTGCACTTGTACAACGAAGATTTTCTTCGAAAAACGAATGATTTTTTCGAAAAAATCATTAATAACTCCATTGTAATCAATTTTCATTGCAATATCATTTTGAGTGCATAGCAACATCAAACTGTTAAGCTTTTCATTTTCCATAGTAGATTCCATATCAGTCTTTACCTTTTTGAGAGCACAACTGTTTCTCTCACTATTCGCTATAATAGAACACAGATTTATTGTCCAACAATAAACCATTGAAAGTTGTAAATCGGAATGCGCACTAAATTGTGATTTTTAACCCACGAAGTACAAACTAGTATAATTTTAGAAATTAGTGCAAGATTAAAAAAAAAAGACATTTGAAAAACAACTGAAAATACCTTTAGTACGAAACTTCTTTAAAAACTTTTGATGAGATGGATCATGAAGATGAATGAAAATTCTTCCAAAAACAAAAAATAAAAAGTGGTGGTGGTGGTGGGGGATTCTATAACTTTGATTAAAATGGTTGCCTTAATTCTTAAGTGAATAATATCGATAACACATAGGAGTGATTTACAATGTTCAATTGAAAAACAAAGCAACAATTGATGACAAAAGGCGTTTTTAATTAATACGTATGTCACCGAAACATCAAGCCCATTAAATCACATAGCAAATGTAAAGACAACACTTTTAAGAGAACTTCATATCAATCTTAAGTATGAACAATTATCGCGAATTTTCTGTGTTTTGAGTTCAAATTAAATTTAATATTGTTCATATAAAAAAAAAAAACTCGTGTGTATTTATTATACTATATAGGTGCAGTGCATTAAAATACTACCCCCGAACTTAAGCGATAGGTGGGACTGCGTGATAACCGCGTATAAGTCAGGGTATAAAATCCCACATATAAATTATTTTTAGTTGGGGCCAGAGACGAAAGAAAGTAACAGTTTTAAAAAAAAATGTTTAAAAAAATCTTAGATAACACGAATGCAAAATCGCAAAATGAAATTATTTTGATGTAGAAGAGGTTTCATAAAATCTAACACAAAGTAGTTTTCCGGCTCAAACATTTTTTTTTTCTCTCTCAAAATTTCCTCGTAGCATACTAATAATGTTTTAATTCCTTGTTTTGCTGCAAAAAATGTTTTTTCGTGAAAGTCTCTATCTCCTAAAATTTGTGTGTGTAACCCCTTTTTTCAATTAAACAGACGCCTTCTTTGAAATTCCCAACCACCCTTCGATCTTCTGATTGAGTGAATATTAACATAGCACTGTTTTGCTACATGTGAACTTTTGGCGACTGATTTCGTATTTTTGAACCATGGTCAAGTGACGAAGACGACATCTGAGCTGACACTCCCTCTCCTAACTACCACACCACACCAACAGGAGGACGTTTCAGCTGTCGACAGATCTAACGTGCATCACTCTCCTACACGGTGTAGGGGTCTTTAGTGGTACTGGGCTCGAACCCATGACACGTAAGCCACGATTCAATGCCTTGACCACTGGGCTACCGCAGCCACGACCTTCTGATTGAACTGGATCTAAAGACTCAAGTAATTCAATGTTTGCTCTTGCATTTGTATGAGTTCATCAATTCTCAGCTCCTGATTGTGGGAATCCAGCAATTTTTGAGCATCATTACTATTCGCTTCTAAATTTATTTGCCTAACAAGATAGACAACTTCTTCAATCACTTACCAATTAGCAGTGGGTAGCCTAGTGGTTAGAGCACCGGACTCCGGACCGGAAGGCCTGGGTTCGATGCCCGTACCACCAAATACCCGCCGAGTACACGCAGAGTACGTGCTCGTTAAATCAGTGGGTCCGAAAGTCTTTGCGGGCTGAATCAAGAGTGCAGGGAACTGGAGAAAATTTCCCTCCACTTCAGTTCCATGTCTAAATTGTGGAGGTGGAGATAGATGGTATCGCCATCTATCGTAATGTTCTATCGTCCCTTCAGGAATTTCACCGAGCTAAATCGTACTGTCATCTGTATGGTGCTCAAGGCTAAGGCCAACGACAGGCGTACATCTATCCCATTACCACGATGAATTTCGTGGCCTCGATCTGACTGTCAGGCAGGTGACATGAGCAGCAACAACATTACCAATTTCATCAGTCTTTGGAACTTATTCCGTCTGAATTTCAGTGATGTAAAAAAGAAAAAAAAGTCAAATAGACAATATTTGAAAATAGTGTAACTCCAGGTTCGCGAAAGTCGAGGTATTACTGTATATTTATATACATATAAAAAAATATTCTATGAATACAGATAGGGAGGAAAAACATTTAATATACATTTCTTCGTTCACCAAAATAATACCATTGTAGACCATTCAACGACAATTAGTCTTCACAGAAGACCAGGAGCGTAGTTATCGCCATATCAATGATACTAGGCCCCCAAGTTAGAGGGGCCCAACATGTGTGTAACTACAATACCACTAAAAGGCTTTCATTTCTAAAAAAGGGTAGGGCTGCGATAGCCCAGTGGTCAATTGATTGATTGATTCATTATTAACGTCACACTGTTCAGCTACAAGAGGGCATTTGGCGATGGACCACACAATTTTGAACCATGGTCAAGTGACGTGGACGACACCTGAGCTGGCACCCCCTCTCCTAACTACCACTCCACACCAACAGGAGGACGTTTCAGCTCTCGACAGATTTAGCGTGCATCGCTGCCCTACATGGCGGGTCTTTAGTGGTACTGGGCTCGAACTCGTGACAAGGCAAGCCACGGTCCGATACCTATACCACTCTGCTTCCGCGGCCACAGCCCAGTGGTCAAAGTATCGGATCATGCCAGGAATGTCATGAGTTCGAGCCCAGTACCACTAAAAACCTGCCGTGTAGGGCAGCGATGCACGCTAAATCTGTCGAGAGCTGAAACGTCTTCCCGTTGGTGTGGTGTGGTAGTTAGGAGAGGGGGTGCCATCTCAGGTGTCGTCCACGTTACTTAACCATGGTTCAAAATTGCGTTGTCCATCGCCAAAAGCCCTCTTGTAGCTGAACAGTGCGACGTTAATGTTCACTCACTCACTCTAAAAAAGGGCCCCATAGAAGTTTTGTTACGAGGCGCATTCAGAACTAGCTGCGCCAGTGCAGAAGACAATAATCGATTAATAATTTATGCATTATCAACCACATATTGAGAGTTAATCAACTGTTTTGCAAAGAGGAAGTAATTGCACTTCAAAATTATTTAACAGCTTTAGGAGAGATTAAAATGAATAATAACACATAATTAAGGCTGTTTGCTTTAAGACACCTCTAATATTAATTAACATAATAAAAATATGATGCATGGTCATTATGTGTTTTAAATTACATTTAATAATAATGCATAATGACAATTAATATTCTGAATAATGATGTACTTAGTGTGTAAGATTTTTTCTATAAGAAATATTTTATTATAAAATCAGAGTTAAAACTGTTAATCTTGTATAAGAACGTTATATTAAGTTGATACATTCTTTAAAATGGATACACAACTTAATTCTTCAGTAATTTTTACATGCAATTTAAAAAATGTAATGCCTAATTAATTGTTAGTGAAAATATTTTTAAAAACTACCTTCATATTATGCATTTTATATCAATTTTATATCCATTTAAAATAATAAAGCACAAAAACTTTAAAAAATTAAATCTAAGGAATGATTTTATTTGATAAAAGTAAATTTGATGCTGCACTCTCTCAGGTGTACAACTTTAAGACGAGCAGTTCAATGCAATATTGTTTAATAGATAACATAGTGATATAGCAAAGGTATTATTGCATACTGACAACGAAATGGAGTTATTCAGTTAAAAGGTTGCAGATCCAATAACTTTTTTTAAGTAACATGACTAATATTTCTTATCATTCACAGTGGGGACCTGCAAAGATTCCTGTGGCTTTGGTGTCAAGTATTTTTGTGACTTGCAGTTCTTTACTTATACTTCGAACAGATAAGAGTAGTTGCTCTGATTAAAGTAAACATCATATATAGATTCCCCATGAATTTTAAAAATAAAATAGTAACAAAAAATTGGAATTTTTTTAAATTAAAAAAAAGGTTTTATAGATTTATATCACATGAAAACTTATAAAAAATCTAGGTATTGGTAATAAAATCATTGCATAACTTATTAAAATATTTTTGGAAATTTCCAGCACTCGGATATTTTGATTAAAACCATTGCTATGAATAAATTAAAGATCACTGTGGTGCCATCTAGCGAACAAAGCGCTTAACTTCCAAAATGAAAGACATTAAATTCTTTTGAAAAAATCATTTGAAAAAAATCAAATAAAAAAAAAAATAACGAGATGAAAAAGTTTCAGATCTCTATCTCTTTTATTAACTATAACATTAAAGATAAATTATAAACTCTAGAAATATTAAGATAATCAAATGATATTCTAATAAAAAGCGTGATTTTAAACCACCTTAGGATAATATAAAAACACAATATAGTAAATCTAATAATGCTATAAAGTTTTTATCTATGCGACATAACAAGTTTACTATTAATACATAAGTCTATAATTAAATCCCCTAGTACAAGTTCTGCATTACGAAGCGAATTTTAAATTACTGATTCGAAATCAAAGTTATAATACAACATTTTATTTTTAATCCTATCTTATTAAAATTAAAAAGAAAAATAATATAACTCACATTAAGTATAGTAATAAAGAATTTTAAATTGTGAAGAGGAAATTAATACTTTTCTAAATAATTTACTTTTTCTTCTATTATGATATTTCATTTAAGTTAATGAAACATTTCGGAATGACATGCGAAACAGTTCAGTTAATCTTTATTTACGATACTATCATAGCAATATGCAAGGAAACGGTTGATATAATACATTTTTCAATGAATATATTTCAAAGAATAATTTTTCTTTAGTAAAAATATTTTTAATATCATATAAATAGCTGACACCTATCATTTTGAAGTATCGGAGGTTAGTTTTCTAACTATTTTATTAATAAGGCGCTATATAGAAAAATATTGCACAAGAATATCAAAATACACATACTTTTGTTTCCTATTTTTATCATAATGCTATTTATGCTGCATTTAAACTAAACAACTAATTCAAATTTTTCAGGACAAATTGATTTCAGCACAATCAAAGTGAATTCTTTTCTAATTTTGACAAAAAAAAATTATGATAGTAAGAGAACCAGTTTAGTTATTATTATTGCATGCAAGAAGAAATCACACAAAAAAATGTAAATTGTAATTAAAATGAATAAAATGAAAGTTATATGTAAAGGAACCGTACGAAAATTATAATCAGAATATGCTAATCGTAAATAACAGAACAATGTACATTAATTTTTGATCGATTATTTCTAAGCATTACAAATTACTTTTATTTAAGCAATAAGAAAAATATAATAAATGTGTATTAATATGACTCAACTTTGAAACACCTAAATTATATGTTATACTATTTTCGAAATGTATAAACAGTTCAACTATCCTGGACTATATGGATAATTTTATATTGATAACTTACATTAGTGATAACAAATACTTTGAATTTCTACAATTATAAAAGCATCATTCATTCAAAAATATAATTTGAATAAAATTAATTATAAATGCATACATTCTAAACTTCAAAAAAGATATAATACGATAATAATTATAAGTAGCAAGGATACAATAAAAGGAAAACTTTTTAGAATGGTTGAATAAAGATGGCGGGAAAATTTTAAGGGATTATTCCAATTCAAAATATAATTATTTAACAGCAATTTACGTCATTGCCATATTTCATATGCAAAATTATGTGCTATTTTCCTTATTTTATATAAGCATATTTTCTCATATTTCTAATACTAAAAAAAAGTAAAACTGCATTTTATCTATATTAAAATTAAATAATAATTTTATGCAATTATTCTCTATTCTGATGGCATCATGCTGTTTTATCAATTATCTTATTCTCAAACTTCATTATCTCAGATCATGAATCTTTTATGAATTTCTGTGTTCTCTTATCCGCTTTTCGTAAAATTGTTAACTCGGGAACACCTGTCATTTTCAGTTCGCAAGCTGACAGGCTCCGTTCTTTTCAAAGACACCTGCTAGTTCCTGCTATTGTATGTTTGAGCAATTTCAACTCCGAGTATTCGATATTGTAACATTTCATCACAAAATTCATGAAAGATATTTCAGTAAATAAAAATCAATGCCAATCTGAAGAGACGTTTGTATATGAACCTCTTTATTTACATTTCATGCTGTTTTGAAACGCTGTTATTTTTAGGAATATATAGTGGCTTCAATGGAAAAGTTTTGACATGAACCAAGTGTCAATAAATATATTTCTATGAAAATTGCAGGTGCAGAAAATAATGCAGTATATTAAATGTTCCAATTATTTGCAACTGCCATAGAGTAAATTATTATTAAAATGTTCTGAGTTATACGCAATCTGAGCGCAATCCCATCTTATCCTTAACCTTTTAAAAGATTCAAAGTTAACTTAATTTGAAGATTTTTTTAATTCATTATATTAACGAGAATTTTAATTATGGTCTTTCAGGGCTTCTAACAATATTTTTTAGGAATTTTGTAATTTTAACAATTATTTTTAGATGCATTTTTTTTTACTTTATGAACGAAAACTAATTAATTTAATTTGGCCGAGAGTACCCAAGAGCCAAACAGGCACTCTAATTTTTAACATGCCATATAATTTTTTTCATCCCGAGTATCCCCCGTCTTGGGCCGGGGTCGAACCCACAAACTTGGGCGTACAAGGCTAGTGCCAAACCAACTACGCCCTCTAGCCGGTTTAATTTATAATTCCCTTTTAGGAATATTATTATAAAATATTTTAGATTAGTTCTTTTAGTACTTATGGGGATTTAAATTATTTGATTTTTAATTTACGCCACTCTGTGAAGAGACACGAGTAATATTGGTAATGAACCTCGTAATTTTGAACCATGGTCAAAAATGACGAGGACGACTCCTAAGTACCCTCTCCGAATTCCCCCACCATGCCAACGGGAGGACATGGAGCAGATTTAACACACATCAGCCCTTCTTTTCGGTGGATCTTCAGTGGCATTATTATTCGAACTCGTGACTCAACAAAGCAGACCACGAGCTAGCAACTTTGAAAATACTTAGGGGGAACATTTACGAAGTTTTAAGTCCTGAGCATGAACACTTTTATTATGATATGTTGCATTAAAATTTAATATAATATTGTATATACGTGCACATATATTACCTCGATTTGTTGTTCTAAAAATTCACTGTATTGGGATATTCAAATTACAATATAAAACCTTCAAGAGATATTCTAAATAAATTAAGGATAAAATTTCACAACATTTTAATTGTTTGAAATATTAATGAATAATGGATTATTTTGATTCTCTTAGAAATTTTGAATGTTTAATAAACATAACGACGCATTTTTAATAAGCAAAATTTTATATAAAACATTAGTTATATACACAATAAAAATCATGAATCGATATGTAAATGAAATACCAATAAAAAAATGCTTTAAACAACTAAAAAAGAACGTTTTTATAATTAATCGAACTAAGAAATTGCTGACGCATCTTCCCCTTTTCACATAAAAAATGCTTTTTTTTGTTTGTTGTATTTCTATTAACCCTGGGCATTTTACCGCTTTAGGGTGATAATAAACTTTTAGTCGCCAAATCTGGAATAAGTCGCCAAATCTGGAAATGGGAAATCTTTAATCCTGATGATCCTGATCAGGACAATGGAACAAAATTATTAAATTATTGTATTGTCATCTATCCTTGACAAGTGTGCAAAGTTTCGAATTAATCTGACCTTTTTAAGTGGGTAAAAATCGAGTTCAAAGATTCTGCTACATACAGGTGAAGCTAATAAAGGGGAGTGTTAAAAAGAACAGTTTCATTATATTTCGTTTTTTAAATAACAGTGGTAAGGAAATTGAAATGTCTTACTTGTAAGATGATAATATAGGCATATCTCTATTCACAGGAAATAAATATCTTACCTAAAAAAAGAAATAGAAAGATATTAAATACAAATGTTTACAATGTAACAAGATTGCTTCAAAGCAATAATTATTAATACCGTATATATAAAACAATTTCTTTTTTAAAAAAATTGATATTATTGAAAACACATTAACAATAAAAGTAAATAGCTCCCAAATCATATTTTAAAAATGATATGAATCACAAACCAGAAAGTAATTATTTCTTAGTACTTTAAATTCAATATATTCAATTTGTAAAGCTTAAAAAAAAAAGATGCTGATAATTCTGACCTTCTCTTAAAACTTGTCAGGCAACAAATGAGAAAGAATTATTTGAAAATGCTAGAAAAATTCACATCTACAAGATTTAATTCCTGTGTGTGTGTGTGGAACTATTGGATATTATTAAGTTCTAACAAGTAAATCATTAAATGGGATCAATTCATCTGACGTCATAGTCATATGATAATGATAACCACGTGTTTTAAGCCAATCTGTTCAAAATCTCATGTGACGTCATAGTCACATGATAAAAGCAATCACGTGTTTCCAGCTAATGAGTTCATGAGCTTCGTTGTTGCCAACTTTTGATCTTTTCAGAAACTTTCTCTTAAAAAATACAAATTTTTCAACAACAATAATGCACATAAACATAAAATGCATAAAATAATATTTTTTTTAAATTTTAAAATCTTTTAAACATCTTTATTTTTTATAAAATTTGAACATTTTTATCCAACAATAAAATTTGAAAATTTACACAAGTTTTACAAATAGAACAACAAATACAATTAATTTGATGTTTGTTTTAAATTTAATGGAGAACACGTGTTTGTCTTTATCATGTGACCATCATGAATTGAGCCCATTGGTGCTATCAATCCCTTCATGTCTAAACACGCTTGCAAACAGTGGTTATGAAAGTGGGATACCAGCTCATGCGTCGTCTGTCACTTGTCCATAGTTTAAAATTTTTAAATATATCTCCAATAGCTTTCATGTTGCTGGTTTGAAATGCGATGTTAATTAGCAACCAATCAACACACACACAAATTAAAGGGTGTTGGGAGATTAGTTTATTTATATTGACATTTCAACGATATGAATGAGAATTAAAAAATAACAATGCAGAATTTGAAACTGTATTAATATAAAAAAAATCAAAATTTGTGAGAATTTTAAGTGGTCAGTTTTTTGCCCAAAATGTTCCAAAAAAGGAACATTTTTCTTTTTTATTGCATATAACTAAGCGTAATACTTAACAGAATGTGGAAAAAAAAATTGTTTTAATTTTCAATTTTAAAATTTCCACATTTTTTATTTTTATTTTATAATTGTGGAACACAAAAAACCCTAAAAGTTTGCTTTTTGTAAGCACCCACTTCATGCTATGGAGAGAATGTTTCACATATCTTAAAAGAAATTCTCTCATGCTTCCGAAAAAAATTAATTCTTTTCTCTTTTTTAAGAAGCGTTCGAGGATTTTGCGTGTGTGTTCATATATTTATATGCACAGCACACACAATTTGAAGCATGGTGGAATACTAAGTATTATATTACAATGGGGACAGAGATAATATTGGCTTTTTTGGATTATCATTCCATTTTCATTTCTTCTCAAGCAACAAATTGTATATTGCCTTGCCAATCCCTGTTCTTTATCGAATATTGTCAAGAATCTGAATTCCTGCCTTCAATGAAAAATTCTCGCCTTCACCACAAAGAAAATTCAAGATGAAAAGTGTTTCAGTACCATGAACAAACTGCATCTCTCAAAAACATTAGCACTAATAATTTCACTAAAAGAATTAAAAATATTTGCAATCAAAGACAGAAAGAAGAAAATATCAGTGCTCGTACGGTGTACGGGAAAACAGGTTGTGGCCAGCTTTCGGTTGCCCGTACGATGTACGGACAAACAGTTAACTAAAATACCTAAATATCTATTAGTATACTTGCTCATTAACACCATTTCATGTTACCATTGTTGTTCAAATAAAAAAAAATCAAACTATTTTTTTTTTAATAAAGCATTAAAAATATCGAAATTAAAAATAAGCTCTTAGTAAAAAAGAAAATTCAAATGAATTTGTTTATTCTGCTTTATTTGTTTATCTACTGCAAGGTCTTATACATATTTTTAGTGAAAAAATTACACGTGGAAATTCATTAATATTTATATTCTATTTATATACGAGAGAGTACAATTTTTCCGTCTGTCCTATTTGACAACAAACGCAAAGAGATTAATTAAGTGATGATTGTATGTGATATTTCACGAGTATAAATATGTGTAACTAGACATCTTTCAACAACCTCACGCAGCATAATTCCTGCAAAAAATCTACATCGGAAAAAAGCTGTATAAATTTCCCCACAGGGGTACCTAACCAACCTCTTAAAAAATTATTCCGACTCCAGATGACAAGCTTGCATTGTGAAGCTCAAGAATTCGTCCAACCCCAAACAAAACCATGGGCTGTCAAAGCTTCCCAACTCATTGGCACGTCTCCGCATTTAATTGGACTTGTTCGGAGACAATGGTGGGAATGTGACATTCGCAATGTCAAGAGGTTCACCCGACACGCACGGTTTAGTGAGATAAAGTAAGTAATGTTATTGTTTGAACAAAATAGATAAAACACACATGTCTTATCGGACGTGTTTGACAAGATGTGTTGAGAGCTCCGATGCACTTCGGGAAGGCGCGTGTGAAAGGATGGAAATTAGACTAACCGAGCCGTTGCCAATAATTACGAATTAATTCTGCCCAATTTATTTAGCTTAATTTACGCAAATTAACTTGGCATTTTAAAAGTAGATTATAAATGGTGAAACACACAACATATCAATTAATTAAATAAAAAGTGAATATCTTTTTACTAAAACACTTAGGCTTCAGTTTGCGTAAAAGCGTCTTTTTCACGAATGCATTCAAATTTGCATGCGTTCAAATTAATATAAGACAATTTAAATATATTTATTAGACAGACAGTTATGAGTACAGATAAAAATGTGATTTTTGATGAAATAAATTTACGAATTACTTTATATGAAAAATATACGTAATATAATCGGTATAAATTTTCTATCCGTTACCCAACCGCTTCTATGTGTATTACATAATGCTCGTATGACTATATACAATTTTTGTGTGAATTCTGTTACCTAAATCCTAGCATAAAACTTTCAATTTTTTTAAAAAAAAACTCTTGTAGCCCGTTTTTAGTGGATTTCTACTCAGTAAAAGAAATTTATTTGCAAAATTTGAAGTCTGTAGGGGTTTAATAGCTCAAAAAGGGAGAATTTCTTCCTTTCTCCCGTCCCGAGCAGATTTCCGCAAAATGCTTTATTAGCGGATTTTTACTCAACAAAAGAAAAATGCTTGCCAAATTTCAATTCTGTAGGTCTAATAGTTGCGGAGATCATGAAGGATCAGTGGTTTTTTTTTTTCAATATATGAGTATATATATCCCAAGTGAGCGGGCTTTGATCTTTTGCACAAGTAGATGCAAACCAATTTTTTCTAATAAACAAATTAATACAAATTTCAGCTGTTGAAACAATTCATTAATTTGGGGTTTATTATTCATTTAATATAGTTTTTTTTGCCTTCATTTTAATCGGGAAACAGAAATATTCGTTAAGTCGCGAAATTTGTTGAATAGAAGTTCTGTAAATTGAGGTCCGACTATATATATACAGATTATTGGAATTATTACACACACACACACATGTAATAATTCCAGTAATCTGTAATAGCTCTTGAATTATTAACGTCCAGTCCTTCAGGACAACCATATAATTATTTTAATTGGTTACCTGCCTACCGGGGACTTATGAAACTATCTCCATCCACCTCCTAAAATCACATGACGCCCTGATTGCCCATAAATACCGAGATCTGGAAATCGCGCGCTCTTCTCTTCTGCTCTCGCCTCTCTGCAATCATGTAGTCGGCTACCACGCTTTGTGTGTTTTTGTGATTGTCCTTGTCTGTGATTTACCGTCCAATCTTTATATTTGTAATATGCTATATGCTTCAAGAAGTGCAATAAATTGGAGTTAATCCTTTCAAGATTCCTGCTTCTTCGATAATACAGTATCATTCACACACCACCGGCCACGCCCTACCTTTGGTTCGCCATGCTAAAATCAACCACTCGCCATAACAAATTATATCACACAATAAGTTTTTTATCATTACCTATATATATATATCAGTCTGACAAAAGTTAAAAATTAGCACGACTTTTCAGAGAAGTAATTGAATGGGAAAAACTTGAGATATATACTAGCTCAAAAGTGTCGTCCTCGTTAATTAATCGGGCTCCGTTATCAATAGCCCTCATATAGGACATGACTGGTTGTTTCTTAACATGGTTAAAAAACAAGATGGCCATTGATGATGAACCTCGTAATTGTGAATCTCGATCAAGTAACGAGGACTGCATTTCAGCTGGAACTCCACTTTACAAACTTCCATTCCATACTAGTGTGTGGACATTGATTCTCTAAATTGAACATGTATTAGCCCAACCACTATGGATTTTTATTGAAATCAAGATTGGAACCCAGAATTCAACAGAAACAATAATGGCTGCGAATTTATGAGCACGACCATTTGGCTATTGACAGAGCTTGTCATTTGGAATGAACCTTGAAATTTTTAATCTCATTGTCATATAATAAAAGCTAAACAAACTGACAGTCAGTCTCTTACTTCAAGGTTATGGCAAGACTGGATATGGGAATCAAATGAATTTTTAATATATAACAACCTAACAGTGGCTCATACAGGAATTTTTCAGGGGGAGGGTTGAAAGTCCACCATTCTCTTATCATACCCCAACACGCCTCCCAACATATTCTTTTGATTTTGTCGATTGTCGGGAACTAAAAACAGTAAAAAATTAATTATTGAATAATTATATATATAGCATTAATAAAATTAATTAGTTATAGCAAACACTTAATTAAATTTTACGTACTACATACATAGGATTATAATCAATCAAAAGAAATCGAGGGCTATGGAGGGGGCTCCGAACCCGTGGACCCCCCCCCCCCCCCTCAATCCTTGTGTGTTTCATTGTAACCTAATAATTTGAATAGAGGCCTCGAGTACACGATCATTTCGTTATAAAGCATTGGATCAGAATATACTATACGATTCATATTTTGTGCTAAGATTATTTGCGTTATTCACACTAGAAAACGCTTTTCATTGAAGTAACATAAATGAACATTCTACTTCAAAAAATAAATACCCTTTTTTTTTTCCTGGGTTAAATTACCATAAAATGAATAAGCCATACGTACCAAAAATGCATCTAAACAAAATAATAAAAAGATAAAAACATGCTTTTTTTTAATTAACTAGTTAAAATAAAATTATTTAAAACATTAAGAATTAACTTTTTGAGAGGAAAGTAGTATTAACAAAATGTATGTAATATATGGTGTTATTTAATAACACTATATAGCGTTAAAATGTGTTATAAAAAAACGGCATTTCTAATTTAGAGAGAGAGTTTTCCCATATCATTATCATTATAAAAACGTTCATTGTTAGAAACGTACTCGTATACTATTATGCATTAGAAATTGAAAAATTGTATATCATGTATAAATTAGCAAGAGAAAATATTTTTAAAAAGCTATTACGAAGAGCAATACTATTAAAATATATCAAACGTAAAATTCAGATCTATATAATAAAAAAGAAAACTGAAGTTAGAAATTTTTATAATTTTTCTTATTATTTGAAAAATGCTAAGCATTTTAATTAAAAACATTTTATTCTGAGATGATTAATTTTTTAAATAAATTTTCAAATTAAAATATAATATTTCTTTTGAAATATTTTTAAATAATTAAAAATGTGCGATAAAATTATTTAGCTGACTGAAAATATTTTTTCTACTTCATTGTAAAAACTCTATGAAATTCTGCTCTAAATTATTTCATTCCTATGCTCAAACTAATTTCTACTTTATGGAGTAAATTTTCAAAATTTCGAGACCCAGAGCCGATAATTCTCGAGTCACCTTTAAGATATCCGACTACGTTCGGAACCGTGATTTTGCAAAAGCGTGTAAATGGATAATATTTATGATATTTAGTGTCACTTAGATTAGAATACATGTATAAAATTGTTTTAAGAGTATTATGACAAAAAATTATTTAAATACAATATTTTGGCAAAAAATTAACTTAGAATAACATTTTTTTCAAAATGTTCTCCTTTTGTAAAAAATGCTTCTATTGTATAAATATTTTGCCTGCATTCAGCTCAGACTTCTGTACAGGGGCTCAACTAGAATTTTTGAAATGCATAACTCGGAAGTCGGTTTATCCATGTTTTACGACAACAGAAGGGAGAAATTTTAAGAAAATACGCCGATAATTATTTCAAATGGTTGTAACTCTGAAAATAATTTGAATGTTTCAAAAATCATAGTTGAGCCTCTGTACAGAGGTCTGAGCTATATACAGGCAAAATATTAATACAATAGAGGCATTTTTTACAAAAGAACATTTTGAAAAAAGTTTATTCTAAGTTAATTTTTTGCCAAAATATTGTATTTAAATAATTTTTTTTGTCATAATTGTGTGTCCTTAAAACAATTTTATACATGCATTCTAATCTAAGTGACACTAAATATCATGAAAATTATACATTTATGCGTTTTTATAAAATCATGGTTCCGAACGTAGTCGGATACCTTAAGTACGACTTTAATAAATAATCCATCAACCGAGTTGTTTTTATATATTACATTTTCAACGTTGAAGGAAGCATGACGCATGGGCAGAAAGAATGATTATCACGATTACTAATTGTAATCTAAGGGGGAGGGGGAAATGTCGGTTCTATTCAGTTCAAATAAAACCACCCAAGTTTTTCAAACAGATTATTCTGGCAGTTGACAAAGTAAACATTTTATCAATAAAACGTATCGCAAAAATTTCCTCACTTCAAGCTCAAGAAAGAGATAAAAGTTTCACTACACTTGAAATAACATTATTATAGATAAAACTTGTTGCTGTCTATCAAATCAGAGCGATAAGAAATGCATTTCCTCTTCGAAGAGTAATTTTCGTGTAGGAATAATTTATATATTCCTATTTTAAAATCAAGACATCTTATGTAAGCATATATTCTGGAAACGAAAATCTGACTAGACCAGGGGTAGGTCAATAGCGGCTCGCCAACGTAGCAAAGCCGCTTTTCTTCTAAGGTACGCAAGGCACATGTCAAGGGCGTAAAAGATTTGGGGGCGCAAAAAATTGGAGGATGAAAAAAAAAGAAAAAAATTAAAATTACAGCGAACGTATCACAGCCTAACGAATCGCGAGAGAAACATTTCTGCCCTCAAGAGGGTAAAGACTGAAATAAGATCTACTATGGAAAATGAAAAGTTTAACAGTTTGATGTTGCTATGCTCTCAAAATGATATTGCAATGGAAATTGATTACAATGAAGTTATTAAGGATTTTCTCGAAAAAAATCATTCGTTTTTCGAAGAAAACCTTTGTTGTACAAGTACAATGATAGGAACTCAACAAAGAATAAGGATGTTAAAAAAAAAAAAAAAAAAAAAAAAAAAGAAAGATAAAAAAGTGATAAGGGATGAAAAAGATGATAATTAACAAGTTGAAAACAGTTCATACAATAATGTATAATCTATACTGCAATTGCAAACAATTTCATTTATTTACTGTACTAATTTGGATTGTTCGTGATGCCGTAAAGTAAGAAATGAGCAAGAGTGGTCAAACCATACCACTATTCTTTCCTTACGACTACCAGTCCATAACATAGCGGGTCCATAGATGGTGGATAGTGAAAAGACTATTCAAGCAGCAGAAACAAAGAAAGGGAAAAGATTAAGAAAGTTAAAGAAAAATCCCTCCTGAAACAAGACAGGAAAAGTAAGAACTAAAGGATGAAGGGTGAGTGCTTTGAAAATGGGGGAGGGGGGCGTAGCTATTAAAGTGCCTAGGGTGCCGGGAAGGTTAAAAACGACCCTGCAAGCTAGTCAGAAAATCAAATACAGAGGAAATGTTTTCTATGTAGATTCGGATCGTAATACATTTGTGTGAGCATTTTTCTTGCATGAAGATCAACAAGAGTAAATATATATGCTAGTTGGCTCCCATTAACTTGCTGGCTGTGATGAGAATTTCAACAAGCTATCTCATTCTAGATTTTGAAAATTTTGTACAAAAATGTGATAGGTTACCTTTGCCTCATAAACTGATTATAAAATTAAATGGGCTTGCAGTTATAGATATGAAATTAGCACAATAAATTAAATAAAACTACCACTACTTTATTTACCTTACATTTATTGATTTTATATGTTACAGCTTATACCTTTTCTGAGATGCAGAGTTAACTAATGCAATCGCTTAAAAAAAAAAAAGGTGCAACCTTCTGGTATCCTCCGCTTTCACAATGCAACCCTTGAGATAAAACAATTGTCCTCCACTTGATTGGGCAATTAAAATTTTATAAATAAAGAGGGAGGAGGGGAGATCAATTAAAATTAAATATAATGAAAAAAAATCTAGTTACTTCTAACAACAACAGAGGTGAAATGCTTCTCAGGTCATTAAAATTTAATTAGCATTCAAAGCGAAATGTTTTATCTACGTGTTAAAGATACATTTACAAACTAACCTTTTATCTTAGGAAAATACACTTATATTTTTCATACAGAAGGAATCGAAAAAAATTTTTATATGGCATAGTTTTATAAAAAATAATTTAGTATAATTGTTAAAATCCCTCAAATAATCTCAAAACCATTTGTTGATTTTTTGGAACGTCAGAAGCATTTGTAGCGAGAAGAAATAAAATGCAAAAATTAAAACAATAAAATTTTCTTAACAATAACTTTCAGTGTTGTCTGAAATATTTTATTTCTTAAAAATTTTGATGTCTTCTAAATCTGTCATTGCATACTTATATACAAAAAATTAATACTTTTATGAGCAAATGTGCTTAGGAAAAAAAAAGAGTTTAAATCAGGAGTTTTCAAAGTTAGTTACTTATTTTAACGATTACAAATTAATATCTTGTAATAAAATAATAATTATGTAATATAATACATAATATATTCAAATAAGAACATCAAGATCAGTGCAACCCAAACTTAAAAAATTTTAACTTATGAAACATATAATTAAATAATCAAAAATAAAATTTATGTCATTATTTATGATAAAATAATCTTTTATTAATTGATATTTCAATAAGTCTTTATTTGTTATCCCACATAATAAATATGCTTATGCACTACAAAAATAAATTGTCAACTAAATAATTAGTATTTCAGCATGCATGAAGCCTCACTAGATGGCAGCACAAAGCACAACTGAAATCGAATATATTAAATATACATATTTTTAACTGATTTTTAGTTTCAGTGAAGTAAAAAATAGAATTTACAGTAGCGTTCTCAGATTCTATTTGGAACCATTAATAAATTTCTAGTGTTCCATATTCTATTTTACTTTCAACTTTCATGAGTTTAAGCATACTAAAATGAGTACTTTAAATTTCAAAGCTATTTTAGTGCATTTCGCGAGATACAGATGGCAGTACAATCAACCACAAAGGAACCGGTCATTAATCCGTCAAATGTTTTGATTAAATTTTCTCTTCCTTCTGTTTATTTAAATAAAATCGAAACTTAAACATTCTTAAATAATAATATCAATTATGCAAGAAAAAATATTTATCTTGTAAAGGAGTTTTTTTTTTCAAGTAATAAATTAGTAGGTTTGAAATTTAGTCGCTTTTGAGTGTTGGTTGCTTAGCAACAAGTTGAGTTTTTAAAAAAATAACATTAAGTTCTTTTCTCTTTTCTTTTTCTCCTTAATTTTATAAATAAGTTTTGTGAATAAATTTAGAGTATGCTCTTACTTAAGATACACTAGTCAAACGAACATGTCTTTCATAGAATTTTATTTGAATTTTTTTTAATTGTGTATTAACGTATCATTATGGGTAGAAATTAAATAAATATAATTTCTGGACATGATTTAAGATTTTTTGTTAACGTGTTAAGAAAGGTAAACTTTCTGTTTACTTTTCAGAAAGCCAGCTATTTTTACTTATGCCATTATTGGAATTCCTCTTTGTTACATGCATATAACTTCGTTACGTGTATGTATTTACATATCTATACAGGAAAAAGTATATCAAGTATAGCGTATAAAGGAGATTCTTTGAACAAACAAAAACACTTACTCTAGAGCTATCCGGGGGTCATTCGGAATTTTGAACCAAGATTAAAAGAGGAGGTTGAAACTTGAGTCTATAATTCATTTCTCCAGTTTCTATATCCTTTTGAGCAGCGGCGTAACGGAGAACTTTTGCCCCCCTCCCCCTATAAAGGTAGGTTTTGGGCCCCCAAGTTGGTTTTTAAAAGGGTAGGTACTTGGCGGCAATCAGCAGGGGCCTAGAACCTTGCCCTGCCCCGCGATGAAGGGGGTGTACGTTACGCCACTGCTTTTGGGATCTCACGAAGTCAACATTTTACAAGAAGCAACTTACATAAAATTATTATTCAAATTCATAAAATGAATTTCAGAAATTAATTCATTTCTGACGATTGCTGTAGTTAATAACACTCATTCTGATTTTATTATAATAGTAAGCAAACGTAGCAAACACAAAATGCAATCGTTCATATTTTGCACAGATTGATTAATGTTTCACTTCGGAGCAATTGATGACAGAACTCGTCGTTCATGTGTGGTGGACAACACCTGAGGACTGGTAGCGGCCGCGGTAGCCGAGTGGTCAAGGTATCGGATTGTGGCGGGCCTTGTCACGAGTTCGAGCCCAGTACCACTAAAGACCCGCCGTGTAGGGGGTCGATGCATTTTAAATCTGTCGAGAGCTTAAACGTCCTCCCGTTGGTGTGGTGTGGTAGTTAGGAGAGGGGGTGTCAGCTCAGGTGTCGTCTTCGTCATTTGACCATGGTTCAAAACTACGTGATCCGTCGCCAAAAGCCCTCGTGTAGCTGAACAGTGCGACGTTAATATTCACTCACTCACTGAAGGCTGGTAATCCTCTCACCAAACTTCCGCACCACGCCGAGGACGTGATGAGCATCTATATATCTAACATACATCAGCCCTTTTTGTTGGGAATTATTCTTGATCTCGATCACCAAATCTCAAATGCACAAGAAATAAAATAAATAAAGCCAATCCTATGTTTTCGACCGTAACCATACGGCAACCGCAAACGTATGTTTGTACAAAACGCATCAAATTATTTTATTTCTAAATTTGAAAAATGTTCGAATTTTTCTTATTTTGTTAATAGCATTATTTATAAGTGTAATAATAACGCGTTAGTTACAGTCTTTTTATACCTCAAATAGTTTATAAGTATGTTTCAAAATTATATCCAAATTACAGCCACTGAAATATAACTAGAGGAAACCCTTTTACCACTAATATTTCCATGAACCACACACCTTCAATATTTGTTTACTAGTTTTACTGTACAGGAAAAAAAAATCGCGATAGCACAAATTAATAGCATCCACATGATTTTTTCATTATAATCTATTCTTATTTTCCAAAAGAAGTTATTCCTGCGACATATAAAAAAAACACGTTTCATTAAATAATATCTCTTATTAAGATATTACAGTACTAAAGAAACAAAAGCTAAATAAATATTTAGTATAAAAAATATTTTGATGTAGAGCAGTATGCTTTAGTAAGTACATATATAGCATATATGTAGAAAATACATATATTTTGACAAATACATGTAGAGCATTTAAATTATTTTTTCCTTTTTATTCCTTGAGAAGAGGAATTGTGAACGTTTTATAAGGTTCTATTTCTTAACCTACCAAATCATTAGCAGGTGTAGGGTTCAACTTCGTGCAGTGGCGTAACGGAGAATATTAGCCTTCCCGCCCTGCAAACTAAGATTTTGGGCCCCAAGCCTAAATACGTACTTAGCGTCAGTCAAGCCTTGGACCCCCTAGAGTCCCTGCTCCCCTGCAATGCGGGGGTGTACGTCACGCCACTGACTTCGTGGCTGCCTGTTATGCGAGAAACTATATGTTTTCAGTGGCAAAACTAAATATTTTATTTTAACTTATCAATGATTTTCAACCATTGTGCCGCTGGAGGATGTTTTAGTCATCCAAAAAAATTACTATAAATATTATAAAAATTATTTTTCAAACACTACACCTGGCGAAAATTCGATATTCTAAAGAAATTAATATAAAGACGAAAAAGAAAAAAAAATCAAACTTCGATAACACTTTAAAATTATAATGAAAAAGTTTTAATTTAAAGAATTTATTTTTGTTAATGCCTTACATATCAGTGTATAATTTTGGTTGAAATTTTATCCCTTACTGAATAATTTTATTTATGTATAACTAAATATAAAAATCACGCATCTCTCTCTCCACACACACACACGCACATATATATATATATAATAAAATGAAAGTGAAGAAGTTCTAGAACCTACAGTGCTAAAGAAGGAAGAAATTGGAATTCACAAGACACCATAAATGTAGACACAAAAAAGTCTTTGGACTAAACTGGAGACCTATTATGATTTATAAAGCTGTCGCTGAATTAGGCCAGCGATTTAGGGTTAGCAATGCTTTATGGATCTAACCTTCCCCGTAGCAGAAATTTACGACATAATAGGGAAAAAAAGCCATGTTGAAAAGTTAAGTTGAATATATATATATATATATATATTCATACTCTTATGGACAGTCATATTTTAAATAAGGCATGGAAGTTTAACTATAGGTCCAAGATATCAGGAGATAAAATAGGTTGAAAACCCTCGCTATATAGACCAATACAATGTTTTTTTTAGCGACGATGGTCTTGGTAATTTGAAACCTCAATGACGAAGATGAAACCTGAGCTGAAATTTTTGTTTTATAATTTTCACTCTACCTTGCATAAAATTTCAGTTGAAGTTAATGTCCAGTCGTTTTCAATATCTGCACTATGGTGTTTCTGAAACCAAGGCTCTAAATCACGATTCAATTAACAGGTCTGGCCAGTGAATTAGTACGACTCTTTTTTTTTTTTTTTTTTTGAGTTTGAATAAGGGTTATTCTTGAGTTGTGTGAGAGTTATCAGTAACTGATATCTACTGGCGTAGCTAGTTCTCAGTGGGCCCTGTATCAAAATTCCTTCGAGGCCCTTTTTTAGATATGGGGCCCTATTAGTGAAATTGTAGTTACACATGTTGGGGCTCCTGTAGTAGGGATGGTGATCTGAGATCGATTAATTGAATAATCGATTTCTCGGTTAAAAAACAAAAAATCGATTTTTTAAATCGATATGTAGCACTGAATTGATTCAGTGAATCGATATTTCATCCTAGAAAATCGACATTCGATTTTTTCTGTTTTGGTAAAAACCATCAAATTATTTACAATTAGTTGAATGTACAACCTTTAAAACCCGCAATATTACGGTGTTGGTGGTTAAAGGATTAATTTACTGGCAAAAACAAAAAAAATTCTATTTATCATCACGTTCACTCAATAGCCATGATGTATTTGAGTATCGTGGGATCATCTGTTTCTTGTGAGCACCTTTTTTCGATTTCCGGCAACATCGCAAGTGATGAGCGAAACCGCTTGGATCCCAGTAGACTTGACAGACTGTTGTTTTTAAAAGCTTAGATATCAAGCATTGGGAACTATAAGCTATATTAACTATTTTCTAAACTCTTTTTAATGTAACAAATACATTTAGAAAATAAATATCTTCTTTTATACCTGGTACTTTGATATGGTAATAAAAATAATTGTAATTGTCGAATTCCCTGAACCAAAAAATTTTCTAATTTTACTGATAAGAGATCGTTTATTATGGTATCTTTCTTGTTTTTCATAAAATGGATTTATATTTACATTGTAAATCCAGACTTGGAAAAAAATTCGATTTTTGAGAAATCAATCTTTTACATCTCGATTTTTTTGTCAATCGATTCTTCAGGTTGTGATTCGAATCGATTTAAAAATCAATCTATTTCGGAAAGAATCGCCATCCCTACCCTGTAGCTTGGGAGCCTTATATCATTGATATGGCTGATACAGCAGTAGCTACGCCCCTACTGATATAATAGTTTCAACCACGGTCAAGTAAAGACCAAAATAGTTTGAAATAGTATATATGTAACTCCTTTACGAAACTTTCTAACAAAAATACAGCCAAAAAGTCCATAAAACTAAAATTCGGGAAATGAATTACTTCAATGTTGATTAAATAGCACAAAGGGACAAAAAAAGACTTCATAGAAATGCCCAACAATATAAATTACACAAAGCCGCGCCCATTCTATCCACAGTGGCTTTTCAAATGCAGAGTTGATGGGAAAAAAGGAAGAAAAACGTTTGAAAATGAACAGAGCACGCCTCTAAATCACAGCAAACAAAAAAAACGAACAATGGTTGTGTATGTAAAAAAAAAAGAAAGAAAAACCCTCACGAAACATTTTCTCTTTCCTCTGTTTACTTTCTGACATCATGGCCGCCGAAATGTATCCGAATTTTCTTTTCAGCTTCGTTGTCCGGAAGCTACAATAGAAACATCCGGAGAGAGAAAGAGATGGTGAAGTACTTTTTTTAACGAAAAAAAAAATGAATGGGGTAGGGAGAAAAAGAGTTTTTTATTGAAGTTATCAAGTCTTTTACAATTTATTCAGTAGAGTTTCGCTCCCAAATTATTCAGTGTTGCATTTATTGGTGTTTTATTCTGACGTTGTTTTGAGGCATCATAAGTAATCATTAACATCGACTATAAAGCACCACCGAGGGTTATTGGTGATGTAATTCGTAATTTTGAGCCATGGTCAAGTGATGAGAAAGACACCTGAGTTGGCATCTCCCTTTCCAAACTGTCAAACCACACCCACAAAAGGACTTTGAACCTGACATATTTAACCTTCATCAGCTCCTCTACACGGCGGGCAATGGCACAGGGTCTCAAACTCATGCCACGAGTTCGTGACCATGACCACTAACGAACTACGTAATTACGAATCATGTTCAAGTGACGAGTAAGACAACTAAAGTAGCATTTCACTCTAATTACCTCTGTTTGATTAAATGTCTAACACTCTTCATTAGTTGACAGAAGTCTCATGATATTTTTTTTTTTACTTTTACCCCAACTTTTACGAGTCCCTATGGTAACTCACATCTCTTAATTCCTCGTCTTAAATAATGAGCTAGTTTACTTTTTTCTTTAACAGTTATAATGCTAAGGCTTGAAAGCTAAGAAATTCTAGTGCAGGGGTGGCGAACCTTTATAAATCAACGCGCCATTTTTTTTCTAAGGAAGTATTTAATGAGGCATAGACGTGCCATCAAATAATTTTGACTTGTGATTATTGGGAAAATAAAAAAACTAAGTACTAACGACACAAAACTCTATTTACTAGGAAAAATACATTTTACACTGTATAGTTATAACTGTTTTATTTATACGTGTAATTCGAATTAAAGAGTGACATTAGTGTTACTTCTGTTTGGGCAGATTAGATGACAAATAACATATTAGGATTGTAAGATGCTACTTTTTGTAGAATACATGCTGAATTTGAGTCATCTGCCAAACGGTTTCTGAGCAATTAATTATTTTTACTGTGGTTCACTTTTTTAAGAAGATGATTTGTGATTTGTTTCAAAAAGCCGTTTCACAGACGATGTTCTGCATACCACACTGTTTTAGAACATAAAACACACACTTTGAAATTCTCTGTTACACTTACTATCTTGCACTTTCGGTTCTTTTTCTGAACTAGCCATGCTAAATAACAGTTAAATGTCGTAAATGCAACACAGATTAAACATTATAATACAGTTGTGTCAATGAAATTGACTATGCTATGCGTAGATAAAATTTACATCATAAGCAATTGTAGTCTATGATGTAACTAAGGCAAGAGAATAACAAACGAGTGAACTCCCCTCCACCCCATGAACAATCACTCGCATTTGTTCGTGATACTTCATAGTGAACTTAGAAATTTTGAAATAAAATGCAAACCCTTTTGACCACTGGTTCGCCATTCCTGTTCTAGTGTGTTTAACATTAAGGGTTCAAGGAACTTCTGAGAGTAAGTTGAAGAACTCTATAAATCTAACTGTACTTTAAAACAGCTCTGGAAAACAGAATAATTTTCTCATTAATGTTTAAGGAAGCAAGAACAGTCACAAAAGGAATGGATATGGGAATTTTAATATCCAAACTCTTCATTGCAGACTAGAGAAAGAATGACACGAAAGTCTAATTAAAATTTTATCCTGTTCCTTTCTACAAATTTTGATTGCCTTTTGATGTAATTCTAAGTACCAAAATGAAAACTGTCGGTGAAAAATTCAATAATAAGAAACCATGGCTAAGTGACGGCAGTGAAACCTTATCTGATATCCCACTCTCCAAACTTCCACCATCAGAATGACAATTTTAATATGTATTCGTTTCTTTACACTCTTCTCGAACAAAATACCACAACCTATAAGCTCGCAGCCATGACAACTCGACTATTTCAGCATACATAGTTATACTTATAAGAAAAACGTAATGGTAATCCAGCAAGCGAGCTAGGGTTTAAGCACTGAAACCAAAAGTTTTCGTTTTAATCAGGATTCAAATGCCTCTTGCCATATGCTTTTGATAGAGCTCTTCAAATTTCAAAGCTGATTCAATAAGTTTGCTCTTAGAGAGATTAAGTTTTCCATTAAAATCAATCCCATATATTTCCCAATTAAGAATATTTATAAAAAACAATCTCCTGATTCATTGTTGTTATTAATTCCACCTGATCGGCAAAGGCCAGATCAAGGCCCATGAAATAATTCATGGCAAAGGCCAGATCAAGGTCCATGAAATAATTCATGGCAAAGGCCAGATCAAGGTCCATGAAATTCATCATGATAAAGGGCTAAGTGACGCCTGTCGTTAGCCGTAGCTTTGAGCACCATTCAGATGACAGAACGATTTAGCTCGTTTTCATACCAATTTTGAGGGAGAACAGCCTGAGGATGCTCAGGGGCCTCCAAACCTCTCTTCCTCTTCCACCAACTTCACGAGAGAACTTGCAGCTCGATGGCTATTTAGAGTACCCCCATGCCGCGAAGGCACTATACATTTACAAGCATCCATGTCTTCTCCGGGATTCGAACCCAGGCCCTACGGCACAGCAGTCAACGTCGCTAAACACTATACCGGATGGGTGACTTATTCATAAATGAGAAATATAATTCTAAAAGAGATATGTTATATTTTTATATCAGAATATAAAATCCTAAAAATAGAAGATTAACGTGATTTTTATTTTAAAAAATTCTGTTAATAAGAACACTGAAATTTTCTAAAAATTGCTCAATAATTTATTTCGATTCTGATGAATATGTAGTTACAACACATCAAAATAAAATTTACGTGTTCAAAAGATGCACATCATCAGTAACTTTATTTTGATAGTAAAATTTAAATAAAGACAAAAAATAATCACATACGACAAAGAAATAGACTGAAATGAAAGGAAATATGTTTGGAATACAGGAATCACAGATTTAAACACATTTAACGTTATGAAAAAAAAAAAAAAATACAGTTTTTTAAAACTAATAAGAAAAATTTATATAACTTTTTTTTTTTCATTTGGTACTTTTCAATAGTTTTATATATGCATTAGCCATTGTTATTAATTGTACATATTCCGTAAAATCCGGCGTATAACGCGCACCAACAGTTTCAAGCTGCATTTTTTAATTTTTGGATGTATTCTCCGTATAATGTGCACCTCTTTACTTACCAAAAAACCTTAAATGTCCCTTTATTCGAGGTATTATCCCAGGCTTCTAAAAAAAGTATACTTCTAGAACTACAACCCTTTAAATCAATAAGAAATGTCTTTCTCTCTCTCATTTCTTTAAAAACAAAAACAAACACAAACAAACAACAAACAATAAACAAAAAACAGCATTGCGATATATGTAGAAGTCTAATTTTTTTCATAGACTTCTCTTTTCTTATTTTTGAAGTTCTTATTTATATAATCGACGTACATAAATGCACAGCCACAAACTTTGACTTTATTTTTGTTAAAAGTGCGCGTTGTACGCCGTATTTTTCGGTAATAATTACAAATTATGTTTGCCAGCAACCGCCAACCGGTGGCCCGTGAAATTTTATGGACTCCACACTAAAAATGCGTAATATTTAAATAAACTTAAACTGTTCATTGTGTGTGTGTGTGTGTATTATACTCTATGACCTTTTACCTTCAGTTATTGTATTTCCCATTAATAATATATATATATATATATATATATATATATATATATATATATATATATTATTATTGTATAAATGCATTTACATTTACCTTTTTTCTTAATTTTGTATTAGTGGTCTATGAAGTTCTAAAGATTCACACACACACACTACCGTTGATATATAAGCTCCCTTCTTTATCTTTATTAATATCATTTATAATTTGGAATCATTTATCAATCATCCTTGTTATCATTCCCCGATATGAAGACTCCATTTTCAACACATAGAATTAGTAGCAATAAAACAGTGAAATGCAACTTAGCGATATTATTAGAAGGACACATGATTCTCTTGGATTCTATCCCTGCCTCTCAGAAGAAACTCGTCGCAATTAAAGTATATTAATCGTCGATAAACCTCAAAGATAGATAGTTCACGTTCCAGAGAGTATTTTGTAGAAAATTACGTTGAAAATAACTAAAAAGACCTTTAAAGTTTCAGTTTTATGGATAATGCAACCTTAAATGCAAACGATAAAACTAAAAACCAATTTTCTCTCATTCCAGCTCACCATATTTTATAAGCACTTAAAAAAATGCTGAGAATGATTTGTCTGCAACTGGAACTCTCTCTATTTTAAGTAATTTAGTACCATACCGGAACTCGTATTACTGTAATAAACTTCCATACAAGCACCAGCATTCCTTCTGTGTTGACATAAAATACGCTCATCGTAAAAGAAACCACGCGCTGTAATATTTCCCCCTCTAAAAATACCTCTTTTGTCCAAAGCACATCCTGTTTTAAGAAGTTAACGTTTCATTTCAACACGACTATTTATGGAAACAGGAGCCCAGCGCGAATCAATCATAAATCTCCACGATTCCACGACCTACGGTCCTTTACGAGTCTATCAAACGGAAGTGGATGTATAAGTTCACGCAATTTATTTTCTTTCTGTTGAAATGGTATTTTTTTTTCAGGGTTTCTTGCGTGAGAGATCTTCGATAATGTGGAAGTAATACCATATCTGCGTGAAATGGATCGCGAGAAAATGCAACTGCAAACCTGTAAATCTGATTCTCCTCCAACATTTTTTAAAGGTAGGCAAACGTTTTCCTGTTGAGATTTTTTGTTAAAGAATCGTGAGATTTTAAGATGAGTTACTTTTTTAAGCGTTACCTGAGGGGTATTTAATGAAAATATAAGTGATGAGAATGAGAGAGAGTGGCGTAACGGAGAACATTTGGCTTCCCCTGCAAAGTCAGGTTTAGGGACCTCAAGTTGGATTTTACAAAGGATAGTCAGATTGATTGATTGATTGAATATTAACGTCGCACTGTTTAGCTACACGAGAGCTTTTGGCGACGGACCAAAGGATAGTCAGAATTTGGTCCCTAGAACAACCCTCCCCCCGCAATGCGGGGGTGTACGTTACGCCACTGAGAATGGTCATATCATTAGTAGCTTCGAAATTTTTACATGAAAGTTTAGGGGGCATGGTACTCTGTAGATAGTTTTTTTATTTATATGTTTATGTGAAAATGTTTTCATGCATCCTATTTAAAAACACATGAAATATACATTTTTGAAGAAAAACACGATCTTTAAACAAATAATTATCTTAAATTTTAAATTCTTTAAAAATATTTCAATGTTTCAAATTTTTATTACTACAAATTTTAATATTTTAGAACAGTTTTTTTAACTGATATTCTTAGAAGTGTTTCTCACAATTCTCTGCATGGAATTGGTATTGTGAGAGATACTTTCAATTTTACAATTTTTTTTTTTCGTTTTAGATACTATGAAGACAGTAAAAGAACAGTTATATCTAACTTTGTGGAAAATAACTATTCACCTAATCCTTGTTTCATGCAAAGAATCATCAAAGTATTATACGAAACAATAAGAAAAAGAGTTTCGAAACTTTACGTTAAATATAAAAAAAAAGCCTCAGCATTTTAGATACACGATTATCGTGAAAAAAAAAGAAGCCAAGTGTGCAAAAAATGCAGACGTCACGTGATCTTTCAGTTTTCGTTTCAACATACTGTTAAAAAAAAGTCCAATAACTAGCCAGATAATTTAGCGAGAATTACAAAACTTTGAAGACACATTTAAAAAACTTGCACAATTAAAATAGGGTAATAAAAAAAATTCGGTATTTTGGTCATTTTTAGGGTAATATCTCCCCTTAAGAGGTTAATAAATCCTTTCAAGTTGTTCACTCCAAGAATTTAGCATTAAAATGATTAAAATATTGGCAGCTTTTCCGCCTTTGTAATGAAAGGTAAAGAATTTCTTTAGTAGAAACAAAATATATAAGGCTTTTCTGTTCATGTTAAATGATACGATTTATAGAAATTTACAAGAACTGAAAATAAAAACTTTATCATTATTTTTATTCTTATGCAAATAATAATGGTTGCGACATACGAAATTAAAATAAAACAATGAATTTTAAAGTTAAAAAAAAAATATTTTCATAAAAAAATTTTTTTTGAAAGAATTCAGTACATTTTAACAGAATTTGCTTAATCTTTACATGATAATAAGGTTGCTAAGAGTAAGTATAAGTATCTATATAACTGTTTTAATTTGTTTAGACGTAAAATAAATAAAAATCATAAGAAAAATGCATAACAATGTGTAGTTTATTTGGATGAACGTGTCAATTAAAACTGAATCTATGTGTAGTTTTATCAGGCAATTGTTCAAGTATACTTTCTTATTCCATAAAATTATGCTTACTGAATAAGTCTCATGCCATAAAAAAAAAACACCTTAATATATTATTACTCAACAACAACAACAAAAAATGGAATAAATAATAAGAATATGTATAGTCGTATATGTATATATATTAATGTCGCACTATAAAACTCTTCGAGGGCTATTGGCAACGGACCTCGTAATCTTGAATCATGGTCGAGTGACGAGAACGCGACACCTGAGCTCTGTCACTTCCAACTCCAAAGTTCCTCTCCACACCAATGGGTGGACGGTGGAACCTCGATAGGCTTAACGTGCAGCGGCCTCTTCTACAAAGCGGGTTTTCAGCGACACAGGCTTGAACTCATATCACACCGGTCACGAGTCTGTGACCTTGACCACTAGGCTACCGCGGCCACAAGAATAAAAATGCAGCCCGTGGATGTTATATCATTGGCACCAGTTGGCCACCGTCCCCCCTCCCCAAACGTTCCCATTTCGTTTATGTGATTGCTTTCGGCACACGTTCTACGAGGGTTAGTCGGAAAATAAGTTTCCCCTGTCGACTATGGTCAGAGTTGTATATGAAAGTCAAAACATAGAATGAGACATTAAAGATAAGACTTTATTTTCCCTCATAAGTACCAAGTACATTGATACTTTTGTCATACCGCTTGATAAGCTTCGAAAAGCCCTTCAAGAAAAACTCAGGGCTTTGCATACGGAAGAAGCGTTTAATAGCTTGTTTGACTTCAGCGTTGTTTCTAAAGCGCCTTTCGGCGAGATTCTTCTTCAAAGGCGGAAACGAGATGAAAATCACTTGGTGCGGGATCAGGACTGTATGGCGGATGGTGTACGCGCTCCCAACCAAGTGTTGCAATATGGTTTTTCTTTGCCGTCGCCATGTGTAGTCTCGCATTGTCATCCATTGAGCGCCAGATTTGAGAAGCTCTGGCACCTTTTTTCGAATCGTCTTTTTCAATTTCGACAGGGCGTCACAGTACCGCGTAACATTGATGGTCCCAATCTCCAAAAAGTCCCCTCAAAAGTAAAAGCTTCTTCCGTATGCAAAGCCCTGAGTTTTTCTGCGGGTTTTTTTTGTAGCTTATCAAGCGGCATGACAAATGTCTCAATGTATTTGGTATTTATGTGGAAAAATAATGTCTTATCTTTGATGCCTCATTCTATGTTTTGACTTTCATACACAACTCTGACCATAGTCGACAGGGGAAATTGTTTATTATTATTATTTTCCGACTCGCACTCGATTTTGACATTCTGTATTTAAAAAAAATATGTTAGTAAGGTTACAATTAAATCAACAATTTTAAAATGGTGGAAAGTGTTTCCTTTTGTCGTGAAAGGGTTGAATCAACACACGCAAAAATTCCTGACTTATTACACTCTATTTTGAAATAAGTTCAGTTCCCCACTTACTGCAAATCTAAAAAATATTTTCTCATAGTTACTCACAATTCCGATTCATTGAACTCAAAATAATGCACCTCATTTCAAACTATATTTTTATAGTCATGCATTTCTTAGAAACACCCATAAAACTTATCACACCCTCCACCTTTCATTCTTCATTGTCTGGAACTCACAAAGAACGAAACAAGAATTATAGTAAGCATATTGCATTTGCTTATGGAAACTGGAAAAATCTAATAGAGCAAAAGTATAGAAGCAAACAAGCAATTTGCGAAACAATATAGCACGGAATTTGAAATAAAAATAAAGCACGTTTCATAAATATTCGTGAATTCCTTTATGCCATCAGATTCTCGAAATTATGTTATTGCTTCCAACTAAACATTATTTTGATTGCAATTTGTATACTTATATACAAAACAAAAATTACTGAAACTGACGGCAATGATACTTTATAGTGGTCCAGGGAAGCCGTTATTTGGTCGTAAATTATTCTTCTCCATAGAGTTATTGTATTTTAACAATTTTTTAGAATGCAACTCGTTTCTTATGCAGTTTCATATATGCATATAGGAATGTAGCATGCAGTAATATTCTGAAATTGTTTTTATGTATAGAAAAAATGCATAGAATTTTCAAAATGAAAATCAGTGTTAAATCGAAGGATAAGTTCAGCTCTTAACAGCTGATTTAGTTCGTGAGGGCTTCAAATTTGTTACAAGTTTGGTACAACATTTTCTGACTCACGATGATGACATAGAGCGTGCAGAAGCGTAACGTACACCCCGGCAACTCCTGCATTGTGGGAAGGGCAGGACTCTAGGGGGTCCAAAGCCTTTGTAAATTCCGGCTTGGGGCCCCAAACCTGACTTTGCAGGGGGGCCCTAACATTCTCCGTTACGCCACTGAGAGCGTGCATTAAAATTTCAACGTAATCGTAAGTCTTGTGTACCAAGATATCAAGAATTATATAAGCAACTTGAGAAACAAAAGCAGCCGTTAATAACGAACGAATTTTTTTATATTTGAATCAAAACCAACAGTAGTGTTATACACACTGCCTAGGGATTGCTTGCTTGCTTGATTGATTATTAACGTAGCACTGTTTAGCTACACGAGGGCTTTTGGCGACGGACCACGTAATTTTGAATCATGGTCAAGTGACGTGGACGACACCTGCGCTGGAACCCCCCTCTCCTAACTACCACACCACACCAACGGGAGAACGTTTCAGCTCTCGACAGATTTAACGTGCATCGCTGCCCTACACGGCGGGTCTTTAGCGGTACTGGGCTCGAACTCGTGACAAGCCACGGTCCGATACCTATACCACTCGGCTACCGCGGCCACAACTAGGGATTGCAATATCGGACCAAAAATTCAATACCAGTATTCGGTATTTTTTAGATCTTAATATCGGGGTACCGGTTTTAATACCGGTAGTAAAAATTTTAGAAAAAAAAAGAAAACACACAGGTGGGTTTTTTTGCCAGTTTTATTAGAGAGTGTAAATTTTACAAAAAATAATTTGTAACTTACAAATAATAACAGAAAAAAGAAATACAAAAAATATAAAGGATCATCTTATTTATTTAAATCATAAAAAAGTGTAAATATCAGTGAATTCAGTCTGTGGTACTATTACAAATTTTTGAAATGTGATCTTCAAAAACATAATGCATCAATTGTATTGTCATTAAGCCTGGAACGTATAGTTTTGTGCAAAAACTACCTCTCGGCATCTACGCTAGTTGATGGTACTGTTAGCAATGCGCGATATATTTTTTCAGAGTTTTTACCTCCAAATCCCTCATCTTGAATTAAATCGATTTCTCGTCTGATGGTTTTGGTTATAGCTGATTTCTGTGTGTGTTGTGTTTTAGTTTATTGACTTTTTTTAACCATCCCTAGTTCTAATTTTTGTTCAAGAGACTATCGCTTTTCACTATCGACATTTTAGTGTTAACATCATCTTTTCGCTAACTGTATCGAATTCTTCTGAATGTAAATAGGTTTGTGGGTAAAACATTTTAAAAAAATTTACTATAAATTTAATCAAATTTGAATTGGTTAGTCTCTTTTCTTCCTTTTCATTTTTAAAATTATTATAGTTATGTAAATACCATAAGACATTTTCTATTTCGGTATGCCTTTCTTCTGTGTGAGTTTTCAATGTAATATATAATTCTTCAGATAGTGATGTGTGCTGTCTTTCAGTGACTGAAACATGAAATTTATTGTTGCACATTAGCTGTTAATAAATTAGAATCTCTCCAAACATAATGCCTCAACAGCCAGTTTTATTGGAAGTAGAGCTGATACAGTTCTGGGGATATGAAGTCGAATTCACTATCGGAAAAATTGATTTTCTGGTTTAAGTCGATCATTGCTTTTTGGATTGGATTTTTCAGTTTCAAAAATCATTTGACCATTAGGAGTAAACTGTTCCAACTTGTTTTAGAATCTAATATTAACATATGTTCCGTTTTATTTTCAGTTAGCATTTATTTTTGTAATAAGGCATTTTTTGTAGGGGGAAACGTTTAAATATCTTAACAATGTTTCGGACTTCATTAATTATAGGAAGGAATTCTGGACAATTTAAATAATTTCTAATAAATACCGAAAAAACGGTATTTAAACTTGTGAATACCGATGTTACAAAATTGTACTAATAGCTCAAAATACCGGTATTCGGTATCCCGGTATATCAATATTGCAATCCCTACATACATTTTTTTGATCCAGTTCGTAATAAACGTGCAAGCGTGCTATGAAGCAGCGATGACTAGTTGTTAATTAATAGTTTTATTCCAAATTTCAATTTGAATTTTTATATGTTGTATGTACTTATAGACTATTTTCACTGTACACGAATTTTATTTTTTTGTTGTAATAAAAATGAATTGTTTTTATTTTATGCATCTGTAGCCTGGCTTTTATTATTACTTTTTACATGGTTTTTAGGGAAGATATTTGTTTTTTCATCTTACACGATTTAAGGCACGAACATATCCCCAAATTTAGCATATGTATTTATAGCATATGTTTTTTTCATGATTTTTTTTGTACGGTTTTCTAAGAAACGTATTTACCATGTAAAAAAAAGTTAAGTGTACGTCTTTTTTGAAAGTTGGTTGGTTAAAAATACTGAAAAGTTAACAAATTTAATTAATAAGAATAACTAATTTCCCACAAATCGCATTTTTATACTTAGTTCTTTATTGAACTTATAAAAAGAAATTATATTAATACTGTAATTCTAGATATTTTTAATTTTTCAATGCATCACTTTTTGGGTAGTCTTTGCTGTGGTAACAGTTTCTATTTTTAGAATCAATACCTTACGTTATGAACCTGAACTTAGACATTTAGGTATTTTTATAAAGTAGGTAAATCGCACTTTAACCACCCTCTAAAAAAGATGGCAACAAGATTTTAGATATTAAATTTATTTTTACATTACCAACACAAACACATCCGATACGGTGTCATCTGATAAATTACGAAAATACAGTGGTAACAGATTAAAATTGCCGATTTCACGAACAAAAGTTTTGACTTCTCACGACGTAAAGTGTCGTGACTATTTCTTACATCCTAATTCGCTATCAGGAAAATGAATTTTTGTGTAAAATCGCATTCTTCCTATTCCTCCTCTGCTTTTTCGTGATGATTTTGACCTAAGATATACAGGGATGTTTTTCTCAAAATAAAATCTCTGATGCGTAGGTAAATTAAATATCTCATAGAAAAAGATGCAAGAGAAAAATCCATTTCCACATTTTATATTTAGAGAAAATTACTCAAGAAAACCAACGCAAATTTTCTGAGCAGTGTAGTTTTAAAAATAAGCAGTTTTGACTTTTTTTTATGCCTACAGCGATGACTTGTTGGTCGAAAATAGATATTAATTCACATCATAAATATAAACTGAATGGAGAATTGTTTTTAAAAAAGTATAGGTTAGAAAATTTTTGAAATATACCACGCATCAAAATAGGTTTGCAAAGATTGTTAATAATTTTTATTTGTATTTATAATCAAAAATATTTTAATAACCTAGTTATTTAATTCAGTCCAGTGTTTTTTATTCCACTCCCCCCACCTTCTTAACTTTCACTCCTTTTTCGCATAGTTAAAAATATTTAAATTATACTATATTCCTTTCGGTTAAGTTTCTTGTGTTAGATCTTTCAAGTTTTTATCGTAATTGCCTTCCTATTTCCTGCATATTTTGCTTCTCAGTAAATATCTTTTGAGGAATGGAGAAATTTAAATAATTTAACAGCACGTTCCCTATTCTAATGACCACTTGAGCAAAAAAAAAAAAACACCCAGTATAACTATATAGTTTTTCTTATTTTATACAATTAATATTTAAATAAGAACAATGAAACAGATATACAAAACTGGATATTATGAGAAAGGACTATAAACACCACACTTTTTGGAAAATGTTAATTGACCTAAAACACCAAGACTACTCATTAAAATATTCTCGTATTGCTTCTTTATTTAAAGTTTCATTTGTTTCAATTTCACCTTCTCGATTCATAGAATTTATCGTTCACTATTTTATTATTTTTTTTTCCTGTTTAAGAGTAAAACTGCATTCGTTTCGAAAGAAAGATTATACTTATAATTACGGTATCGAGCATTTTAGTAACAAAAAATATAATAAATTATACAGAATAATGGATTCTTAATCGATGGTTATCAAATTTGGGATCTCATACTTTCAAAGATCGTTACATTGGAATTGCAGTGAATTTGAGAGAATTTAAGCATTTTAGTAGTGATAGTGTTGTACCATGCGTTAATTCAAAGAATATAAATCAGATAAAGAGTGTCGATAGCTAGTAAATACGTGATGTGTACAGAAAAAGATTTTATGACAACAGAGGGTAGCAATTTTATGAAAAAAACGCCGATAATTATTTTAATTGGTGGTAACTCTGAAAATAATGTGAATTTTTCAAAATTTATAGTTGAGCCTCTGTAGAGAGAGGTCTGAGCTATATACAGGCAAAATATTATTATAATAGAAGGATTTTTCACAAAAGGAGAACATTTGGAAAAAAGATTATTCTAAGTTAATTTTTTGCCGAAATATTGTATTTAAATAATATGTTTTGTCAAAGTGTCCTTAAAACAATTTTATACATGTATTCTAATCTAAGTAACAGTAAATATCGTGAAAATTATCCATTTATGCGCTTTTTTAAAATTACGGTTCCGAACGTATAGTCGGATACCTTAACACCCTATTATAAGCTTCATTTGTATGTAACTTAATGTTTGAATTCAATTTTTACCCACTTTAAAAGATCAGATTAATTCGAAAGTTTGCTCACTTGTCCAGGACCGATGACAATACAATAATTTAATAATTTTGATCCATTGTCCTGATCAGGATCATCAGAGCTAAGGATTTCCCATTTTCAGATCCCATCCGGCATCTAGCGACTAATTCCAGATCCCATTTCCAAATTTGGCGACTAAAAAATTGAGTTACAACTTAGTTTGATTAACTATAAAAGGGTGTTTTTTAGTTTTTTTAAGCTGTAATTTATTTTTAAATATTTCCGGATGGGGGATCTCACCCTCTTTAAGATATTTTCTTTTAGCATTGAATTTAGTCAAATCGTTTCAGTAGTAATAATAATATAGCTGAAGATATTACACGAATAAAAGGAATTTCACATACAAAACTCTAATTTTGTGAAGGGGTTTTTTTGGAAAAAATCTACCGAGAGAGAATATATATAAAAAAATTGCATTGTTAAATGTTCCTTTATAAGATTATCTAATCAAATTCGTATCTATGTTAGCAAAATATTAGACGGAAGGCAATTATAGTACCAAATAAAACAATATTTATGAGGTAAGTAGTAAAACGATGAAAAGCAATTTTACTACGATACGAAGACAAATCTCAACGTTTCCGTTTGATTTCTAAAGTAACATGTTTATTCTTGAAAACTTCAGCATTAGTTGGAGAAACATATTATCTAAATGTATAAAATGTAAAAAGTCTTTTGTTTCCAAATTTCATAATATAAACTATTGAAGTATCCGTAATTTACTTGAAACTCGTTTGAAGATAATACGAAAGCTATTTGTGCCATTTTATAAAATAATTCATTGTTATTCTCACTCCAATTCTATTTTCAGAATAACAGATGCGTTTTATAAACGAGTTTTGTCTCTCGTTTTATGTGGTAAGCAACAACTAGGTTAACCTCATCAGCATTATATCAAGTAGCGTTACTTGTTGCAAATAAAGAAATTCCTTTTTATAAATGTAAAAATGACCTATACTTCTCGACTTGGTAACAAATATAAATATCAAATTTCACATGGGTTGAAACTATTTAAGAATGCAGGATATGCATGTTTTAAGAGAAGTTATTCTTATACAGAAGAAAGAATATTACTTTATTATTTACAAGCATCTCTCTTGTGTTTTATATTTCTGTCGAATCATTTTTCAAGTTCCTTTTTGAACAAGTGAAATATCAACAAAACAATTCGTTTTAACATATATAATGTGTTTCAGAAAGAAAAAAAATCAGCTATCAAAAACTTCACACCAATGACATAATTCTTACTCTATGTTATTTTTTTTTATAATCTGATTTGTTTTATCATGGAATAAAACTCCAGAGTGGTTAAAAATATTGTTACTTTTATCGGGGTTCGAGGATTTTATGCAAATCATTCGCAAAGCGCAAGACAGTTCTTCAGGAGTTATGGAAATTTATTGTCGAAGAAAATAATCATTGAAATACAGCGGCTATATTCGTAGTATAAATCTCAGAAGTCCTTCACACCTCCTAAGGTGTTCAGACAACTATCAATGTCTAAAATACAAGTATGTTTAAGCATTATTAGCAAGCACTCGCTCATCCTATTGAAAAGCCGAAGTAATAACTAATCGTTGGATGACTCTTCACGGTCAAATAAATTCTAACTCTTCAAGGGTCAAAACAAGACGATATCAGTTTCGGCGAGTGACTCCCTGTTTATAAGCCTCACTGATTTTTCTCGAAAAATCCGCTTGCGTCATAGATCATGATATAAGTAGATTTCTCCCGTAATTTCCAAAAGAATTCACAAGGTTGAAAAATAGCCAAAAATGGCCGCCAAATTCACCAACATGATCACCAAGTCACCAATATAGTCACCAAAATGGATGCCAACTTGGCTCTATCGCCAAGATTTCGCCATTCCCATCGAACCACCATTATAATGTAAGGAACGGCGTTGCTTGCGAGTATTACAATTTTAACATAAAATAAATACAACATAGAGTAATGTATACATATTAGACATCCAGATATAAGTTATTTACACTGTTTTAAGTATCCTTTACACAAAATTCGTAACGATATTACTCAAATTATTAACATTTCATTTACGGGACTGATTTAGATATTTTCATCTCTATTTCAAAGATAACACAGTAAAACTTATTTTCATTTTGAATTAACATTGCACCACTTAAGTAATACAAAGGTTATTAGCAACAACTGACTTTCTCACCCCTCTATATAAGGATTTTGAAGCTCAGTACCATTTAACGGTAGCAACACCCATTATTCCACATGACGAATTTTTAATTAAATCAGGAGTAGAGCATACAGTTTGATATTGGTTATTTTTAACGTCACACTTCAAAGCAATATGAGGACTATTAGCTAAGAATCTCGTAATTCTGAACTAAGTCCAAATGACGAGGATACGAATTGAGCAGCCCCACCCACTTTTCAAACTTCTGCATCACTCGAAAAGAACAGAGTAGAATTAACTGAATACACTTATAGGAAGTCTTCCCCTAATGTTTAGAAACAGTATAATTAAATTTTGTAAACAGTTTTGGGTAAGATTTATCCAGTACTCACGTGAATTTAAGTGAATATAAGACATTTATAATTTTATCCTGTGGTATTTTGAGAATTTAAAAATATTATGTAAATTTGCAATTATTCTCTTTAATATGTTAAATAAACTATCCATTTGCACATTGTACACGGGGCTCAAATTACAGAAATTTTAACTTTATGTTGAATATCTTTAGCACTGAACCGATTTAATGATATTAGATTTTAATTAAGTTGATTTAATACAAAAAAAAATACTATACAACAATAATCATACATACAGACAGTAGCGTGGCGTACAGCCCCGCAACCTGCGCATTGCGGCTGCCCCAGGATTCTAGGGAACCCAAAGCCTGACGGACGCCTAGTACGTATTTAGCCAATTTATAAAATATTAAAGGCAAAAAACCTGACTTACAGATCATGTGTACGTCTCACAAAAGGTCAGAAAAATCTAAGGTTAGAATATTGGGAGAAATGAGTATGTTAACAAAATGAGATTTCAGTCTGTACTTATGCAATTTTCACATACGGAATTAATTTATCCTGGAATGAGACTATTAACGAGTCCCTGTAATCCGGATGTTTGAATCATCCTGATGGTGAAGAAGGAATTGAATTCGATCTTAATTTGTGTTAAAAGCGTACGTTTTTCTCCGAAATATACGGTACACTTACATTTTCTTCTTCACTTGAGCAACAGCCCCGGATGGGTCCTCGCTTTTTTTAGAATTCCATTCCAAGCCAACCTTTTCTTGACTAAGGTTTTCCATTTTGACATCTTATCAGTTTTCAAATCTTGCCAGTCTTGGTCTTCCTTTTTTAGGGTACTGGATGGTTTGTCCAAGATCTTTTAGTGGCTCGATTGCCCTCTTATCTTATTGAGTGTCCTGCCCATTTAATCCTCTGTACTTCTTGCTCTTTATATAGTTTGTTTTTAATGACTCATATAGAGTTAACAATAGAGAGTTAAATAGTTGGTTATTAATTACTCATAAATTTGTTTAATAAGCATATGCTAAAGCAAATATGTAAATGTTTTCGAATGAAAACTAATATACGAGAGAAAAGTATATCAACCGGTAGAGGGCGTCCATTATGCAAAATACCACTTACATTACTCCCGAAGTTTTCTCATCCTTATACACCGGACATGGCAATATGTGGGCAAAAGATCTATTTTCTGTAAGGATTTAAAATAATTTTTGTGTAAATGAAAAAGAAATCTGAATTGAACTATTATTTAAAAGGGATCAAAAAATAAATACGCTATCTTTAACCCTTTATCTACTGCATTATAATTTACTGCAGTTTTTTTCATGAAATATTTTTTTTTGGATCACTTCATTGAAAATTAAGGCATATACCTAAACAAAAAATACTCAAATTTGGGAAATTTAATCCGTTAGAGCTAATTCATTAAAGAGTGATATTCAACTCTAAAATTAATTATATACACTTTTCGCTTAAAACAAATAGTCAAATAGTTTTCTAAGGTCTTCATTACATACAACAAAATAAGACGCTTAAATTTTGACATAAACTATTTTTTCGGAAAAAGGACAGGAAAGAGGACAAAAATGATAATCTTCACTATCTGCTGAAAAAGCCGTAAGCTGAAAATGCAATTTCTGCTATAAAACTATTCGCTTTCCCCGCTAAAATACTCATCATAGAACCCGAGCTACAATATATCTTGGAAGAGTGGATTTCAAAAAATATTCCTGCTAAGTATCGTCAGAGTATTCGTAAAAATGGTTATTCTATGTAATTTTAACGTGAGTGGTACTTATAAGTACCGTCGGTAGATAAAGGGTTAAATAGATCACTTCTGCTTCTCCATAAAAATGAATAATCATTGCTGAATCAAGAAAACAAAGGAAAATTTTTTATTTCAATTTTGAACATGTTTATGCGAGACAATATTTTTATGTATGAAATCATTTAATAATTTAATTGAAATAAAATTCCTCCTCTAAAAATATTATTTAGGTAAACTTATTTCTAATAAGCTTAAAATATTTTACATTGATAAAACCGTTTTTAATAATTGCGTTGCAATTAAATAATATTTAAAGATTCTGTTTTGATTATATATCAATAGGTATTTATAATTATTTTTTGACAACATAAGCATTTATGATTTTTCTGTATTAAATAGAAATAATTCATATTAATTAAACTGAATCTCTCGATATATTTTTTTCTCAAATGTATTTACTTTTAATGAATTCGTATAATTAGTTCTGCGGGTTTAAATTATGAATTTAATGGTCCATGAAATCCAAAAGGCTGATAACCGCTTTTCTGATTATTAATGAAGTCATAGCATAATTAATTAATAATATCAGAATATTTTTTTCTGTCTCCAATTTTGGACCTATTCAACATTAGACGAATACAAATTTTTATTGATATTGTAAATAGGGAAAACCAATTAATGATATCTTCGTGATCAAGTTTTGTTTGAATAATTTTTGTTTAAAAAGTATTTTTAACTATAAGTCAGTTACATTATTATATTATTTTTAGTTAAAAACCTTTGCTAAAAATGTATTCTATACCTGTTTCTTTAAAATAAAATCAGTAATATTAAGTATTTTTAAATATAGTTTTCTTCTCCATTCGTGTTAAGAAAACAAGGAACTTAAAGACAAAAAAATATATATATAATTTTAATTTAAATTTCATGAAATTGTGCGCAAATGACTTGTTTACATGCATTGTTTACATTACACGCATAAAATATTATAGAAAAATAATCATACTGAAGTGAAAATTTTAATAGTTCACATATAAGTATCAGAAAAAAATTGTAAACATTTTTCATGGAAAAAGCATTGCAAGTACTTTTTCTATGTATATATAACATTTTTTATTTATATTAAACTGGTTATCAAAACAGTCAGCAATCCCATATGTGCAAAAAACATGTATTATTTAACAAAGACACACATAGTTTAAAACTATTCAAATTTGAATCGTAAGGCGTATCCATTTTGAATGTCAAAAGTCGCATTTTGAGGAAAATATGCAACCTAGATTAAAAGTCATTAAAAATATTTTTTAAGTTACTAAATGCAAACTGTAACAATAAAACTGAAAAAGGATTTCCAGTTTTGATAATTTTTCTTGCTAGTGATTGATAATTTTGCTTCTATAGCAAGAATATCTTCTTAAAACATCATGTCTTTTTTCCATCCTACGACTCTTTTTAATCCTTTATTTTCTTAATAACACAAATGTTTCAAAATTTTGTTCCAGACAGAATTCAGTGTTTTAAATATACTATAAAATCTTTTTGACAGCCTCAATTAGTTCCTTTCTCAGGCGTGTTCTTTCAAACATATTCTAACAATAACTTCGAATAACTGTAAGTAAAATGTTCGCAGAGAAAAAGATCGAAAATTAAAGAAGAAAAGTTTTGACAAGATCTTTCATACATCGTTTGCCAAGCGAAACCCTTGACAAGGTATTTAATTTCGATTATGATTATTATGTCATATCGATAGCATCCAGATAACCCATACACCAATTTCTAGCATTTAGGAACACGAAAACCACTAGACCTTGATTCACCAAGTTTCTATGGAAATTTTGAAGGAAAAGAATCTATTTGAAAAATTAGAAACTGAAAAGAAAATGTATTATTTATTCATAGAAAAAATCGAAATTTTATATAGAATTGACGGCGTTTTTATTAATATCAGTTCTCTTAATGGATTTTGCAAGATTAAGGTCAAAATTTTGAATGTTTGGTAATGCATCACGCTTTAAATATTAACAGTGCATTCGTTTTAAAATGGAACTTAAGTATTAAAAATTATCATTTTACGAGCTTCTGTAAACAGAAATAATTGCTCTTGGAATACCTAAACGGTCAATCAATTTAAATGTGAGCAGGATACTGTTTTTAAAATTGTCTTAAAACTCTTAATATCATTAATAAATATCAAGTGATCGCTTTGTACAAGCACGCAATATGAACCATAAGCTTATTGATTTTATTTTCTATGTGTTTGCCGTAGTCTTTGAATTTTTAATGAAGCATTGTCTATACTTGAGAGATTGTAACAGAAACTTTGTTGTAGCTGTCTGAAAACTAATCTTATAATGATGGAACTTGTAATTTATGGATTCATCATCAGGAGATCCTTAAGTATTTAGGTCTCAAAAATAAATCAGATATAGAAAAAAAGTTTTGAACTGCAAAAGGAAAACATCAGATTGTCTAATAGATAAGAAATTTCAAAATTTTCCTTTATGAAGCCAAATCAGTAAGCATAATCTTAAATTTGTCGTAGTATAAATAATAGTTCATAAACGTCAAAAAGTTGTTTCGGTTTTGATCGAGTTTCGTACTTTGAATTTCCGGTAGGTCCGTATTATGTCATCGACCAATTTCGTCAAATCAAAAGAAGTCGCGATATGCAGCCAGTAGTAGAAAATCAGCCTCGCGCATGTCCAAACACCATAATATGACGTTCTTGTTTTGAATGGGCTCAATTCATGATACCGTCATAGTCACATGATAGTGAAAGCCACGTGATTCTAGCCAATCAATTCAAAACTCATGCGACTCATAGTCACACGCGCGATAAAAACTATCTAGTGTTTTTAGATAATCAGTTCACGCGCTCCGGTGTTGCCAAGTATTGCTCTTTGCAGAAACTTTCTCTTAAAAAGTACATATGTTTACAAAATACATTTTATTTAAAAGTATAAACATAAAATATAATTTTTTTTTAATTTAAAAAAAATCTTTTTGAAGAAATTTTTTTCCCTGACATTTAAAAATCTTTAATCAAATAGGAAATTTGAAATTTTATCTGAGTAGAACAACAAGTACAATTAGTTTAATGTTTGTTTTAAATTCAATGGAAAACACGTGTTTGTTTTTATCATGTGACTTCATGAGTTGAGCCCATTGGCTTAGTTTTTTTCGTTTGGCGAAATTGGTTGATGGTATAGAAAGTACCAAATATTCATTTTAGACATCTGAAGTAAAAAGTAAAATCTCCAGTTTGGGATGAAAGAAAACCAACCATGTAGTCTTTTCGCAAATGCTATTTTTTTGCAAATAGTTAAAAGACTAAGCAACGAGTTAAGACACATGGAAATAAAATGAGCGAATCCAAAAAATTAACGTATATCCTCCTCTACTTATGCCAAAATGTCAAACAAGTTAAGTAGAAATTAAAAAAAAGTATTTTCCATTCCAAAAAAAAGAAGAGTTTTGCTGTTCTTTTAAGCAAACATTTGGGTTCAGGAGGGCTATTAGCGACTTTCATACTATTGTTACATTGATCGAGGGTTCGAGAATTTTAAGCAGATCAGTCGCAAAAAACAAGACAGTTCCTTGAGAGCGATGAGAATTTATTGTCGAAAATCCAATCCTTGAAATACAGGATTCAGCAGCAATATTCGCAGAATAAATCTCAGAAGGTCTTCACACCTTTAACGGCATTCAGACATAATTATTGGTGTCGAAAAGATACGAGTATAAAAGATTATTCACAAGCAATCGCTTTTTCAACAGCCGAAGTAATCACTAATAGCTTCAACAATTAGAGCAATACTAACTGATCGCTAGTCAAAACCAGACTGACTGACTTTTGCGGATGATTTTGGGTATGAGGTACCTAGACTGCGCTAGCAGTCTTCAACCCTCTATCTGGTTCTGTGAGATGTTCTTGGTGTTGGCGAGCATCTCTCTATTTATACCCCTCGCGGATAATTCGAGAAATATCCGTTTGCCTCACAGATCTTGAAATTAGTGTATTCCTCTACAAATTTCCAGAAGAATCCAGAGCGTCCGAAACTCGCCAAAAATTGTCACAAACATGATCGCCGAGTCGCCAAAAATGACGCCAACTTGGTTCTATCACCAAGTTCCCATTGAATCCCCATTATAACGTAAGCGACGGCGTTGCTTGTGAACATTACAATTTCAACATCAAGTAAAAATAACAGAGTAATATAAATGCTTTACACTTCCAAATTCAAATTATTTACCTATTTCACATAAAATTAGTAACAATATCATAAAAATTGAAAAAACGGTTATGTGACAAAAAAAGACACCCAAGCTTGCGTTGTAAAAAGTGGTGAAACAAAATTCCAAAACTGTAATTTGATTTGAATACCACCATTATATAACTAACAACTTCTACCATTAATTGCCGAGAACTTTTTAAAATATTTTAATATTCATTTACTTTATAATCTTTGATTCCCTTACTCTTCCACCTTAACTAGATAAAATACGAATTATGATTATACTTCAATCAATATATTTTTAAAAAAATGTTTTAAAACATTTTATTTCAATTCATTATAAGTTTTAAAAAGTAAGTTTTATTTTAAATGTACACACAAAATTTCTACACACAAGTGTAATGTTACCGAAAATTGGTATATTAATTTTTCAACTTTTATCTGGCCAGTTTTCATAAAAATATATTCTATATTACGAAA
>BMAV01010592.1:0-326866 GCA_019973955.1 Trichonephila inaurata madagascariensis | reverse complement strand
AAAAAAAAAAAAAAATTACAAAAGAATTTTTTCCTTTATGTTATAAAATTTTAAAAAATAAAGAAATGAAAATATAATTTTTTTAAATCTAAAATTTATATTTCTCCTGTATGGAATCCTGTATTCCTGTATCATTAATTAAAAATGGCCGTGGCAGCCGTTTTGTCACGATTACAAACTCGTGGTCAGTGAGTAACTAGTTCAAGTCCTGGTGCCACTGCAGATCCGACGAATAGAGGAGTTGATGCATGTTAAATATGCTATGGCTGAAAGTCCTCACGTTGGTGTGGTGTGGAAATTCGAAGAGTGAGTATAGTTCTTGTCCCTTGACCCAGATTCAAATTTATGAGGTTCGTCACCAACAGCGCTCAACTTGCTTTAGTGTGAGAAGTTAATAAAAAATCAATGAATCAATTAATAATTCAAAATAAAATAATTCAGGGCTCAATTGATTAAAATGGCTATTTGATTATTTCCTAATGCATAGAAAAAAATAGTAATATAAGAGTTCATTTATTAAATTTATTCATATAATAATTAAAAGGTTTCAATTTATTTTTCGCTGATATTAATACAAAATTTAATAGAAAAAATGAATTCCTTAAAATTTTTTTTCTTTTTTTTTTACATTATTACATTCATATTTTAAAAATTTTAATGATCTTTTCCTCTTTAATCATTATAGAAATATAAAAAAAAATTCAGAAATCAACACCATATATAAATTTCCAACTCTGCACCTTATCCTAAAAATTAACTAAAAGCAACAGAAAATATTTCAGTACTTTTCTATAGGAATTAAAATGCTTGATGAATCTTCTTAAAGTTTAGAATTTTTCAATCATTTACGAGTGCATTTACCACAGATTGTTCATTTTCTTCTTTTAAAATTTACTAATTTGCTTAACTAGTAGAGGAAAAATAATTGCACAAATTACTTTTCAGATTAGTCGCCCATCCGGTATAGTAGTTAACGGCGCTGACTACTGCGCCGTAAGGACTGGGTTCGAATCCCGTAGAAGACATGGATGTTTGTAAATGTATAGTGCCTGCGTGGCATGGGGTACTCTAAATAGCCGTCGAGCCGCAAGTCCTCTCGTGAGGTTGGAAGGTGTAGAGAGGTGGGAGGCCTCTGACCACCCCCAGAGTGTTCTCCCTCTAAGGGTGGAATCGAGCCAAATCGTACTGTCACCTGTATGGTGCTCAAAGCTACGACTAATGACAGGCGTCACTTAGCCCTTTACCATGATGAATTTCGTGGGCCTCGATCTGGCCTTTGCCGATCCGGTGGCACTGGTAACAACACTTTTTAAATTACATTTTACATTCATCCAGCATATATTTTCTTCATTGTAAAAAAAATCTAATAAAAATAATCATTTCGAACCATTTATTTCTCCGGAAAAGTTTAATTACTCAGGAACTTACATTTTTGTCCGTTCATGTGTTAATGCATTTTTATTACTTTCTCTCTCATACATTCATATATTTCCATTAATTAATTTTCTAAAGATATTGATATTCCTTATGTATATAAATGGTTACCTTAAGAAGACTTTTCTATATAAATTCGGTAATAGTTCACATTAAAAAAAATAAGTTATGTGTGGAGGGCAGAAAAGTAAAGCATTGTTAAACAGTCCAAAAGTGATTTAAAACAATGTTTATAAGTAAGGCTATGCACAAACAAATATTCTCTTTTTCTGTCGAAAACAAACCATGAAATTCCTTGTATATTTAAACAATTTACTATAACCTCTGTCATTCCGTGTAGACTTTTCTCAAATATTATTTCGAATCGATTCCAAAATCAAAAAGAATCATTTATCATTCTCTATCGAAATCAGAAATGCATTCAAATGGCTCTTACACATAATCTTCAAAGGAATTGTTTAACCTTCTTTTTATATCTTCTTCAAAGAATAAGTTTCGGGAAATTCAAAACTCCCTTTGTTTGCAGAAGCCCTCTTCAATAAATAGAATATCAAAGAACGAATCCAAAGCACGCGGTACAATGTCCTCTTCAACCACGAATGCAGACATCGTATAGGGTTATTGTTACAAAAATGAAAACAATTCACATCATCGGAGTTTCTAGTGGTGCCAATAAAAGCATGAGAAACAGTTGTTTGAATGGGTCTCCAAAACGCTCTATGAATGGATGCAATGATGTGAAAATTTAAAAATGAAATAAAATAAACATTGCATTTTTTTTTTTGTGAAAACTATTGCAAAATAATAGACGAAAACATATAATTATATATAAAAAGGGTACATATAAGTATTTATCTATTTTCTTAACTTTTTTAGAATTTTAAGTATTGAACAATGATTTAAGATAACTGAAATAAATAGATTTTTTTCGAATTAATTTTCTAAATAAACAATAACACTATTCCCGCGAATTGTCCAATATTTTTTCATTCTATTTTTTACTTACAATTAATTCTATTGTATTTTATGAGGCATGCACTTAAGGAAACAGCCAATGATATTCTATCCTACGTGCATTGGAAGCTAAAAAGTCATCTTCAGAGTGTGACTTAAATCAAAATAAAATAAAACGCGTTCGTTGTGCTATGAGAATAAATAATCACACATTGTAATCAAAATACATTAATGATATATATTCTTGCACGTATGCGCTAAAAAATAATATTTTATTCCGGATATTCCCATCTCTCTGTAGTGTTAACTATTTATTTCAAATTAACACAAAAAGCGGTAGTCTTTCGAGCATGTCCTGGTACTCTTAATACCAGGACATGCTCGAAAGAGTAAATTGCCAAAGTTTTGGGGATTCTTTGTTTAAGCAACATATATCTTTAAAAATTTCCACCAGAGCTTAGATTTTTTCTGTTCTTAATAAAAACATATTAATCACATTCTGTATAAATACAAAAGTAATTTTTTGTTGTTCAAAAGAAAAAAAAATTCTGTTTAATTTAAGTTGGGCATAATTTTTGAGATCTCATAATACATAATTATGTTTAAGTGTACTACTTTTTAAGAAAGTATCTCTTAAATATGAAAAATATTTTTTGCACATATATAAAACAGTACATAAATTATTAGTGAATCTATTTTTTAGTAAAATATTAGAATAGTTTCTTTAAAAAAATTGTAAAATTTTATAATTTTGTAAATTTGTTTTTTTCTCTTTTTTTACTCATTAAACTATTTTTTTAAAACTATGTGTACTATTTAAACTAAAAACAATTAGGTTCACTATATGCACTGGTATCTTGTATAGAAGTATAAAAAAAAATTTGAAACCTTATAGTGCAATGGCTTTTTTAAAAGTGTACCTAAAGGAAATAAATTATGTTTTGGAATAAAAGTAAAAAAGCTAAAAGTAGCAATTTTTTCAAATATTACACAATTTATTAAAGTTTGCCTGTCTATTTTCATATACCTCATAATGATACTCTAAACATTCTCTAGAAATACAAAAAATTAATTTTAAATTTAAAAGTTTTTTTCCCTTTGTTATCAAACATTTTTTCATATTTAGAGGTACCCCTTTTTTATAAAAATATTTTTTGAATATGCAAAATATTTTACCTGCGTGTATAAAACACAAAATGAACAGAATACAGTGAAATAGTTTTTTGTTAAAATAATTGTATAGTTTCTCAGAAAAAAAAAATCACAAAATTTGAAGTTTTTAAAAATCTTTAATTTTTTCCTTTCTTTTCATATAAAACTAATTTTTTTTTAAAAAAAAAATAGACATTAAAAAGAGGAAAATGCAATTGTCCCTTTCTATATAGTAAAAACAAATTGATGGTTTACATACATTAAACACAAGAGGAACTATCTTTTAAAATGTGTTAAAGGAGTCTTTTTCGTTTGCTTACATTTTTATAATTTTTTTTTCACATTTTAAGGTTATTTTATCAACTAACGTATAAGTGTTATGCATTTTTGGATTCAGAAAAATATTTGTGTCCACTATTTTTTAATACTAAAATAGAAACATATTTTTTTTTAATGTGAGAATGTTCTGGTACCCTTAAATCTTACATTTAGGGTATAAGGGATGCGGTAGCCCAGTGGTCATGGTCGCGAACGCATGACCGGTGTTGTAGAGTCCCGGGTTTGAGTTCTAATGCCGCTGAAAACACTGCGCACTTTATATCTGTCGAGGCCCAAAGTCCTCAATTTCTTAAGGAATCCGACTACATTCGGAACCGTAATTTTGCAAAATCGTATAAATGGATAATATTTATGCTGTTTAGTGTCACTTAGATTAGAATGCGTGTATAAAATCGTTTTAAGAATATTATTATAATAACGAATTATTTAAATACAATATTTTGAGAAGGAAATGAACACATAGAATGACCTATTTTCAAAACATTCTCCTTTTATAGGAAATGCTTCTATAATGATAATATTCTGCCTGTATATAGCTCAAACCTTTCTACAGATCCTGAACTAAAATACATGAAATAGAAAGTGGATTTATCCATACTTTGATACAACAGTGAGTAGAAATTTTAAGAAAAAAATTCCGATAATTATTTCAATTGATAGTAACTCTGAAAAGAATGTTAATTTTTCAAAAATCATAGTTCTGTGGCTCTCTGGAGAAGTATTTCCATATATATAAATATAATTATTATAGAAGCCTTTTTCATAACAGGAGGACGCTTTGAAAATAGGTCATTCTAAGTTCATTTTTTGCCAAAATATTCCATTTAAATAATTTTTTTTGTCAAAATGTCCTTAAAACAATTTTATACATTTATTCTAATCCAAGTGACACTATAAATATCATGAAAATTATCTATTTATGCGCTTTTTTAAAATCCCGGTTCTGAACGTAGTCGGATACCTTAAAGAACGAATACAATTAAAGATTTTTCTGAAAATTCGGATTTTCATCTTAATTTATAATGAGCGAATGTTATACTATAAAACAACACAAGAGCTATTGGCGACGGACCTCGTGATTTTGAACCTCGGTCAAATGATGAGGACGACATCTAAGCTGGCTCCCGCTAAAGACTACCTTATTATATTAACGGGAGGACTTTGAGCTCGACAGATTTAACATGCATCAGCCCCCTCTACACGGCGTTTCTTCAGTGGCACCAGGACTTGAATACATGACGCTTCGGCCACGAGTTCGTTACCATAACCACTAAGCTGCTGCTGCCATTTTATTCATAGTGATGATATTCTAAAAAAATCAAATTTGTACAGTTATGCAAACACGACTCGTCAAAATTTATTTGTATTTACAATATCGAATATTGCACATAGTAACTTCAAGAAATACTTCCCTGGATCCCTTTTATACACATGTTAGGAAGTTACAATATATAATCTTTATCTCTACCACGTGCAAGAATATATTTCATATTAAAACTAAATAATACAGTTTTAATCAGCTCTTTTCACAATGGGCTCAATTCATGTGACTTCATAGTCATATGATCGTAATTAGCCACGTAATTCTAGCCAATCAATTCAAAAACTCATGTGACGTCATAGTCACACGATAAAAACTATCTTGTATTTCCGGCTAATCAGTTCACGCGCTTCGGTGTTGCCAAGTTCTGCTCTTTACAGAAACTTTCTCTTAAAAAGTACGCATGTATACAAAGTGCATTTCAATAAAAAGTATAAGCATACAATACGATTTTTTTTTAATTAAAAAAATCTTTTTGAAGAAATTTTTTTTCCCTAACATTTAAACATCTTTATCCAAATATAAAATTTGAAATTTTATCTGAGTTTTACAAATAGAACAAGTACAATTAGTTTAGTGTTTGTTTTGAATTCAATGGAAAGCACGTGTTTGTTTTTATCATGTGATGACATGAATTGAGCCCATTGCACATACAATTTTGGAAAAGTAGGGACAGTTGTTCGAATAGAATTATAGTATAATGATATAAATCGTTCTAAGTGAATCCACTTAATTTACTGAAATAAATTTTGTTATTCTTTGCTCCTATTTTTTCAAAAAAACAACAAAAGGAAAACTAATTTGGTTTTTTAGAAATATCTTAAGCAGAATTTAGCAATTTAGAAACTTTGCTTGAGTGAAAAAAGTCACTGATAGTTGAAATAAAGCATGAGATTATTTTTAACATCAAAAGGTAATTCAACTAAGAACAAGTAAAAAAAACCCTCTTTTTTTGTGCCATTCTTATGTCTAAAATTAATGAATTTCTGTGCCAAGATTTTGAAAAACATGCAACTTTTCTAAAGCAATTACCCAAAGCACACTAAAAATATAAACCATATAAAAGTCTTAATAATATATAATAAGCTATTATTAATACATACAAAAGACATTTTAAAATGAGTGTTCACAAATGGTCCATATCATTTCATAATTCAACCAGCTTACAGAATTAATTTCCTACCTTTTTCAGATAGAACTAAACTAAAAAAAGCTAAGAAAAAATAAATAAACCTTGGAGACTTTGTGTAGGTAAATGCTTTTTCTTAACTCCAAGGGATCGTTGAAAATAATTCTGAACAAAAAGGCTTTGAAATATGTGGGGTTGAAAGAATATATGGTACGGAAAGAAACTGCGTTTTCATATGTACAGAACATACATTCATATATATATTATATGAACCCCTTTAAGCCAATGCAGGCAATCTTTCTAAAAATCAAATATAGATTACAAAGAGTTTGAATATAATTATTACATCGTAAATTCTAGTTATAATTTTTAGACAACGAAATAAGAGCGTACTAAAAGTATCACATATCAAACTCTTTTCAAATACTCACAATATTTAGATTGGAGAATACGATACCATTGCACACCTTTTACATTCTATATTAAATACAATATATCTATTATGGTAGTTTTCTGTTTTTTAAATTTGTAGATGGACTGATGCACGTTATATCTGTCGAGGCTCAAACATCCTCCCGTTGGTGTGATGTGATAGCTTGGAGAGGGCGTGCCAGCTTAAGTGTCGTCCTCGTCCCTTGACCGAGGTTCACAATCACGAGATTAGTCATGAATAGCCCTCGTGTTGCTTTACAGGGCGACGTTAATACAACTCTCATTTTATAAAATTTGAAATATATATCTGTAATTCAGATATATCTCAGGAAGCAAGCATGAAATACAGATTATAGCCCTCTTTTCATCTTTGTAGTTAAATAATTACTTTCATTCTGATGAAAAATTTTTTTCAAGTTTAAAACACAAAATTAATAAAATTGTGATTTGTGTTGCGAGATTAAAGAATGAGTTTTATTTCAAGGGTACACAAAGCGATAAACAAATATATTACAAGACACAGTATAGGTTAAAAAAAAGATAGCCTCAGTAATATAATAGTAAATCTTAGCCTTGGAAGTAAAATTGTAGGGTTACACAAAATTTAAAGGCCAGTCAACCTTCCCCATATTTACCTATGCCAATTGTTCCCATAGTGGTCCCCGATATTATTCAAGGGTCCGTGGAAAATTAAAATTGATTTGGCGGTCTTTAAACAACGTCAACAGGTCCGCGCAAGGTTTAGTATAAAATTTAATCCATTTTTATTTTTACGCGGAAATTTAAATAAACAACACCAATTCACTTTGATGTTCCCGAATGGGTGTTGAACCCTTTTGTGCGTGGACTAACTCATATCTCAAACACATATGAATTCATACTAATACAGGAACATCTTATTGAAACATCCACAAATAAGGGACACAATGAGTGAACAAAGATACCACAAATTTCGGTAACAAAAACAGATCCTAGTTTTATATCCTGCGTTATGGGTTATTTAACTGAAGTTGTCGACTACTTTCCCATCTTCCAATTCGGTAGGTGGCCGCGGTATCCGAGTGGTATAGGTATCGGGTCGTGGCTTGCCTTATCACGAGTTCGAGCCCAGTACCACTAAAGACCCGCCGTGTAGGGTAGCGATGCACGTTAAATCTGTCGAGAACTGAAACGTCCTCCCGTTGGTGTGGTAGTTAGGAGAGGGGGTGCTAGCTCAGGTGTCGTCCACGTCACTTGACCATGGTTCAAAATTACGTTGTCCGTCGCCAAAAGCCCTCGTGTAGCTGAACAGTGCGACGTTAATATTCAATCAATCCAATTTGGTAGAAAGTGGATTTAGTGCAAAAAAAAAAAAAAAAATCGATTAAAAACTAGTGCTCGTGGGGATTTGTGGTTGCTGCTCACAAACATTGACACGGAGATAAATACACTCATAACATCTTATCAAGTTTTCATCCAACTTATTGATTTTATTTTATTTTAAATAAAAGTTATAAATTCAATAAGTAATTCTTCAACTAAATGTTTCTTTAAATTTGTAATTATACCACTCATTTATGCAGTGAGTGAATATTAACGTCGCACTGTTCAGCTACACGAGGGCTTTTAGCGACGGAACACGTTTTTTTGAACCATGGTCAAGTGACGTGGACGACACCTAAGCTGGCCCCCCTCTCCTAACTATTACCCCACACCAACGGGAGGACGTTTCAGTTCTCGACAGATTTAGCATGCATCGCTGCCCTACATGGTGGGTCTTTAGTGGTACTGGGTTCGAACTCATGACATGCCTGCCATGATCCGATACCTTGACCACTGGGGTACCTCAGCCCTACGCATTTATGTAGCTTTTTCACTTGAGGGTCCTTGGGAAAGGGTTAGCTTTAGAAAGGGGTCCATGGCGAAGTTTTAGCTAAAAAAGTGGTCCATGGGTTAAGAAAGTTAAGGAACTACTGAAAATCCTTTTGCCAATGAGTTTCAAGGAAGAGAAAATAGTATAATAAGAGATTCCAGTAATACTTAAGAGATAATCATAATACTAAAAAAATAATATTAAAAATGCTAAAACTTAGTTACCAATACCAGATACACAAGTAAAATTAAAATACTAAGAAATATATATGGAATGAAATCATTATATGAGTAAATATATGAATCTTTATTGTACCCTAAATATTGGTCAGAAATTTTTTCTTATGTGAGTCAGTACTTTATTCTAAATTATCTGCGTGGAAATACGCCTCTCATAAATGTATTATACTCTATAGAGACTATTTTATACAAAACTTCTCAATTCAAAACCCAACAAGTAGGCACTAAAAAGGAAATTCCTCGTCCATAGTTTGAAGTCTTAAATGTAATATTCCATTCATCAGATACGAAAGCGGAACAGATGGTGAAGTAGTAAGAATCGAAATTGGAAATACCAAATGAATCATCTTTTCCTTTCAATCTCATAATTAATTTTTTTCTCTCCTTTCATTGAGGAACCAAAATGCATTTCATTTTTAGCCATTTCTTTTTTTTTTTTCGTTCAATCGCTCTGGACACTCCACTGATCGTTGAGAACGATTGTTCCCCTTTTTTTCCGTACCGAGAATCCACGGGGGTCCCACTACGGGAATGAAAAAAATACACGTTCTTTTCAATCCACATCACTCGGATAAAACCGGATATGTAAGTTTGACTAGAGGACTATGCAAAAAATGTTTCTTTTTATTTTTACGCTTTTTTTGCTTCCTTGTGTGATTGCGGTACGAGAGTCCTATTAAGTACAATTTAATGCCGGATATGTGTAACAAAGTAAAATGGCTCACTTTTTTTTCATAACTTTTTTCTTGATAGGAAAAAGATTTCTTAAAAATTGTTTGCTTATATGAAAATATATGATCACATAGATCATAATATCTGTGCAGAAGAGGCAATGCTATTTAATTTTTTCGTCCGCTTTTCAAAGTTACAATTTTAAAATCAAATAGTAATCCACAGCCAAATAGAGTGGCAAATTTATTTTCGTTCTTATAGAATCAATTTCTATGAAATATTCTTAGGTTCATAATGTTTAAATCTCACAGTTAAGTAGTGGCCGCGGTAGCCGAGTGGTATAGGTGGTATATACGAGTTCGAGTCCAGTACCACTAAAGACCCGCCGTGTAGGGCAGCGATGCACGTTAAATCTGTCGAGAGCTGAAACGTCCTCCGTTGGTGTGGTAGTTAGAGGGTGCCAGTCAGGTGTCGTCCACGTCACTTGACCATGGTTCAAAATTACGTGGTCCGTCGCCAAAAGCCCTCGAGTAGCTGAACAGTGCGACGTTAATATTCAGTCAGTCAGACTCACAGTTAAGTATTAAAATTTTTCACTTCCCCGGTCTATATAGTTTATATAAAGCGAAGTCAGGGGAAAAAAGCGAAGTTACTATGGTCTTTGGAACAAATTCAAAGTTTATAAAATGAAATAATTTATTTTTCGTTATAGTGAATGAGTGACATAACCACATTTATATCAACGTTGCACTATAAAGCAAATCGAGGGCTATTGGCAACGGATCTCGTAATTTTGAATTTCAATAAAAGGACGATCACACCCGAGCAGGAATCCCCCTATCCTCCCTTCCCCACAATGACAGTAGCCCAGACATTTCTAAAGTGCTAAGCGACAGGTGCATAGAAGAATCTGGACTCGAAATAACACCAGCTACAAGCATACGATCATGATCTGGTATTTCGTGATGCTACAATAAACTTATTACTTAGTATCGCAACAATGCCAACGCTCAAGATAACTCACCAAGTTGGCAACCCCGATTTCATATGTCGTACGCGCTGAACTGGCAACCGTTTGCTTCGCTTCATATAATGTCACCAATATGCTTGCGATAATATATAATTACAAGCTCTCGCAGAAAAATATCACAACGATTGCCGAGACTAGAATCGTTGAGTGAGAATAAAGGCGTTGTTTCATACGAAGATTTATTAACAATAAAAGGAACTAAGCACTCAATTTTCCAGGAAGCTGCAAGAGCTGAAGGTTTATCAAAATCCGAGGACTTTTTATAAGTGAAGTGTTGGACGATGCAGCTTCAGTGATGTATTTACCTGAAGAGGATCGCCAAGAACGAATTTTGCGATAAAAAGAACTAATAAATAGAACTTCATAAAGCATGTTAATTATAGTTTTACAATTTAAGCAATGAATATGAACAGTAGTATAACGTATATAGTGGTACCCACGCTCCCTTATATAAATATTTTTCAATTAAAATATGCTGAATTAATGCTCAGAGAGCTCATTATATATAGCTCAAATATTTATATAATAAATTTGTAACTAGTAAAAAAATTTAAATTTCTTTTTTCTCTTTTATTTAAAAACAATCAAGAAATGTGATGTATGTAGTTGAAGACGAAATAGTAAATTGACACTTATTTTCTTGACAACCAAAAGTCGGGAGCGTTCGCTAAGAAAAAGAAAAAAAAAAAAATGAAAATATTACAATAAAACTATTCTATGCGACATTTTTATTTTATGTACTACTCTTGATATTACTTATTTTACTAAAAATGATTAACAAACAAAGAATGGAAGAAAAATCTCATCCCTTTCTTGGAATCTCACCTATCTATCTCTTTTGCTCTATAGCAGCGATTTTTCATCATTCTACGCGTAAAACTGTACCTGTCATTGACCAATGACCCCATGCAAGGGTCAACGTTCAAGATTTTTTAATACAAAACCTTTCAACCAGAGATGAATTCTGATGAGTACAGCACACATAACTAATTCGGCACCTTTTACAAGTGGATACCTTTTCAAATTCATGATGATGTAATAAATAAGGGAGGCTTAAATTATTCGCTTTGTCAGTCACCGACTGCAGTGTTCGCGGATACATGCTAACCGGAAATGCCCGTAGCTGCTGACCAGTGAACCCATAATAGCCGCTGGAAACCACCTGAAGCAGAAATCTCTTTTCAATTTTGTATTAGGTCAGTGGTGACGTTAGTTTTGGCGATCTGTTTCTTTCAATGGTTCGTCTGAGTGGAAGTGAGTTTGGATGCTTCGGTCTGCACGCTTCCACGCGTGTGGCGCAGGTGAAGCATTCACAAGTTTTATAAAAAGTAGTGATAAATAAAAAAAGAGGAGCGAAAACACACACACAAAATTGATTTACCTGACAGTTATGTGACTGAAGAGTAATGCATTTCTTGAAGGAAAGAGGGTTTTATTCTTGATTTTTAGAAGTAATTATGTTGTACACTTTCATGGAATGATGAGTTGCGCATTTTTTAAACCTTGCTCACTGAGCATCGTTTTGACAGCTATCGCATACTTCCGATGCATTCACCTTATTCATTCTCTGGCATTGTCACTTCAAGGTCAGTGTTCGGGAATAATTGTACAGTTTCTAATGTTATTGACATTTCTGAAGATTTATCGAGAATATTTTTCTTTAATTCAATTTTGTGTTCGTAAGTAAACTTCCTTCTTCAATTCTAAAATTTGAGAATAAATAATAATTTTTAAATACTTTGTCGTTTTTTTTCAATTCCTACCATTAGTTTCTCCCCGCTCTCTCTATATATTTATTTATATTTGTATATATTTATTTATTTATCTTGGTGGAATTTTCATTCGTTAATAAAATACATTTTAAAGAGCTCAATTAAGCTGAAATTTTATATACAGGATCATCTTGGGTGACAAAACAATAATTTAATTATAATTAATAAAAATTGATTAAAACTAATTATTTAAAGAATTACAAATACAGCCACGTTGGCGACTTGTGTCAAAACTTGAAAAGGTTTTTTTTCCTCACGTGTTAAAAGCATTCATTTGGGACTGAAATTAAAAGGCACAATACGACACTTTAATGATAATTAAAAACAAATTACCACTTAATGTTGTGATTCTGTCCTATGTATATACATATTTATATTAATTGAAAACTATTTTAATAAAAAGTAGCTAAAATAAAAATTTTCGTTGTTATCTAAGTAGGAATTGACTTAAAAACTATTTTTTATATTACTTGTTTTTTAAAAAGAAAGAAAATTTTAAAACTTCTTGTAATTTAAGGATGTTTTCGCCATATACACAAAAGCGTGAACTTTACGCGGAGCACATTTTCAAACAGAAAAAAAATGCCTCAATTATCATAAAATTGTATGACCTTGTAACTCATGCATTAGTTTATAATAGTGTGTTTAAAATTTCAAAATATTTCATAAATAATTTGTTTTTCCTTTTAACATGTTAAATGAAAGCTCGTTTAGCATTATGGTATAGGAGAAAAAATGCGAAACACACGCATTTTATAAAAGAAAAAATGTGCCAACTCAGATAAAAATTAGTAGTTTGATGAAATAAGTGATTCTCTACAGGATAGTGAGGTCAGAGTATAATATTAATATTTGAGTACTCTTATATCTGAAAAAATATTCCGAATTTGGGTCCTATTCTTTAACATTAGCTGAAAACAGCCTTAAGTATCTTATGACTGTACCGGAATGGAATACCCCCAAGAAGTGAAAATCAGAGAAATTCAGTAAGAAAGTACATTTGCAAAAATTATTCTATGTAAACAACAGTGAATGTAAGATTAGAAAAGCGATTTTTTTTAAAGAGACACTTATAATAAAATCTGTTATCGCGAAAACCAAAAATATAAACGTTAGACGCATATTTCTACAAAGTTTTATTTATTTATTTTTACCAATTCACGAATAAAAGTGTATAAAAAACAAATTGTCTCGAGGTTCAGTACTTCAAAATGGAAAAAAAATATATATATATATAGAGAGAGATGTGTGACGGGTTTTATTCGCTTCCTTTTACTAATCTTCTTGGGGAAATACTTTAACTGTTGCTTGAGTTTAAAACCGCCTTCCGTGGAGCGAACTTCATTTTATGTTAATTTGAGTACTATTTAAACCCCCGCAAAGTGAGTGTTGGACATTACACTGTAATGAAAGATTAACGAAGTGATTTTCTGATGCCTGGGTGAAATAAAGAAGATTTAGACTCTAGTAGAGGTGACCCAGGAGAGATCTGACGAATGTTCTTCTATTGGATCACGCTCAGTTAAATGTTTAATTATTTGTCTTACGAATTTGCGAATTTTTTTTAATTGTATTGTGCCCTTGGCTTATAATCTTGATTAATAGTAAATTAATTGAACCAAATAAAATTGATTTTTATAACAATGTTCTTTCGGAGTCCCAAACTTCACCTGCGACTTTAGGATCACGACAGATGTACGTTATAAAACGCGCAAAATATTATATAATTTCTTGAAACTGTATCATTGTTATAAACGCTGATTAATATTTTTCTTTTTTGAAAAAAAACTTTAGAATACCACATAATCTGAGATGATTATCGTACGCTTAACAACGAAGTGCACAAATGCAGTCAACTACAAAACTTATTTAAGCTCTTTCAGTAAATATTCAAATTCGAGTAATTTTCCTGACTTAGTCACGATCGATGCTTTTCACTTTCGCTTAAGAATATACTTTTAGCATTATATATGCTGAAAAATATTCGGAAGAATATTTTTCCAACTGGAAAATTCACAACCGCTTTTGAGGGTGAGGTTGCAGCCCTTCAAAGTAGCCCTTGTGCAGTTGCATTGTGATCTGAATAGCTTTACTAGGGCTTTGATTCAAAAGCGGCAATTTTTGTTGTGAACTCAAATTCTACTCCTGCCTCCTCTAACATTGTTGATTGTAAAAAACTGCTATAGAGTCTGTCTGAGTACTCTAAGCAAATGTCTTGCAGTGGATCCCTGGACACTGCGGTGTACTGGTACTGAGTTAGCGGACCACCTAACAAAGAAGGGAGCTACCATTCAATAGACAACAAGGAAAGCTGGTCCTTTTACCAGTGCCAAGCGTATTATTAAGAAAAAGATGTGTGTGTGTGAATGATCTTTATTTAATTCAATACGCTGAGAGAAATTCCAATAAGATCTGGTGGAGTAATCTTAAGATCTTCCCAAGTGGCCAAGGTGTAAAGCAGTTGCCGTGTTTCGACTGATCACTGGACACGACTGTCTCCTGAAACATCTTCATCTAATTCATGTTGCACAGGACCCTTTCTGCACGCTCTGCGATACTTGGGAGGACATGGATGCTGACCACATTTGCCGCTACCCAGCCCTAAAAAGCTTCTCTTTGTGCGACCTTTATTGGCAAGCCAAGGACTTAATGGGTTCATAAACTTTTCCCACCACGTTTTTTTTTTACACTACTTTGTTTTTGTTCCTACCCCCGTTGTGGTATAGTGGTCTTTTGTAACCCTGGCCACTGAAAATAATTTTTTTTTAAAAAAAGTATATTTATGTATAGTTTTTTTGAGAAAAAGGTATCACAAACAAGCATACGATAATTTTTTCACCCCCACCAAAAATATTGTAATTATAATTAGAAAGTGAACACACAGACATTTCTATATTAACTGCAGATATGTTCGTATTTTATATACAACAGAGGCAAACAGGAGGTTACGAATCTCCACTTGACAAAGTGATATTAAGACACCTTTGAATGCGCTTGTGTGCACACCTTTGAGTGCTCCTCTTAATGCGATCTTTATTGGCAAGCTATGGACATATTAGGTTCATAGACTTTTCTCGCCATTCTTTTTCCTACTTTGTTTATTTTGTCCGTTTTTGTTTTTGTTCCTACCCCCTAGTGGTGTAGTGGCCTTTTGTAACCCTGACCATTGGAAATAAAAAAATATTCAAAATTGCGATTAAAAATTGAATTTTAAGAAATTAAAACAGTTCTAAATATAGATCAGAATCTTACGTTGAATGAGTAACAGTGATTATTTTTAGAAATTATTGAATTCGAAATGAACAGAGAATGAGAGACAGATATAATGCAACTAAAGGATTCTCTGTCTGAGAGAGGTGGTCTCGGTAGTTAAATGGACATGGTCACGAGCTCATGATCAGCGAGCACACAGGTATTTTTCAAGGGGGTGTCCAGGGTCTAAAGTTCACTATTCTTGTATCATGCTCCTTTTGATTATGTCGATTTTCGGGAACAAAAAACAGAAAAAACTAATTATTGAATAAATAATTAGCATTAATTAATAAAATTAATCCTTAATAACAAATGCTTAGTTAAATTTTAAGAACAAAAAAAAACTTAGAATTATAATCAATCGAAAAAAAATCAATGGCTTTGGGGGTTCGGACCCCTAGGGCACCCCTCTTTGGGTGCGCCACTGTCAGCGATCAACAATTTTGTCAACGATGTTTATCTAAACTTTTGAAAACTGAAATTATAAGATTTAATTATTTGATTGATGTATTTTTAAAAGTTCCGTTTTCTATTCATACCCATTTGCTGTTATTACGTAACTTAACTTATTTATAGAAGATAAAATTAGACCATATATCCTTTTAATTCTAAGTAATATTTTTATGATAAAGCATTTATATTAAAGATTGTAATTTGCTGTTACGTAACATAACTTCTTAATAAAAGAAAATAACGAGTAATAAGAGACAAAAAAAGGACATGAATGCCCTTTCTTAACCAGCATATTATTAAAAATGTAAATAAAATACCATAATAACAAAGTCCTCCCCTCCATTAACGTACTTTTATCGAATGAGAAAATTTTTGTTTTTGTTGCACATTATTCATACCGGTTTGTGTAGCGTCATACCCATTCATCATTTCTGAATGCAAAAGAAAATATTGTGTGGGAGGTCAATGAATTGACAGTCGGAGGAAAAGCATCTCTCTACAAGTGGTTCGCAGATGTCACGACGAAGTACTGCTACATAGAAAAACCTGCAGTAAATAGCACAGGGTCTGCCGCATCCTTTTTCCGTCTACATTCCATTCAAAAAGGACTTGCAGACTCGAATCTAAAACATTACGATTTAATTTAATAGATATTTTTTGTATGGAATGGTAATCATTGGATTTAAACAAATCCGTGTATTGCTGTCAATGTTATGGTTATCCATCCCGGGAAAAAGAGTTTTGGGAATTTAACAATAGAATAGAAGTCACGCATCATTTTTTGTGATAGCATATGTATGTATAACCTTAAAGGGTGTTTGGTGAATTTAAAAACATCATTGTGAAGCTATTGTTTTAATATTTCAAATCTTGATGTAATTTTAGAGATGCATCCGTGTGGATGGTGGTTAAAGTTAAAATTCCGTTATAACATCCTTGATTTTTTTTTCATTGTGGTTTATTTTATTTATGGCTAACTTATTTGGAAAATACATTAAAAAAATGAATAAAAATTCAGTAAAAATTGCTTTAATGTGTTTATTTGGAAATATGTCCACACGATTTCAACAGCATTTCAAGAAAAATTACATGATTTTTTTTTTAAATAAGTTATTTTCTCTATGAATTTAAATAAATTTATTTTAAGAATATACACAACATTTAAACACTAAAGTTATATTTCCTTGAAGCAAACAGTTTTTTTTAACATGTTCACTAAAGTTGTCCAACGGTGGTACCTACTGATAAATTATTTAGAAATTTCGAACAATAAAGCGAGATATGTGACAAGGTTGTTTATTTCAGAACTCAAATTTCTACACGATTTTTGATTTAAATGCCCTGATACACAGAAATCCTTTAAATTTTAACTTTGTTATTTTTTCCCCCGATTCGATATTTTTTAACGTACCTGTCCAATGGCATGCGCAGATATGCAATGAAACCTGCCCTAATGTAAAGTGAATGCTTTCACTTTCTTTCCTCTTCACACACACGTTTAGAAAGAGCATTTTTATTAGTGTTTCAACAAATTGTGTGAAAAGCCTTGCTTATCCAGTATATATGGAACAAATCACATTGAAAGAATTTTTTTCAGAGCAAATATTAATTAATTTTAATGATAAATTCATCTTTTGTAACAGCACGGCCATTTTTTCAATAAGGCTCAGAACAAAAGGCTCGGGCCGTGGGTAGCCTCTAGTGGTTAGAGCATCGGACTCCAGACCCCGGAAGGCCTGGGTTCAATGCCCGATGCCACCAAATACCCTCCGAGTACACACGGAGTACGTGCTAGTTAAATCAGTGGGTCCGGAAGTCTTGTGGATTGAATCACGAGTGCAGGGGACTGGAGAATGCTTCCCTCCCCTTCAGTTCCATGTCTAAATTGTGGAGGTGGAGATAGGTAGTGTCACCATCTATCGTCCCTTCGGGGAATTTCGCAGAGCTAATTTGTTCTGTCACCTGTATGGTGCTCAAGGCCGACGACAGGCGTACTTCTAGCCCTTTGACACGATGAATTTCGTGGGCCTGGATCTGACTACGTCAGACAGGTGGTATTAGCCACAACACAAAAAGCTCAGTGAACGTAGTTATTTCAATAATAGCTGTTGAACTTAAACAAAAAATTTTTAAAAGCTTAATATAATTTAAAAATAATTAAGGTATGCGACGTGTCAAAAAATCCCTCCAACCATTTAATTCTGCTCTGTTCACAGAAATTAATTTAAATAAAGATTTCATTAAAAGTAAAATAACTTTGGAATTCTAACATGAAAATCATCCACGTGAGGTTCAGAACTATGATGTCCATCCCCAATAACCCTCGCGTTGCTTTAAAGTGTGACGTCAATAAAAATCAAATCAAATCAAATCTAGCATGAAAAATGCATTACATTAGTTCCTTCTAATGGTACCATTACATATAAAAAGTTATTGGCTAATTTCATCATTCAGATTTGAATATAAATATACATTTGTTACTATTTCATAGAAATTATCTTATAGTAATTTATTCATTTTTTCTTATATATTTACTAGATCCACCCTTTATAATTAAATACAATTCGTTAATTGTTTGTTTATTTTGCACTTGGAAGCTACACGAGGGCTAATGACAACGATCTCGCAATCTTGAATCATGTTCAAAAGCAGGGGTGTCCAACCCAAATGACCTTGCGGGCCACTTCGGAAAAACATAATCTCGCGGGCCGCACATAAAAATATGTACCTTTTTTTAGATTTGGAAATAAAAAGACATTTATTGAGTGAAAATTTAAAACAGAGTGATTTATTTTTATTGTTTTCATTATTTTTCCATGTATACAGACATAGATAATATAATGATGCAATGATCAAATAATGTTTAAAATATTACAGTTGCCATTTTCTTGAAAATTATGGTGTTCCTTTTGAATTGATCTTTCGTTACTCATTGTTGAAATTTGATTGTGCTGTCATTCGCAAACGATTAAGTATACATTGCCCTTTATCTTAACCATCCTGAATATATTTTTTTAAACTTTAAAAAACATCTGACTGCCTCTTGCTTTTTGGGCACTCCAAACAGAAAAGGAGGAGGAGAAATGAAAGTAGCACGCACAGAGAATCATGTATCATCCACAGTAAAGGATATGCGTAATGCAATTCGAAATTTATCAAAAAAGTAATTTACTATAGCAAAAATCAAATGTAATTATTTGATAAAAGATAAATCTATTTTAATCTAAAAAGGTCATTTCTATTATCAAAATGATTTATTTTAAAACAAGAACAGGTAACAGGCAAATACACACACATTGTGTATATATATATATATATATATATATATATATATATATATATATATATATATATATATATATATATATATATATATATATATATATATATATATAATTTCCCTCAAATAAATTTTAAAATGAAAAAATTTTAAAAACCCGATATTTAAAATTTTTTTTAAAAGAGTCAGTGGGCCGCAACTTACGTACAGGTGGGCCGCGTGTTGGACACCCCTGTTCAAAAGTAACGAACAGTGTAAGTAAGTGGCACCTAGCCTGATACCCCACTCTACAAATTTTTATAGCACGCCAATGGGAAAACTCTTTGAGCTTCAATAAATTCAACATGCATCCTCCATTTTGCACGGTGGGGCTTCAGCGGCAACAGGTCTCGAACCCACAATTCGACAGAAATATGACACCAGTCTCGAGTTCACGACCTTAACCTCTCGGCCACCGAGGCCATGTATTTGTGAGCAAGGATGTATAGAATACAAGCGGTGTAGAGAAACTTTCAGAATAACGCATAAAAATCCTTTCGCATGTTAAGCCATTCGTATTTTAAATATTTTATAGAAATGTGTTCGATTAAAAAGTTCAGTTCTCTCGCCTTTTTTAGAATGTGATTTTAGTTTAAAATATTAAGATCATATATATATTAATAAAAAAAAGTATTAAGACTCAAAAACTCTAGTAGAACGCATTTCAATTTGACAAAAATTACAAATGCCTAATGTGTGTTTAAAATTTTACTTACCGTAAAATCCAGCGTATAATGCGCCCTTTTAATACAAAAAAGGTAGATATTTACGGGTGCACATTATACGACGGGTATAAAAGTGAGTGCTTTAAAAATAAAGAGAACAGCATAAAACAAAAAATTAGGCTTCTACATTTATCGAAATACTGTTTATCTGTGAAAGAAATGACATACCTAATGAACTCAATGTGTGTGTGTGGGTTGTAGCTCTAGAAGCACACTATTTTTTCTAAAGCTTGAAATAATACCTCGAATTAATGACTTCAAAATATAAGAACATTGCGCACGTACATTCAGATTCCTTCGTAAAAAAAATGGGGTGAGCGTTATAGGCGAATACACATAAAAATTAAAAGATGCATTTGGAAAATATAGGTGCGCATTTTACGCCGAATTTTACGGTAATTTATGCTTTTAAATTTGAAAACAGAAAAATCGGTTGGAAGATTTGCGTATGATTTCTCCAAATACGGGCTTTAATATATTTCTATCATTTACGCTGTATTGCATTTTTCTTACTGTTGCATTTCGCTGTTCCCATTGCAAAACACGCCCCTAAGACCCGATAACCAACAGCATCAAAAAGAATTTATTATTGTAGTTTCCAATTTAAAATATTTCCCAAACGACTTCTTCCTTTCGATCGTAATTTAATTCTTTTATATCAAGGAGGGGGACACCAACAGTGCCACCTGGAATATTTCATACCAGGCAGACATTTTCTATATTGTGAATGCACAAAATCTGTTCGAAAGCCTGAAACAAAGAACAAAAGTTGGAATTTTATATTCCTTCTTTTTTTCTTTCTTACGAAAAGAATCACACAAGAAAGGAAAACTGGTATTTTACTCCAAAAAATAAAGAAAAGGAGGAGGAATCGTCTTCACATACACACGCGCTACGAGATTTCAGATTCTCTTCTAACGGATATTCATTTGAATACAGCTTCCTCCCGGTCAATATAATGGCAGGGGGCAGGGAGTAATTTGTTGCGTTGTCAGTGACTTAACAATGGACAATGGCGAGGCAGAATTTTGTCAAAATATTAGTCACGCTTTGCAGTGGGTTCTTAAAGGACAAGGTCAATCTTAATGAAGCCTTTTGGGTGTCGTTCATTTCCACCTTTTCCTACATGGGGTGAAACGTAAATAAATCTTAGAACTATCCGATTCAGATGATAGAGAGCATGTGGAGTATTGTAAAGAAAAAAGATTTTGTAAAGGAAATTCCTTAAATTATTTTTTATATTTTCTATTTATTTTAATTCTTAATAAAAACATTAAATAAGAAACTAATAATGCTGACAAATGTGGACAACTGATTAAATTAAATTATAAGAAATTATTTTAAATCATGGCACGTTTCTACAAGTGGCCACAGTAGCTTATTGGTTACGGGCTTAAGGCAGACGATTTCGTTTCACTGATTTGAGTTCTGATGCCACTAAAGACCCAGTGGAGCGGCTGCTCCTCTGTGGTGGCTCTAAATCCTCGCCATGGCGTGTTATGAAAGTAGAATGGGGTGCTAGCTCAGGTGTCGTCCTCGTTACTTGACCTCGGTTCAAAATTATGAGGTCTACTGCTAACAGTCTTCACGTTGCTTTGTAGTGCGACCTTATTAAAAAAATTCCCTCACAGAGTCTCTATAACTAAACAGTGGATTACAGGGGAAAGACTTTGTATTATATAGTGTATCATCGAAAATGATCAGCAGTAAGAAGCTTAAAAGATCTTCGATCTTTTTTGGTTAAATATTTATTTTCACGGCTTTATTTTTAAAATTTAGTGAAAGCTTTGCAATTTCAATAGGCTTGAAACAGTAGTTGATATATCCTTAGGACCTTGTCATTAACAAATAAGTTGTTAGTGTAAGTTGTTGTTCCTCTTAATTTACGCCCCTAACTATATAGTGACTTTCAAGTTTTAATTTAAAGGGCAATAACAACCACTATACCTCATAAAAGTCTTCAGCGGATACAAGCCTGCAGTTTGCAATCGCTGCTCATCAGATTGTTATTCTATAGAAAAGTATCCATTATAACTCCTCCGCTAATAGTTTTAGGTAAAAACTTTTTGCGCCAGCAGTTCATTTTATGTATTGGACTTCTATATCCAATATAAGGATAATAATTCGCCAAGTGGACGGTAAATAAAGGTGTGAACAAAAATAGGATCCTGTAAAAATTTTATCCTCAACGTGCTAAATTCATGATGGTCACATAAGTATAATCACGCGTTTGCTATTGAATTCAAAACTGACTTCAAACTTATACTTTGTTGTTCTACTTGTAATATTTAAATAAAATTTCAGACTTGTGAACTGGATAAATATGTTTAAATATTGAGATTCTTTATAAAACTTTTCAAAATTAAAAAAAAATTCTAATACATACTTATATTAAACTCAGTGGTGCAAAGCCCACGAGGGCCAAGGCCTACTATACCCATCTCAGTGTATGCGACTTTGAGCAATGATGTGCATGAGGAGATGTCCCGATCAGGTAGTCAGTCTGACGTGAAACCCACAGTGCTTGCAAGCTTGGTACTCATTTATAGACCACCTGAAGGGATGAAAGACTAAGTCGACCTTGCCCAGACTGGCAGTTGAGCCCCGGACCTGTGGTGGGGAAGCCCGAAACGCTACCACTCAGCCACTGGGCTTATACATACTTATACTATACATTAAAATCAAGTGCATCTTGTTTACCTGTGAACGTTATTATTATTGGCAAATATGTACTTTTTAAAGAAAGTTTCTACAAAAAGAAAAAATTGGCAACAGTGAAGCGCATGAACTGATTGACTGGAAACACGTGTTTGTAGTTAACATGTGACAATGACCCCTCGCACGAGTTTGAGTTAATATTAACGTCGCACTGTTCAGCTACACGAGGGCTTTTGGCGACGGACCACGTAATTTTGAACCATGGTCAAGTGACGGGACGACACCTGAGCTGGCACCCTCCCCTTTAACTCCCACACCACACCAAGGGGAGGACGTTTTCAGCCTCGACAGATTTTAACGGGATCGCTGCCCACAGGCGGGTCTTCAGTGATTTCCCAACTCATGACATGCCTGTCATGGTCCGATACCTTAACCACTGGGCTACCGCAGCCCTGACCCTCGCACGAATTTATCCCATTGTGACAAGTATGATTATTTTAGACTATTTTATTTTTATGTACTAGTAGAGTCTTCGAAGTTAATTCGAGTGCAATTTGAAATGTGTATATATATATATATATATATATATATATATATATATATATATATATATATATATATATATATATATATATATATATATATATTCAAGCTGGTATAAAATTCATTACAATAAAATAGATTGTTTTAAATATTAACAAATATTAAATTGTGAAATTAATATACAAACATCGTGTACGATAATCTTCGTACGCTGTTTTGATGATGATGTGCAAAAGAAGGATCCGTAGTTCCTTTTTTAATGTAGTTTCAATACCTGACCAGCATTTTCAAGGATAACTGTACCTAGCGTGTAGTAAACAAGAAAAGAACTTCATGCTCTACTGAAGGGAAAACAAATCAGCACCAAGCATGCCATTTTTATAGGAAATTAGCCACGAACTTGTTGAGGAAACTGACAAAAGAAATATTATCAAACTTGATTGTAGAGTTTAGAAGAGCATTATCTCCTTTCACAGATTGTTATTGAATTTCCGGATTTTCTTAACTACAGTCTTTGAAAGTGTAACCTTGAAATTGAGCAGGACATTAACCAAAAGTCTAGCGTTATCCAACGATATTTATTTTCTAATTTTGAAACAGAAATAGGGCTTTCGGTCATAAATTGATCTTGTAGTATTTTGGGGGGTAAAATGAACGAGTAAATAAATTTTGAAAGATATTTTTTATGACATCCGACGTTTTGTAAAAACGTAGAAACGAATAATCTTTTTAATGCTTAGTGTCACTTAGATTAGAATGCAAATATAAAATTGTTTTAAGATTATTATAATAAAAAATTATTTAAATGTAATATTTAGGCAAAAAATGAACTTAGAATTACCTATTTTCAAAATCTTCTCCTTTTATTAAAAAGTCTTTTATAATAATATTTTGCTTATATATAGATTTTTCCACAGAGCCTGAACTAGAATTTGTGAAAAATTCACATTTTTTTCAGAGTTATTACCAATTGAAATAATTATCGATGTTTTTTTTGTTAAAATTTCTCCACTGATGTATTAAAAAATATGGATAAATATACACACTTCTAAGTTATATATCTCAAAAACCATAGTTTAGGCTCTGTACAGAGGTCTGAGCTATATATTGGCAAAATATTATTATTATAGAAGCATTTGTTATGAAAAGAGAATGTTTTGAAAAAGGTAATTCTGAGTTAATTTTTTGACAAAATATTGCATTTAAATAATTTTTTTTAATATAATAGTATTCTTAAAACAATTTTATGCGCGTATTCTAATCTAAATGACATTAAATATTAAAAAAATATATATTCGTTCGTACGCTTTTGCAAAATCACGACTTCGAACGTAAGTCCCTTGGGATGCCTTAAATTTTAGTAAGTTTTTCAATTGTGGAATTTTTAAATGATCAATTCATTCTAAAAATTAACCTGCATTTCATTCTTAAACTTTTCCTTAGGCTATATTTTAAGACAACGTGCCATAAAACTGTTATAAAAATAACACAGTAGAAAATTAAATGTGAAGTAAAAATTTTTTTATACAGATAGGAAAAAAGAAATTTTTCTTCCAATTATTTTGGTCGGTTTGCAATAAAAATAAAATGGACCTGAAAACAAATACACAAAAAAGTCAAATGAAAAGTTTTTGTGAATGGAATAATTCCAATAAGTTCTGAAATTTGTAATTAAAAATAAGAAAAATTTTCGGTAGATGCTTTAAAATTCCTTTCAGACCTTATTTACATATAGTTATTACATTTGTTTCACACTTATTTTATAATTTTTGAACTGAGAGTCAGTACACTATTTTTGTAACAATAAATGTACAAAATTTTTATTATTTAATATTCAATGCTATTTGAATCTACAATCTCACTCTCCATTGATCATTTCTTTCATCTAAAATAAATAGATAAAACAGGTGACTATTTTATCTATTTTATATTAATGTGTTTTAAGTTTTAAGTGCATTTTAAAAACAATTCGAAGTGAAATTGGCAAATTGTTCATTTTAAAAAACAATAGACTGAAAGAATTCAATGGTATGATTTTTATTCTGAGAGAAAAAAGCGAATGCGTTTATGAAAATCCAATTATTAATACTACGGAGAATTTTAAATGTAAAATCGAGTTCCATTGAAAAAAAAAACATTGAGAAAAAAACTTTGTTAAGTATTTTAGTAAATATATAAGCTATTATAAATTATTGTTCGTGGTTTTTGAAATCCATAAAATTTAATTTGCTTTTTCAAATAATTATTTATTTTTTTTCAGAAAAGATTCAAAAGCTTCGGACGATAACTGGTAATTTTTTTAACTAGAAAATAAAAACAGTTTAAGATGCAATTTTCATGATTTCTTAGGTAAATTGGTATTGTAATTATATATTGTGAGCTTTGAAATTGGAGGAAATATTTGGAAAATACTATTCTAAAACAGAAAATGCTTTACACACATTGTGTGTGTGTGTGTGTGTGTGTGTGATTGGAATTAAAATACTAAGCTTCTGTAATATATAATCTTCATTTCCAGAATTTTTAATCCTATACGTATTTTAATTATATATACTATTTTAAGATATATACTTTTTTTAAGATATATAAATATGTAATAATTCCCTCTAACATACTTTTAATTAACTCTTTAATGATCTATAAATAATCTTTAATTCTTAGGTTTAAAAATAAACGTTGTAATCTTAATCGTAATCGGCTAAACCGATTGCCGTACCCCGCGCTTTTTAGCCAATCAGATCCCCAAAGGGAAAAAACCCATTCAACGTAATCGCGTTTCTTTCTCTGCTTGCCTCCATCAAAAGATTGCCAATACTTGCTGTTTTTTTTGTCTTTGTGTTGTGTCCTCCAAATTGATGGGCCTAAAAAGGAGGTAAAGCTATTCTGAAGACGTCAAAAATCAACAGAATTTTCCTAACCCCGGCCAACATACTCAATCCATTACATATATATACACTAGTAATTCATTAATCCAAGATGAGTTTCTCTGTACTGAATTAATATCAAGAGAGGAAAGGACGAAACCTGTGTGTGTGTGTGTGTGTGTGTGGAAATTCTTCAAGTTCAATTTCTTTTTTGTGCCGTTTTTTTAAATCCGTTAAAATTAAAGAGTGCATCATTTTTTTTCTAAATTTCAGAAAATAGTTTAACTTTTTAACTGCCGATTAAAAGTTATTCGATTTTTAACCCAGTGCCACCGTTTTTTATATAGTAGGAGCGCATAAATGGTGCATTGAGGGGAACAGAAAAGGCACAAATAAGCAAATTTTTCTCTGAAATAAATAAATCCTTCGCAAACACGATGATGTTTTACTGATAGCACCGCAAAGAAAAGAATAAACTTTTGGGAAGGGGAAATATATATATTCAGGATCAATGCATCGGTTTAGCGAGACGGGGAATATACGCCGGCGGCAATTAAAAGGGGGTTTAAACTGTTTTAAAGACTATCCTGTCACCAGCCAATAAGAAAAATTGGGAAAATTGATGAGTAACGGGGGAAAAAAAAAAACCTCCCATTCAATTTTGATATAAGTTATACAAACTATTGAGTACTTCATTTCAAATAATATTTCTGTTGCATTGAAGGAGCAAAACAAACCACGTCTCTTATTGAGTGTTTCACACGGACTGCCCCCCCACTCTTGGGGGGGGCGGCCCCTTTTTACCCCCCAATTCACCGAGGTTGGCTCCGGTGGGGAAACCATCCTTTTTTTTTTCACGGCCATCGGTTGTCGGCGTTATGTCCGTTGAAAGGACACCGCAATATTTTAGAGGTGCATGGGATATGAAAAGGGGTAATGACGCATAGGGGAATTTTGCAACCGGAGGGGGTAAAAGTCAAAGTCAAATGCGGACAGAGTGATAAAAAGAACATTAATTAACAGAAGATATTTATAAGATAAATGAAACATTACATATTTCTCTTTTGTATGAAAATGTAAAGGGAAAAAAATGTAAAACTTTTAATCTCCCAAGTCGGAAAATTTCAATGATTTTTCTTAGTTTCCGCGAAGAAATTTCAGATAAGCATTTATTATTTCTTTTATTCTCTCAATTTTCATGCAGCAAGTAAACAATGATTGAAATTTTTAAGATGCCGAGTTATAGACAATTGAACGAGTGCTATTATTAAAAAATCTAGACAATCACATTTTAAAGACAGTGGCAATAAAGCTTTAAAATAATTGAATTCAAAATTGCACTTTTTATGAAAAATGCAACCGGAATTTGAAATGAGTCTTAAGAGTGAAAACGTTGTAGTTTCGGTTCTTGATTCCCTTCTAATATCATAATGGTGAATTAATGCTTGTATAGTTTGATGTTTTTATGGAATCAATAGGCTCCTTAGGCGATTTTTTTAAAAATTAACTTTGTACTTGGAAACCGTACGAGAGCTATTGTCGAAGGATCTTGAAATTTTGAAACGTTGAAAGGATGAATAGGGCACGTGAACCCACTCTGAAACTTCCAGAACACGCCAACGGTAGGAATTCTAGTTGTTCTTTGCAATTCATCTGCCCATTCGCACGGTAGATCTTCAGTGGCATTCTGATTCAAACATAGAAATTATAGAAATCGTATATGTATGTATATCATTGTTTTGAATTTATCCTCGTTCGACTTTTGCTTCATATCACTACTCAACAATGGCAACCACGAACTCTTGACTATGACCACTTTGCAACCGTGGCCACGCTTAGTATGGCGAAGTGCGTAATTCGGTCTCCAGTTAATGTTACCAAAACAACCAAGAAGTTATTCACACAGATCTCATAATTTTGAACTGCGTTCACAAATGAAGATGACAGCACACATCTATGTAAGCCCAGTTATTTACTCTCTTAAACCAACTTCAAATATTAAGAAAACTTAAACGTTAAATCAGTTTTGCCTCAAATATTTCGCATACAAATTTATATAAATTTAAAAAAACCAAGATACCAGTTCACATGGCATTTTCGTTATTCAATCCTATTAAGAGTTATGACATTTATAGAGTAGTCCACAGTATAACTGAAATGAGACATTTATTGAATTAAAGCAGCTAATAAAAAAGAATCTAGATCGCTGACCCAATTAGCATGACTGCAATATTTTTTGACAAAGTAATTGTAGAAACATTTATTTTCAATTAGAACAATGGAACTTCCTTTTCATGCGAAACACTGCAGAAGGAAAAAAAGTAAAAGTCACACAGATGCTTATAAGTTGAGTTCACGCACACAAAAGTAGATTTATTCTTCTTTCAACTCTTAAAAAGATAAAGAGAAAAAAACGCATTGGTCCAAAACAAAAGATTCGTTCGTTTTCCGTCGCAGAAAAATACATTTATAAATGATTCCGTAGGTTTGACCATGAAAAAAAAAATGTTTTAAACATAAAAAATAAGAATTTTTTAGCGCGGAAAATAGTTTTTAAAAATGTAAAATGCTTTTGCTTTCATCAACTAGGTAAATTACGTTACATTTTCAAGTATTCAATTTTTTTCACAAAATTTTCTTTTAAGATTGAAATAAAAAGTAAAGTTCATGTAAAATATAAAGTAATTTTAAAATCTTTAGATGGATGCACTGTTTCAATTTGCATGTGAAGAATAAAAGTGAATAAATGGAGAAAAGGAAATATACACATCTTATAACTACTCTGGGATCTATTTTTGTCCTTTTACTTCATGCCAAGTGAGTGAATGTTTATTAACCCCTTAACTGCCGATTAAAAGTTACACAACTCTCTCCCCAGTACTACAGTTTTTTAAATAAGTGCGCGTATTCGGTGTACTGCGGGAAAGGGAAAGGCACAAATGAGCAAATTTTACTCTAAAATATGTAAATCCTTCGCAAACACTGTCAAGGTCATTTTATTACACTCCAAAGCCTTCGAAATAGTTTTGCTTATAGCAGTGCAAAGAAAAGAATCGTACTTCGAAAAGAAGCATAATACGTCCGGGGCACTTAAAGCAATGTTTGAGCGAGACTGATATATACGCCGGCGGGAGTTAAGGTGTTAAAGTCGCACTATAAAGCAACAAGAGAGCAATTGATGAAGGACTTAAAAATTTTGAACCACTGTCAAATGACAAAGATGATACCTGAACTGATAACCCTTCTACAAACTACCACACCATATTAATGGGAGGACTTTGAGCCTCAACAGATTTAACGTTCTTTTAGTTAATACCACCCCTCTCCACGGTTAATCTTAAGAGGCACTAGAGCTTGAGCTCATGACACGCACGGACTCGTAGTCTGGCCATGAGTCCATGAGCGCTAGATTTATATGTATACCTTGGCTATTACTTTTTGCTAAGAGTTAGAAAAAAAACACTAAAAAACAGCTTAATGTTACCAACAATTAAAATTTTGAGAAATTTTCAGCTCCTTCAATGTAATACGTAGCAATAGCAATGAAAGGTAATTTTTTGTTTTCCTAAGTGACATATTCGTAAACTTATATAACTCTCTCATAAGTCCTTCCATTAAAATTTGGAAATGCTTCAATATAAAACAAGGCTCTGTTTAATTAATAATAGATTATCAACTATTATTAGAGTTATCTTCAGTTGTTAATCACATGTACATTACACGTGATTTAAAATGTTTCTTAAAAGTTTTCCGGATTTATGGCATTGCAAACTAGCCAAAATCATATACCGTCTTTCTATAATCACTTGTCCATTTCTTCTTACAAGAAAATACCACTTTTTTTTTCAAATCAGGCAGAAAATTTGGCTATCTGATTTCTGTGCACGAAAAATAATGAGGCAGTGGTTAGAGGACCGACAGACCTGAATTAGAATTGGCGTGATTAGATCAGGGGATGATCGGAAGGGGAAGATGATTGGATAAGATGCGGTTGTTTCGTGCGCGAAGGTGGTGTTGGAAACGGACGCGATCTGCAACTGAATCAATCTTTTCCGATATCAATCTAGGTCATGGATCTCTGGCCATGCGGACGTTTCGGCACAAAGACCGAGAGAGCTTTCAACACGGTTTGATGAACCTATCAGATCTCCTGTGGGAAACTAAAGTGGGTAATTCTGTGAACTTTTCTGAATTTTACTAGGTTCCTTTGATAATAGATCCATTAGTCTAAGATTTGCATTTGATTAGGAAATTAGGTATACAAAAAAAATGGGGAATTATGAATATATTTTTTTTATTTAGTCCATAGAAAGGTTCTTATGTTCACATTTTAGAGGACTATATAACAAAAGTCAATTCAACGATTTATTTGCAATTTTTCTTCCAAATAGTCGAATGATTACATTGGTATCATTGCTCGAACATCCACCTCACTAAGACAAGCCTTATCTTTTAAGAAAGAGGCCCTCAAGATGGGACTTAAAATCAATGAGAATAAGACCAAATACATGCCTTGCAACAATTCCCACTTTAAAATTAAAGAGTATAACTTTGAAATAGCTAACAGTTTCGCTTATTTGTGTGTGGCTAATGCCATCTGTCTGACGTAGTCAGATCGAGACCAATGAAATTCATCGTGGCAAGGGGCTAGGAGTACGCCTGTCGTTGGCCTTCGCCTTTAGCATCATACAGGCGACAGTACGAATTAGGTCGGCGAAATTCCCCGAAGGGACAATAGACGGCGACACCACCCATCTCCACCTCCCCAATTTTGGCATGGAACTGAAGGGGAGGGAAATATTCTCCAGTACCCTGCACTCGTGATTCAGCCCACAAGACTTTCGGGCCCACTGATTTAACGAGCACGTACTCCCATGTGTACTCGGAGGGTATTTGGTGGCATCAGGCATCGAACCCAGGCCTTCCGGTCTAGAGTCCGATGCTCTAACCACTAGGTTACCCACGGCGTTTCGCTTATTTACGCTCGGAAATTAACAATAGAAGCGATTGTACTACTGAAATCTAAAAGAGAATTACTATGGGTAATAGATGTCTTAATGGAATACGAATATATATATATATGAAATCGAATTTAACCAAAAGAAAAACAAAGGTTCTATTGTATAAAAGTCTTTTAAGATCACCATTAACTTATGCATGTGAAACTTGGTCCATGTCTCGAACAGATGAGAACGTGATAAGTATCTACAAAAAGGAAGATTTTAAGATTTATTTTTGAAAGAATTCAGAAAAGTGACATATGGCGAAGAAGATCAAATTTCGAGCTCTATCATTCATATAAAGAATCTGACATCGTTAACTTTATCAGAATAGAATACAACGAATTAAATGGGCAGGCCACGTTGTCAGAATGGACGAAGGCCGCATCACTAAAAAAGTCTTCAATGCGCAACCAATTGGCACGCCGAGAAAGGGCAGGCTAAATCTAAGATTGATTGAGGGTCTAGAAAAACAGATCTCCTAGTTTTGAGAACTAAAAATTGAAGAACACTAGCAGGAAGAAGGCTGGCCTGGAAAGGGCTTCTTGAAAGGCCAAGGTCCACCCTGGACTGTCGAGCCACTGGGGAAGGAAGTCGAATGACTAGAGTGATATCTATATTATCACTTACTAAAATTTTCATATTATTCTACATTGACTAAAAGCGCATTATTTCATACAGTTCGCAAACTTTGTAACTGAGGCTGTTGCGAACAAATCAAACGTATCTTCGAGTCCATATTGTACTAAAAAATTCAACGCGTGATAAAATGTGGGCTGTACTATAAATGGAACCGAGTTTAAAGGTCCTCACGCGCAGGGTAAGGAGAACTTTTTTTAGAAATTATTTGTCCTTGATTGAGGTTTAAAATTAAAAGGTTCATCATCAATAAGACATGGTGTAGAAGTTTGAAGTGGGGATGCCGGTTCAGATGTCGTCTTCGTCACTTGACTGCCTTCCAGATTTAAGATGTTCGTCACTAATAGCTATAGAAAGTTTCAAAATACGATGTTAATAATCAATCGCCAGCAACAATTCGTTTATTTGTTCAGTTATAAACATTAAACTTACATTTTTAGTAAAAGATTTCTCGAAAAAATTAATTGGATTGATATTTGAATTGACAAATTTCAGTTTTATAATTTCGAGTAATTTATAAAGATTTTCACTGCACAATGTAAGAAAAGTATATCTATGACCATTGGATAGTCGCAGTCTTAGTTCTACTAAATATCCTCTTAAAATAATGTGAGTGAGACTGATTCCATGTGTGGGTGTTCTAATCATATAAGTCTTCTTAAAATTCTTCCGTGGTTTGGTATAAAAAAAATTTGGAGGGTAAGGCATCTGTTAAAATGTATTGGAAGACAGATTTCGTCTTTGATAGTTAGGATACCATCGACATTAGTTTGTCGGGAAACTTTAACGTAGCAATAATTAAATGCTTTATTTTTTATGAATTTCATTTAAATTTGATTCATACATGGCACTTATATTTTTTGATTAATTTTCGATTCTTATTGTATTTATCAGATGTTCGTGGATAGACAATTTCAATATATTTTCAGTGGTGCTCAAAAGTGTTCCTACACTTGCAATTTTCTAAAAGTTTAATGTTTTTGAATAATAAATATTAATGCATCAGAATTGTATAACTTTTTTTAATAATATCTGCAACTTGTTACTATTAAAATAACATAATTTTTAAAACATATATAGTATAACTATTATTTTAAAAAAATTTATAACCAAAAAATTACTAAAAAATTACGCTACAAAAATTTTTGTACTCTTAACAAAAACTCTCAACACAGCTTTAAATATTGTATTTCTTTCTTAATTTGTTACTTTGTAGGATGTCTTTTAGCGTCCATAACAACATTCAAATCACTTGGTACAGATTTCATTACTTTTTAATTTCTGCATCGGCTTTCCTCCTTTCTTCTGTGATCATTGTTTTTACTTCACTTTTGTTATTTATGTCACGTTTTTTTACTTTAAATTCAAATTCTCCCAAATATGTTTTACTGGACTTAAATCAGGAGATTTAGGAGGTGTTTTAGGATAGGGGAAAGTTATAGAGACACCAGAGGTGCACGTTGGGAGCAGTGTGTGTGTGCGTTGGGGGTCATTATCTTCTCACAAAATGAAGTTATCTCCTTTGAAATCATCTCACAATAAAACGCTTACAATTTCATTTCTACGTTTCGTAGTTTCAAAAGGCAAATTTGGAAAGCAATACAATTTCAAATATTTTATTGGATAAATAAAAAAAAAAAAAGATGTTCTCCCCAATTCAAGTTTTTAATGTAATCAGATACCTTAAAGAGATTTTTCCTAATTGTTACGAAATATAAAAAAAGATTTGTGTGTGTGTGTGCCCCATTCCATTCTAATTTTATATTTAATGATCCGGAACTTTAACTATTTCTCGTAAAATAACTAATTTTCGTCAATAATACATAGACATAAACAAATTTAATGTTCACTGTAAACACAGTTACATAGTATAAAGCAGCATTTTACTCTGTTCTCTCTCTAAATCCTTTCCTTGACTGCAAACCTAAATGACGAGTTAGAGCACCACATGTTACAGTACAATCAACAAAAATTCTCCCCTGAGTCGATGGAGCGCTTTGATGGTTATTTATTATTTAAAGAGGGGAAATGGGATTTCCGTGGGGATTTAACTTCATCAACTTCTGTCGTGATTGGGTCATTGGTGGAAAGAAAGGGTTGCCATTGAATTTCTACTACCAAAGGAAGTTACCTAGCTCCTTGTTATTTCACGACTCATTATATATCAGGTACTTAAAAAACAAGCACTCAAATTTGCTGAGCGAGTTTCGTCTTTGCCGGTAATGAACTTGTATGGGGGAAAGAAGTGAATTTGTTTTCGAAGAACCATTTAATTTTTAGATCAAGAGTGGGAGAACCGGTGGCCCTCAAGGCTGTAAGGACATTATGTAAGCCATAAAATTCGGCTAAAAAATATAAAATAATGAGAAATTGCAAACCCAGCCATTACTTTGCTGTTAGATACATCTAAATGATGACGTAAGTATGTATTGAATTGTCTTTCTTTACGGAAAATCTCTACTTAGACATTCCATATAAATGAATTATTGCTTTCACGAATTGAATTGGTACATTAATTAAGAAGCATAGAAATACAATTTTAAAAAAATATGTAGAGTTATAATATTAATTATGCCACCCAGGTGACGTAGATGAATTGGCATTGGCACTTGTACGCCCAAGTTTGCGGGTTCGACCTTGGGCCAAGTCGTGGGATTTTCATGATGTAAAAAACCCGACAGATCCATGTTGTATAATTATGTGGCATGTGAAAGATCCTTTGAGTGCCAGCTTGGCTTGGGTGCTCTCGAAAAATTAAAATTCCTATATAGTCGGTTTAGCATCAACAGAGCTCTGTCACCTCTCTTCTATGGTGCCTCACTAAAAGAAAGAGATACCAGCTTCCGAGGAAGTGCTATGTCTGCAAAGGTAAAATACCAATCCACAGCCTTATTAGAAAAAAAATATTTAGTTACATATATACTACAAAGGTTAAAGTGTATCTTACTTTGATTATTAAATTAACTAAAATACTATATATTTAAATAATTAAAAATGAATAACTAAATTATTTGTTGCAGATTATCAAATATTAAAAATACTGTACTTATTTATAATACATTAAGTTAAGTTAAAATATGTATTAGATATAGATTTAATGAAAGTTATATTTCTAAAAACAGACACAGTTTAATGAGATATTGCAGCCTAAACAGATTCGAAACTTGAGGGTTAAGATCATTAATTTTTTTACGTTACTTTTTTCCTTTAAAGATTGCTATTATATTAAATATCAAGGAGAGTGAACAAAAGTTAAGTGCGAATGCACAGCATAATAATATTTATTATCATTTGTTTTTCTTTTCCTAAAAGTATCCAATATTAATTTAAAGGTAGGTAAAAGTAAATCTCGTTTTCGATCTACACCCCTGCTTATAAATATTAATTTGTCTTTTGAAAAAATACAGAGAAGCTGTATATAAATGAGGCCTGTAATAGAGAATACTTTTAATGCAGTAGAATTTAATATAAAATATATGGTCACCACAAGTGACAAGGACGAGATATTTGAGCTCCTTCCTCGAACTTTTACCGCATGTCAATGTGAATGATTTGTGACCCGACAGATTTAAGGTGCATCACCTCCTTAGCACGATGCTTGATTCTGTAAAATGCCTTAAAGTGGAACAATGCGAACAGCTCTACATAAATCTAAACGGAGCTTTAGAAGCTATAGTAAAGTAGGAATTCAGATAGCATGGTAGATAGACCGTAGTATTTGTGCTTGTCTGTGTACCAATCTTCAAAATAACGGTTGGCTAACTAATTAGTTTGAATTAACTTTGTTTGAATAAGTACATTGTGGTACCCCAAGGATTCCCAAAAATATCACCCAAATTCTACATATCTAGATTTCTCGTTGTGAGTACAGAAAAAATGCCCAAAGAGCTGTACAAGCACACAATCCATAAAACAAAGTAAGATGACATAACCGTATTAGACACAGCAGTATTTGCAAATATTTATAAAGATGAGTTCAAAGTGTCCAAGTGAAAATGGGGAAGGTTTAAGGATTCTGTAAATAGATGAGCGCACTCGTGGCACCAGTAAGGTGTCCACCCAGAACAAGCAGCATGCAAACGAGCAACTAATTCCATTTGAGTGTCATTTCGTCTCAATACACCAAATCCTTGAGATTGCCCCATAGGGAAAAAGTATAATGGTGTGAGATCTGGCGATCGTGGCAACCATAGAACTGCAGCCCCACGTCCGATTTAACGGTTGGATGTGTCATATCCAACCAATCACGGACAAAAGCACAGAAATGCGCTGGAGTCTTATCTCATGAGCTATAATGCATCATCATTCATTCATCGTCATTTACTGTATCTTTCTCGTAAGCAAAAGATCTTACAGGTGCAGCTCTTTGTGCCTTTTTTATGCACTCCCAACGAGAAATCTTGCTGCGCAGTTTAGGCGCTGTTTTTGGGACAGCCTGTATAACTCTGGTCTACAGAGTTATATGAAGTAGACACATGGCTTCTGTCTACTTCATGTAACATATGACTTGTTAACCCAACAAATCCGTTTTGAGAGAACTTCTGGAGAGCCATTTGATTTCATACAGTGATTTGATTTAGTATGTATGTGGTTCGATTAGATGCAGCAATTTCGGTAATTTATTCGTAGTCGATAAAATCAAGACTCCGATCCACGCTTGAACTCGCACATTGTTTCCCACGAAGAAAAAATCTGACTTTAATTACTAGGTTACTGTGGCCATTTCAAAATAACGAATTCGCGGAAAAATAGTGTTATGAGCAAAGGTAGTAAGACATTAATTTAACGAACTAAAAAGACAAATTAAGCGCAGTCTTCAAGACAAGCTTTTTTGAGATAAAATGCGTTCACTTTTTAAATTATTTTCTACGAATTATTTTTGTTTTATCAATAGTTAACAATTAGAAGTGGATATGCAGTGGGAAATATAAGAAAAATGTTTTTTTATATTTGTGTCGACATATATTTGTGCGCGAAGTTTTTCATGCATTGGAGATCAACAAGAGTAAAAATAAATGCAAGTTGGCTGATAAATTTGCAAGCTGTGTTGATAATTTCAACAAGCAATCTCACTCTTGATTAAAAAATTGTAGAAAAATGTAATTGAGTACATTTGTCTCCTTAAAGTGATACTATAACTAAATGCGTGCGATCAGCTATACACATTATAAAATTAGCTCAATAAATAAAGTGAATAAAACTGCTACACTATTTTATTTAGCTTATAATGAATGCGAATTATTTTTTAAAATGAACGCGATCATTTTAAAATGGTGTGGCCCTCAGATATCCTCCGCTTCCCCGATTTACCCCACCCTCCTCGAGCCCAAACTAATTGTCCACCCCTGATATAAATTATGATTTATGTTACATTTCTATTAATTTCACATTATGAAATATTTATAATACAGTTTTGTTAGCTTTCTTTTTATTTTATATTACTAAATCTTACGATGTTTTTATTTTATTATTTTCCTTGGTTAATAGTTCCTCTGTATCTGAGGTAGGTTTAATTGTATACTTAAAATACCAGTCTATATTTCTATATTTTATTTAAAAACCCAAAAACCGGTTAACCGGTTTTGCACTTGAGAAAAATCAAAATCTTTTTAAAACTATATCGGATCTTTGCAAACCTTATATAATGCACAGTAAAATCCCGATACTCCTTCCTTTATCTACAAATGTGGAAAACTTCTTCAATTTAGGAGATAGCTCACAATTGAAATGAACCCTAAAAAACAGTTAAAAACACTTTTTTGTTTGAAAAGCTATAATTAAATGCTTCTATTCTTGGAATCTAGGATTGAAAGGAAAATATTTATCTTTGTGATGGGAAAAAAATGTAAATTGAAAAAGATGCTTGTAAAAAATGTTTTATTTTCATTTAGTGCTTAAAATGTATTCTGTTTTGAAAGAATATATAAAAAAATGTATTTTTACGCCTGAAAATCTGTAAATATGTAAAAAAAATCAATAGCTAATAACCGAAAAATACGGGATGGGGAGTTTCTAGAAAAAAGAAAAATAGATTCTCAAAATTGGAGGAAATAATTATTTAAAATAGAGGTCTTCAACCTTTCACGCTTGAGGGCCAAATTAATAAATTTAAAATGATGAACCGCGGGCCAAGATTGTCAAAAAAACTATTGTAGTCAAGAAATTTATATATATAAAAGGTTTGTTTGACAAGACTACAATTGATTCTAAGGGAAGAGATGGTATTTACAAATTTGTTTTATATATATATATACATTGTATATAGTCAAAATTCTGTACTAAAGAGATGAATATACAATAAAAACAAAACTGAAAAAAATTGAAATTGCAAGATAACCAAACATTGAAGGATATATGAGAAATTAAAAATATAATAAAGTTTAAAATATAAAAAATGGATAGGACAGTATTAAAAACATTGCTGACTTAAAACAGCTCTTATATACATAAAAGTGGGGTAAAGTATATATATATATTGGTTTAACAAAAAAGTTAAATGGAAGTCGAATTATAAAACATTTTGCAAACCTGTTATAAAGATAAGAGTTCACCTTTTCCCCTTAAATTTCTGAGATTTTATGCATAGTTACATTTTTTATATTTAAAAACTATTTAATATACAGTGAAAGTTTTGAAAAATTCGCCATTTTCAGAAAATGGATACCAAATACATCAATGAAATGTTTTAAATATCAAGAACAGCAGAGAAAAAAAAGTGGTTTTTATGACAAAAAGCAGACAAAGCAATTTTTGAAAAATTGAAATTGCCTCAAGTTTAAAGGAGGGGGGTCACTTAAATGCCTTCAGTGGCCATTCGTGGCCCGTGGTTGACGGCTCCTAATCTAAAATAAGGATATTGCTGAGAATTAACGGTAATTTACGAGAAAATAGGTACTTATAAAATTTTCTTTTTTAGTGAATAAGATACAATAAATATTAAAGACAAAACAATAACATTTCTTCAAAATCTGAAGTTGTTCCTATATTTATGGACATGGCATGTGCTATTAAAACTGATTTTCTTCCTTCCCTCCCTCTTATTAATGCTGATAATTTAATATAATCCAAACCTCCAATAGTTCTCAAAGCTTAGCAGTCCAAGAAAAACTACAATTAACCCAGTTGGTGCATTAGAAAATATACAAAATCTCACCGTTTTTGCTGTATTTGTTTCACGCACAAGGAGTAATATTATATTAATTGATCATTTCATAACGTAATATATAGTAAGTATGCCAATCCGGGTTGATCGAAATTTTTTTTCAGAATTCCAAAACCTACCTAGGCAGAAAAGATGTTCTCTGTTGTATAGATGAAGAGAAAAATAAAATAAAAAATAATTTTTATGTTAATCCTTTATTTACCGACGGTACTTATAAGTACCACTCATTTTAAAATTACACAGAATAATAATTTTTACGAATACTCTGACGATACTTGGCAGAAATATTCTTTGAAATCCACTCTTCCAAGATATATGGCAGCCTGAATTCTGTGATGAATATTTTAGCAGGGAAGGCGAATAGTTTTATAGCAGAAATTGCGTTTTCAGCGGATTGCGAAGATTACTATTTTTGTCCTGAAAAAATATTAATGTCAAAATTCAAATGTCATTTTTTTTCTATGTTAACGAAGACCTTAGAAAACGATTTGACTATTTATTTTAAGTGAACAGTGTACATAATTAACTTTACAGTGGAGAATATCTTTAATTAATTAGCTGTAACGGATTAAATTTCCCAAAGTTGAGTATTTTGTTTATGTATATCCCTTAATTTTCAATGTAGTGATTCAAAAAAAAAAAAATTACATGAAAAAAATTGCGGTAAATCATAAAGCGGTAGATAAAGGGTTAAGTACTGCCACAAGGGAAATGTAGTTATGTATTTGAGGCTTTTTTATGGTAAAAAGTGAAAGTAATTTTTATGAAAGAGTATTTTTGTACCTCTAACTATTTTTGCGATGAGAGGACACCAATTAAACAGTTACAAGAAAAAATACATCAGTTATTGTTCTAACATGTTCTTTAGTACTATTTTTTACGATAAAGCGGATGACTGAAAAAAGCTTGGATCGGACTAATTCGACGGTATATGAGAGAGAGCTGGTTGTAAAATGTTGCAATGTGGTTAGCGACGCTGACTGCAGTGCCGTGGGTTCTGGGATTGAATCCCAGAGAAGGCATGGGTGTTAGTAAATGTATAGCCTCTTTCGCAGTTTGGGGGCACTCTAAACATTTGTCGAGTCGTAAGTCCTTTCGTGTAGTTGGAGGAAAGGGAAGAGAAGAAAAGTTTGAGGCCCCTGACCAACCCTCAGAGTGTTTTCCTTCAAAATTGAGGTGGAACAGAGCCAAATCATATTGTCACCTGCATGGTGCTCAAAGCTACGGCGCACAACTAGCCCCTTGTCAAAATGAATTTCGTGGATCTCAATCTAACACCATCGATCAGGCGGAATAAGCAACAACACATTAACACCAACATTACTAACTCATTTATCAATAATTATCATTTTAGGTTATTTATATTGTAGAAAAAAAAATTTTTGAGTCAAAAATCATCTAACCAAAATTAAGTATTTTTCCCATTTTTTCGGAAATTTAACTCCTTTGTGGCAATATTAAAAAAAATTGGAATTACCATAAAATCCGGCGTATAACGCGCACCCCCTTTTTTTTACGAAGAAATCTGAATATATTAATACATTATGCTCTTCTGTTTTGAAACCATTTATTCAATGTATGTGTGTCCTTAGACTTTTGAAAAAATAGTATACTTCTAGAGCTACAACTCTTAGTTCATTTGGCATGTCATTTCTTTTAAATAAACAGCACTTCGATATGTGTAGAAGTAAATTTTTTTATGCTCATTTCCTTTTTTAAGGCTATCGTTTTTATACCCGGCGTATAACGCGCACCCTTAAATTTCGATCTTATTTTTGTGTTAAAAGGGCGCGTTATACGCCTAATTTTACGGTATTTTGTTTCAGTTATTTTTTCTCTTTATCTCCATAACCATAGAGTATCTTTTCAGTGTATATAGGTAGGTTCCAATTAATGATGTATTTTTTTATTCCGTATATAACTGTGATCCATCCTGAATATAAATATCGTAATATACGTATATCGCTATGCACTATAATTATAAAATTATCCCTAAAAGGATTGCACATATAATATCTATGTTACCAAAGACAGAGCGTTCAAAGAGAATTGCTCTAAAACCACAAGCTCGAGCTGTAAAAATATACCAACACAAAAATAAAAATAAATAATAAAGGCATTTGATTTCACCCCTTCGAAATAATGTTTTTTTGACAACCTGTAAATCGTAGTAGATGTATTGTGCTATTAACTTCGGAATTCATCTGGTTAGTGAACGGATCTGGGCGTTCGTTTCAAGGTTAAAACGTGCCCAGCATGCCCATTAGCTCAAGGAGCAACTAAGATTCTTTTTCGAAGCACAGGACGGCGCTTTCTCTCTTCTATAACCCCAGGTTAAAAATAATAAAATTTTACAATCTTGTTTGTAACGGTCAAGGAGCAGTTTTTTTAGAAAGTGATTTATCGGGTATTGATTTGCTAGAGGGGGTTAGTAAGATTATAGAAAGCCTTTTTATATATCGTATGATTGAATACATAACAATTTAAAAGGAATAAGATCATGTGTCACATTGATGATTGAAGAGTTTTGGAGAATTTTATTTTAGGAGATCGGGTATGATTTCTGAAGGAAATGATATACATATTACGAATATAATATAAGAATTTTTAAAAAATTAATTTTGATTTTTTAAAATAAAAGTAGTTTTGAAAGATTAATGTAATATTTTAATTCTGTATAAAATTACTAATATCGCTTAAAATCTGATAATCTTATTGATATGCTATTTTTTAAAATTATATACGGATGTAATTAATAAATTTACACGTAAAACTTAAACTAAAAAAAAGGTTTATTAGAATATTGTTTTTTATATATTACTTTTATATCTTGGGACTTAATCGATTCCCTGAGCATTTTTTTATCATTTTATTAATTTCTAAGATATTTTGATGCAATAAATTAATACAAATAAAAAGGAGTTCAATATTTTCAGTGAAGTAAATATGCCATGTGTGGAATCTTTAAGATTTGAACAGTAATTGAAATAACTTAAGAACTGAAAATTCTGTGTAACAAAATATTCTAAGGCACTTGAAAAATTGTCTCTCTCTCTCAAGTTATATAAAATAACTTAAGAAACAATTTTATATGTACCGTAAAATCCGGTGTATAGCAAGCACCTATACTTTCAAGCTGCATTTTTTTAATTTTTAGGTACATTTGCCGTATAACGCGCACCCTTATTATGCGAAGAAACCTGAAATATACGCGTGGAATGTTCTTATGTTTTGAATTAATTTATTCGAGTATTATCCCAAAAGCTTTAAGCTAGTAGTATACATCTAGAATTATAACCCTTTAACTTCATAAGAGGAATGTCATTTCTTTTAAATACACACATTTCAATAAATGCAAAAGTCAAACATTTTTCATACTCATCTTTTTTTCTTATTTTTAAAGATCTCATTTTCATACCCGGCGTATAACGCGCACCCTTGAATTTCGATCTTAATTTTTGTGTTAAAACTGCGCGTTATACGCCGGATTTTACGGTAAACAAATTTGTGAATCAACTATCAGTTTTTGTCATTACAATAACAGATTTAAAAACTCACGCAATAATTATTAATTGTAGACAATCAACAAGTAAAAATTCAGTTATTTTCGAAGAAAAAAAAGGAAAAAAGAGAGAGAGAGAGATAAAGAAATTATACACATTTCTGTACAGGAAAGTTCTAAGAATGTTTTCAACAGAAGAGAAAATCCAGGATTCGAAAACCACATGTAGCAGTTTACTTCATGTGTGTCTCTTTGAGTTCGAGCCTGAAGACTCTTCGTGTAGCTGAGATGTGGTTCAAAGTGCTCACGTTGGTGTAGTTTTAGAGTGGGAGTTCAGGAGTCGTCCTTGACACTTGACCATAGTACAGAATTTTGGTATTTCAAATTTAGTTTCTTATTATAATTTAGAGACATTCTTCCTTCAATTTTATTCAAAAACAAGTTTGTGTATAATTAAAAAAAATTAGCATTTATTTCAGTATTAAATTTAAGTATTTTAATCTGCCCATCTAGCTGGGAGAAAAAAGAAAAGCGACTCACTTACTCACTTTAATATTTAAAGAAATATTAGACCTATAGACTTGAAATTTGGCTGACACGCTCCTTTCATGGTGTCGAGATCCGCAAAGATGAGATTTTGGGGAAATTGACCTTAAGAGGGGGATGAGAAGTTTAAGAGGTGTTAAAGATAAGAATTCCCTTTTTTGAACTGTAAGAACACTACATACTTGAAATTTTGTAAACGCGTTTACTTTGTTGAGTAGACATCCGTTAAGAATGAGTTTTGAGTTAATTCAATGTTTTGGCGGGAAATTACTGGGGCGTATAGATAAAAAAAATTCCGATTTTCGAGCTACTAGGTCTACAGTAAAAAAATTTAGTATGCTTGGTGTTTTTTAAGTTGAAACCCGCTTAGAACGGGTTTTAAAGGCAGTTAAGGAGCATATAGAACAAAATTCCGCTTTTGTGCTATATTAGAACTTAAACACGAGATTTGGCAGACATGTTTAATTTGTTTAGTAGAGATTCCCTAAAAATTAGTTTTGAGAATGGGGGAGTGGTTACAGGAGCGTAAAAGATAATTCTACTTCGATTTTAGATGTTCAAGTCCTGTCCTTTTTAAATTGAAAGATGAGGGTTATAAGAATGTTTTGCAAAACAATCGAACATTTAATGTTAGGACTTCGACACCAATAATTTATTTTCACATACATATGTTAACTATTTATATAAACATCATAAAACACCCAGCTAAGAAGGAGGGTAATAGCTAGTGTGTATATACACATGTGTTATAATAAAAGTAAAATAAGAAAAAGTACTTTTTAAAGTTGTCTTGCAAAAAATTGTTGATTAAATGCAAGAAAACTAATTCAAACTCTTAAAAACCTATCCAATAACATGAAAATATTTAATAATTCTTCTGCAATTCAATAATAATCTTTTTCAGTGTTTTATAAATAGAAAAATGCGAGATCTTTGAAATAAATATTTCTTCTCTGTGTGTAAAAACAAGTTCAATTACCTTTATATGGATTTAAAAAAGTATTCCCATTTCAATTTGATAACAATATGCTTTTTTGTATGTCTCTTCTAGTCTTTGAATTAATTTTTCATAACAAGATAGAGAAAATTTTATTTTTCAGGAATGAGAAAAGAGGAAAGGAAGCCAATAGACAATGTTCAGTAAACATTCTTTATTTCTACATAAATTTCGAATAATTTTCCATGTATTTGATTAATAAGAGATTTTTTTCTTGCTAATTTATGTATTCTCAAAATTGTTTATTTTCATTACGATTATTCAATTGAGATGAGGTACATTAAACTTTTTTTTTACTTTCTATTTGCTTCAATTACTCAAGTTCTAACTTAATATTCTAAAATTTTTTATTATAAGTGTTTAATATTATATAATACTGATCATTATTTCCTCAAAGTAGAAGTTATTCGATTTAAAAATATGTATTTAGTATAAGATTCATTAATAAAACTGATAATTATATCTCATAATAAGGCTAATCCTATTCAAACCAAGTTATGAACTGTTTACATTTGTATTTAAGAAGGCAGGTTATAGTATATTTAAAGTTATATTGAAAAATATATATAAATTTTATTTGAAGGAATTAAAATGAACTCTAAATAATAAAGCTCGATTTTTACCAACAAAATGGTTATTTTTGTGAAGAAAATGTATTTTTTATTCGAATAATAATAACACAACTTTGTTATTCCTTATTGGATTCAATATTCCCTAATTTATAATTGAAAAAATGAAGACAGGATCAATCTGAAATTTTTTTTCAATTTCATTTTATTCAATAGAAGATATTTGGTTCATGTATCTAATGGTTTGCTTTGATAGGAGAAAGTTTTATTATATAAATTAATGCTAAGTGGATTTAACAATTATTTGCTAATTTCAAATTGATTCTGTAACACATTAATATTAATCCAATTAAAAAATGTAATAAAATTTAACATATGCAGTGTATTAAGTTATATATATAGAGAGAGTCAAACCTTCATTTTACGAACCTCTATTTTGCGAATTTCTCTATTTTGAGAACTTTTTCCTGGTACCAAGAGAGAGAGAACATTTTACTATTTTCTTCATAAAATAACCTATTTAATGAACTAACATTTTCTATTTAATGAACATTTTCTCAAGTGATTCGCGATTTTTTTTCTGCCTATATTTAAAGTATATTTGGACACTTCAAACTACTCTCTTTTTTTAACACATTTTATGGTGATCAATGACCTTAAATTGATTTTACCAGGTCCTAACTCACCGAGAGAAATAAAATTGGCGCAATTTTTCAAACAAAATTAACAGTTTTATCAGTAATTAAATTTAAAGATACACATGGTAACGTACGTTAAAAATTACTGCTTATGAAATCTTGTATGTTTAAAATTGCTTGTAGGCTTAAAATTAGAAAAATTAAAATTCATTAATTTGAATACAAAATTATATTTTTGAAGTTGAAAATACAGTGTGTTTCTGGACAATGTTTTTTTTTTTTTCCTTGTATATTTCGTTTTGACGGTAGATGTATAAAATAAATATACGAGGATTGGGGCATAAGTCATGGCAACTATTTTTTTTCTTGTATATATGTGAATGGATCAAAAACGTATGTGCCGCGTGGAAGTTCCGCAGACATAATGTGTACACAAAACTGATGGTTCTGTGATAACTGGTAGTAGCGCAGCGAGGGCTGTGGAAATCAATCAGTTGGCGAGTGTCGTGTGATGGAAGTAACCCGTGCTGAGCAGCGTTCTTGCATCAAAATAGCCGTTCTCCGAGAGAAAAATGCGATGGAATATCACAGTGAATTAGTGGAAACCATTGGAAATAATGCCTTACCATACCGTACAGTATCACGGTGAGTGTACTGTGTACTGTTTTGTCATACTTTTGCACCGTGAAGACCATATTGCCCTGTATATATATATATATATATATATATATACTACGGTAATAAATTAATGTGTTACGATATTTCAGTGTTATTCATTGTCCACAGATGTAGCTAACACCTTGTCCTTTCATCTGTATATATGTCACATTTACCAACCGGACTGGTATCTTCAAGGAAAAAAAAAGTTGACGTGACTTTTGCCCCAACCCTCGTATAATTAATTTACAAAAAGGAGTAAATAATTACTTTTTAAAATAATATGTAGTGTTTGTCAATTTAAAATTTGTTTTATGTAGTGTATGAAGTAAATTAAAGATGAATTTCTATTTAAAAATTTTTCCATATAACGATTTTTTTCGAGGGGGGGATTTAGACTTCGTTAAATGATAATCAAAAGAAACTGCATTTTTTTCTGTAGTTAATCGTATTCTACGTTAAAAAATTTTCAGATATAGAAAAAGGATGGGTGTATTATAGGAATTTTGCATTACATATCTACAGGCTTTTCACCTGTGGCCATGGTAACCGAGTTATCATGGTCACGAACTCGTGGCCGGCGTTGTCGAGTCATGGTGTCACTGAAAAACCATCATATTAGGGCTGATGCATGTTAAATCTGTCAAGGGCCAAAACTCTGACGTCAGTGTTGCATAGAAATTTGAAAAGTGGGGACCACCCTCGTCATTTACATTGATTCAAAATAACGAGGTCCATCACCAATAGTTCACGCACAACTACTAAGTGCGATGTTTTTAAAAAATCAAACTTTAAGTGAGGTATTCTACTAGAAATAACTAAGATGCAATGAAGAGAGACTTAAATGTGCAAGAGACTAGTGCGGGATTCTGGAAGATACTGCTGGAAAAGTAGCTGAAATTTCTCAAGAATCGCAATCAGGGAATTATTAAAGATGGTAAGAGTGTGGAAGGGTCGTCTTTCATCTGGCCCTGAATTGAAATAGCGAAATCTACCACCAAAGTTCCTCTTATGTATTTGTAGTGCAACGTTAATTAAAACAAAACAAACTTATGGAAAGAAATTTCACATGGTAATATAGGTTTTTTTAAAAATAATTTTGTAGTGATTAACTTTGATAATGAATATATATTCATCAAAGAGCTACAGTTGTGCCCCATATATATATATATATATATATATATTAACAGCCATATTTGTGGGAACTGATATGCATATGTCCAAGAAAAAAAGGCCAGTTGAAAAATCTACACATAATAATGAGTTCTTATTAAGCGGATACTTTTTGACCTAGAAAAAAATAATTAAAAACCTCTGATGAATTTTTTGTTTGATACTTTTTCTTTGTTTTTATTGATTTTTTCAATGACTCATTTCAATCTTACACAATAAAATAAGGCATGCTGTGCAGAATTTTCTTGTAATGAGAATATATTTCTTTTTGATGTCTTAATTGTTTTATCACTTTATCTCTATTTTCACTCGTCAAATCAGTTGGTCAGTTTATTACGCAGAAATTCTGATAATTACGTCATTTAACCAACGATATATGCACATAAATTTAATAAAATATTCTTCTACTATATTTACTGCATTTTATAATATTTACTGAATATTCAATACAAAAGGATTTTTTCTCTTAGTCGGGCGGCCGTAATCACGCAAAATATGCACAAATAAAAGTTACTTCAAGTTGTGATTTAATTTTTTAATTAACTGGCATTTAAAAATTGCACGAGGCTATTGACGACGGATCTCGTAATATTAAGCATCCGTCAAACTTCGAGGAAGATACCCGAACTGTTACCTCCTTATCCAAACTTCCAAATCAAGCCAAATTGAGAACTTTCAACCTCCATATATCTAACATGTATCAACCCCTCCACACGGTGGAACTTTAAAGCACCAGCCGACTATTACGGCCACACTACTTACTTGCAGTCGATATTAATTTTACTGAATTACTACTAAAAGCCGCGCTAAAAAAGTTCGGTAATGTTTGCATTTAGCCAATTTCCTCTGTTATTAACAATAACATTTGACGATTTGTCTCCAGTACCAGACTAAATGAAAAAGTACTTTTCCCATTTCGCCGGAACAGGCAATAAGTCGCCCCAAACAGAATATTCCTTCTGGTAACCTTTAACCACCACATTTTCAAAACAAGTGGTTTTTACTTATCGGTAACGTCTTTTTCATAATACATCAAAAATGGATGAAAAACCAATGAGAACTAATATTAAGGACTCTTTTTTTTTTTTACATGTATATTCTGTTGTTGGAAATAACGCAAACTCTTGGCGAGATTTGCGCCGGCGAAATGGAAAAATACCAATGAAGTTAAGTAGTGGTCCCCAACCACCGGGCCGATTAAGGAACATCAAATTATTTCCATTCGATTTGCTGCGTATATTTCTTTCGGGTTGGTGTGACTTTCCTTGGAAATCCCTTTATATTCCATGTTAAATAACTTTATTTTTCTGTGTAACTGTATTTTATCCTAAAGGCATATTTAAATTTAAATTATTAAATTTAAATTATTAAATTAAAACAATCTAAAATATAAAAATCAACGTTTCCCTTCAGCGGGCCGCGGTAAACTTATCAAACGCTGACCGGTCCGTGGCGATAAAAAGGTTGGAGGCACAAAGGTAAAGTATCAATAATTTAATGAAAAACACTACTTTTTCCTTAAAATAACTAAAACCAAAATAATAATTTTTCACTTTTTTGTCATTAAGGTATTTGATAATGTTATGTTTTTAGACTTGAATAAATGTATTTACTCTTAATTTGCATTAATTCATTTTTTATCCTACATATTTGTCCCATGGTCCCTGAAATTTCAGGCTTAAACCCGGTGAAGAAAGATACAATCATTCAGAAATTTTATATTTTTAAAATTGTTTGATTATTATTTCACATGGGAAACTAGATAAGACTCCAATCATAGATATTAAGAAACGAAATTGTGTGTGAAAAAGTACCAATTCATGCGTCACAAACAATAAAGTTGATTTTTGAAAGTTGTTTGCGGTAAAATAAAATTATTAAATAAATAGGTAATCTTGTATTTAATCAAACATTAGAAATAGGATAATTTTCTCACCTACTGCAAAAACGTAAAGTTATTTTTTCGAACGTAAAAAAGAAGAACGAAGTGGATTAACCTTTAAAAATGTTGAAAGTTCAAACAGAAGTTTTAGCAGTTTTTTAAAATTCTGTTGAGAAATCAAAAACAATATTTTTATTAAATTAACTGACATTACCCAATTTTAAAATTTTTTAGAAATTGCCTAAATTTGTCTGTACTGATATCTGGATGATAAATAAAAATAATTACTTTGATATTATGCAACATTTGGTCCGCAATCCCCGGGCTGCGGACCGGGATCAAATAGTACCGGGCCCCCAAGGAACTTGAAATTATTTCCATTTTATTTACTGCACTACAGTGTATTTTTCTCTCCGGTTTGTGAGACTTTTCATAGAAATCACTTTATATTCATTTTTTGGTGTTACCGTATTTTGTTTTGAAGGAATGCTTTTAAGTACACAATTAAATTAAAATTATTGAATCAAAACAATCTAAAATATTAAGATTCAACATCTCCCCCCGCCTTGAGTGGAACTCTATAAACTTATTAAACGTTGACCGGTTCGCGGCGATAAAAAAGTTGGGGAGCACTGTTGTATAAGTTAAATGAAAAGATATATTGCTCAACCCTCATATTTTATCTATATAAGAGAAATACAATTTTCAGGCTAGGTGAAATTTTTTTTAGAATTAGGTACGTGATAAAATTTCATTGTGTAATTATATTATCAAATTACGACTAATATCAATATAAGAGTGTATCGTAGGAAAGAAAAAAAACTCAGAAAAATGTAAGTTTTTAACTATTTATCAGTACACTGGATTTTTAAATAAAAATTACAATAGTTTCTTGAAAACTAATTTAGAGCATAAAAGCTAATCAAATTATATAAATGTATGGTTTGATTTAAAGAAAAATATAACACATACGTATAGTAATTTTATACAAGATACTTTTATACATATTATATATGTACGTGCATGTGAAGCTGTATATATTCTGTCTCATAGTTTTAAATATATACACGAAGCACAGCCCTCAGACCACTATTTTTATAGATACTCAACCATTTTTTTTATATCCAAGCAAACTATAAATTTTTTAAATATTAAGTAGTGGTGTAACGGAGAATATTAGGGCCCCTGCAAAGTCAGGTTTTGAGCCCCAAGTCGGATTTTACAAAGGATTGCAAAACCATAACCTTTGGGTCCCCTAGAATCCTGCCCTCCCCCTTCCGCAATGTGAGGGGGGTGTACATTACGCCAGTGAACCCCAATCTTTTTATCGCCGCGGACCGGTCAACGTTTCATAAATTTACTGCGGCCCGTCGAGGAAGGGATATTAATTGTTTATGCTTTAGATAGTTTTAATTTAATAATTTAAATTGAATTGTATTTAAATATGCCTTCGAATAAATTACGGTTACACCGAAACATGAATATAAAATGATTAAACTTTGAATGTAAAGTGATTTCCATAAAAAAAAATCGCACTAAGTCGAGATAAATACGCCACGGTAAATAAAATAGAAATAATTTAATGTTCCTTGTGCGACCCGGTACTACTTGATCCAAAGACCGGTACCGGTCCACAGCCCGGGATTGGGGACCACTGCGTTACGCTTCTGATATTTAGCATCCACGAGTCTGGTAATCCTCATCTACAGTGCCGATTTAAGTTCATTTCGGGCCCTGGGCCCCGTAGAAGATTTACAAGCCCCTTGGTACTGGAGGATCGAAATTTATAACCAGAAAATTTGGTTAAGTCCAACTTATCCGGGACCTTGTGGGCTCATCCGGGCTCCGGGCCCCAAGCACCCAATGGATATACCGGCACTGCTCATCTAGAGTGTGTATGCGAAAGAGAGAAACATGTTTCTTATAAGCATTGAAACGGTATTAAAACACCTGATCATAGAAGTATATGAACTGTACAAAAATGAAATTTTGTGTGCTCGGAAAGGAATTAATCACGGAATTTTAATTTGGCACAATAAAAGCGATAAATTAATCTTCTAACGTGTTTTGAAAATTTAAGCATTTAGCAAGAAAAAGAAAACATTTCACATCCACTTGAATTTTTTTCGAAGATTAGGTTAATTGCTTGTTATGAAAAAACGAACAAGCAACTTTAATTGAAGTTACTAAACAACATTTCCAAGTTGGTTGCCATGACAACGATTTAAAAATCTTCGAACATTATTTCAACCTTCCATAAATGTGAAAAAATATTTCTTGGAAATATTTTTAAATTACCGAAAGGAGAAAAAAAGAGACCAAATAAATTCTTTTATTTTAAAACGAATAACTGACACTAATTGCATATCATTATGTAAATATGTTTACAGACATATTAAAAACTCGAGTAAATTTCCTGGAAAATATTTTATAAATTCATAAAATGGAAGATCTTTTAGCTAAAACGAAAAATAAAATTAAAGTTTCAAAAAATTCTCAAGATTTACCAGGAAAGAAACAAAGTTCTGTCTTTCAAACACATTCCTCTATTTTTGCGATATAAGATTCATCAGAATAATACTCAGACCCAAAATACCTTAGTTTTCTTGAATTTATAGAAAGTATTGGTTAAAAAAATGAATTGTATGATCTTAAATTTATTTCCCCACATCTAGATTAATTTATTTGAAGGTTGCATAAAGTTTCAATTAAATTTTATAATGAAAATGAAATACAAATCAACACCGTCTATATACTGTAAAATATCAATTAAACACAAAAATCCTACCTTTTTTAGAAATTCTAACAATCCGAGTTAGCCTTTTCATCCTATACCAAGCCATAACACAAGCACCACACAAACTGCCAAAAAATCCAATTTAATAAGTTCCAAGCGTTCAAAAGTACCTCTCTTCTTCAACTGGATCAAACCGTGATGCACAAATCGTCTGCCAATTCGTTTCAATCCGATCCGAACTTTGCAAGCGCGCAAAAGAAGACAACCATCATTGTTACATGACGTCATACGACTAAGCTCCGCCACCTGGCGAATTGTTAGTGCACTGACCATACTAAAAGGAAATGAGAAAAGTATTTGGAAAGCGTGATGCGGAAACGGGATTTATAGCTTTGTCGATTGGCGAATTTTATTATTTTTATAACTCTATTTGGAGGGAGAAAGGGCAGTGAAAATGATGTGGGATACACACATTTTTTTTTATTTTTCGAAGATTTGCTTTGTGTGTATGTAAACAATGAAAGTGATTTTCTGATGGAGAACTTGAGTTTCAGTTTTAAAAAGCAATATGCGATTTTTTACAAATATTTCCAAGAAATTCTAAAATGTGTGAAATAAAATGAAAAGAAAAAAAATTTGTAAAATTTTGTGTTTTGAATTTCAAAATATTATTCTTATAATGCAACGCTTTTGTATATAAATGGGAAAAGATTACAATATAAGGATCGTGTGTGAAATACATTGCCTCAAAATATAAGTTATGGTATTTTATCAAAGTATTGAATCATTACAATGTACCATTATTATATATTTTTATTATGATACGAAAAAAAAATTATTAAGGCTTTTTTAAAACATTTTCAAAAAAAAAGAAGAGAAAAATGTGTGTTTTCTTTTTATTTAATCGTCTTTATAACAGTAGAATTTCAATTCATAACATTTTATTTAATTATTATAAATCCAGATAATATTTGTTGAGGGAGAATGGGTACTATCTATCCACTTCTATTTAAGCAATGGATAAAAATAGATATAATACCGTTTTCTGATTTTATAAAAGAAATTCTAATTGTTCTTCATTTTTTAAATAAATTTCTGTGATTTTGAATCACTTAAAATGGCCACTTAGTTGAAAAAACCAAATTAAAATTTTCACTGAGTTCTATTTTTAATACTCCAATTTTCCAATTGTTTTAAGGAGTATAAAATCCGCATTAATATTTTTCTGCTTTTTCAAAAGTAAGAAATTACTCGTTAATGGAATTGTTTTAAAGTTTTAATTTAAATGCTTGTTTACAAATAAATTAGCATCTAATTTTTCTGTATCTATGTAAGGAATTTTTCTTAGGGTTTGGGGACTATATTAGATAAACTGATTTCAACACTATTCAGATATATTTTCGAATGACAATATAAAACTTCAAATGATAAAAGTGGCCACGTGGTAGCTGAGTGGTCATGGACGTGAACTCGCGACCGATATCGTTTCTGTCGAGACTGAGTCCTCACGTTTACGTGGTATGAATTGATTGATTGATTATTAACGTCGCACTGTTCAGCTACACGAGGGCTTTTGGCGACGGACCACGTAATTTTGAACCATGGTCAAAGTGACGTGGACGACACCTGAGCTGGCACCCCTCTCCTAACTACCACACCACACCAACGGGAGGACGTTTCAGCTCTCGACAGATTTAACGTGTATCGCTGCCCTACACGGTGGGTCTTCAGTGGGACTGGGCTCGAACTCGTGACAAGGTAAGCCACGGTCCGATACCTATACCACTCGGCTACCGCGGCCTACGTGGTATGAAAGTTTTCAGATTAAGTGTTCGTCATCGTCACACTGAAAATCAACACTAGGGCTATTGGCAATTGACCTCGAAATTTGAACTTTGTTCAAGCGACGAGGATGACACCAAGGTTGAAATCCCTTTTCCTAACTGCCACACCACTCCAGCTTGAGGACTTTGAGCCATCGTAGATTTTAGTGGTGTAATGGAGAATATTAGGGTCCGACCTGCAAAGTCAGATTTGGGGCCCAAAGCCAAATCTTACAAAGGTTGCGTACTTGGCGTCAGACAAGCTTTGGGCCCTTAAATCCTGTCCCCCTCGATGCAGGGATTTCGGGGGTGTAAGTTACGTCACTGGTAGATTTAACGAGCATCACCTACTCTACCCGACAGGTCTTCAGTGGTATGAAGAATCCAACCCATGACTCGGTTAATGTTTACCAGAGGGCTACCGCGACTACAGTTTTGGTGCTTGAGAAATCGAGGAGAAAAGTGAAAAGTATTTACAAATGAACAATTTTTATTTAATACTTAATATTTGTCATTTTCTAAGAATTTACTGGTACATGAACAAAAAAAAGTAATAATTCCCTATACAGCACTTCTAGAATTGTTTATTTTTCTCTCATACGTAAAGCAGACAAACACTTAATATTTAAAGTCGATTCAATCCAAGCGAAAAATTGCACCCGTGACCCCACAACAAAATAAAATGAAGAATACTTACATTATCATTTTTGTTCAATTGTCAATTTGACGCGATAATTTGCTACTTTCTCTGACGAGAACTATTCACTGCCTGTCATGGAGTTTTCATCTTCCATCAGAGGGTCAGTCCTAGACCGTGTGCATTTGTCACGCGAAAATTGCAATCAATTCTGCGAATTCAAAAGAGGAATAAAATAATTCACAACTGCGCATATTCATTAGTATGTGGTCATCGATTATTTAGGCTAGAACTGCTTGGAAACTCGTTTTAAAATGAATTCTCTTATACATTGTTTTTATTTATAATTGTTGCGATACGTATGTAATCGTTTTATATGATTACGTACCCATTCAACTTATTAATAATACGTACATTATAAGTATTCTCTCAAGGTGGCTATATTTTTTGATTTAATTTTACTACTGACTTTTAATTCAGAATTTTTATTTGAATCCACAGAATGTTTTTGTTTATCTTGAGATCCTTTTAAGTAACTTTACTCTCGGTCGTTAAGTTATTTTACTATTAATTTAAAGGAAAACGAAAATATTTTTGCACTTAATCTTAAAGAATTTTTTTATATTTATATTAGGATGTATTATTTTTCACTACAGTAAAATGACAGCTTCGTGGGAAGAAGATATTAAAAGCCGAAATTTACCGTAAAATCCGGTGTATAACGTGCACTTTCAACACAAAAAAGGAGATCGAAATTTACGGGTGTGCTTTATTCGCCAGGTATTAAAATGATAGCTTTGAAAATAAATTATAAAAGCGTGTTTTAAAAAGCAATGCATTAAAAAAAATTAGACTTCTACATATATAGAAATACTGTTTATTTAAAAATGACATTATATAACTTTAAGGGTTGTAACTCTAGAAATATACTATTGTAGTGGCGTTTATCCGAACAAAACCCGCGACGCTCGGGTTCGTAGCCACGTAACGTAACCACTAGAGAAAAGTGATCACTTCCGTCCGAAGGTTGTAACTGGCTTATGAAGATACCACTACAGTATAAATATAACACGATGAGAGATATGGTATATACGGTACTGATATACGGTAAAATATAACAAAATATATACGGTACCCATTTTTACGGTATAATTATAACACGATATATACAGTGTATACGGTACCGATAAATTCGGTAAAAATATAACACGATATCCAAATATAATAGCTAAATAGTAATTTCAAGAACAACAAAATATCAGTTTTGCTCGATCAATGGGATCATACGCGTATTTATGCCAATTAATGATATTTTTATATAAAAACAGAACAAAAATAATGCTACACATGCAGGGGTACGCATGCATGCACACATATATGTGCAAGGTCTGTTCAAAAAGTATCCGACCTTTGGCCAGAAAAAATATCTTAGTTACTTTGCGGGACTCTAATCAAATTCAAATTAGGCCCCTTGCGTCTTCATACACTTAACCCTGCATTCCTTCCATGACCGAAAACTCTTCTGGGAGGAATCTTTTGGAATGGTCTTAACTCCCGTCACGTTTCGCCTTATCTCTTCTCTACTCTGAAAACGGCCCCCTTTCAAAGACATTTTCATTTTCTGGAACAGCCAGAAGTCTCAAAAAGCTAAGTTCAAGGTTAATAGTGTCTGTGCAGCTGCCAGACTGAGTTTTTCTGTTCCACCAACAGAAGCTGGGAAACAAATTTCGCAGCCGCTCTGCGCATGATTACACAAAATTGCATGTCGAGAACCTATACCGATCTCAACTTGTTCAGCAGTCTCTCGTACGGTTAAAAGATGATCTTTTATTACCAGAATTTCCACCTTTTCAATAATAGCTGCATTTGGCCTCCCAGAACGCTGGTCACTCTGTACCGGCATGCGACCAGTTTTGAATAGGTTAAACCCCTCCTTAATTTGTGTAAACCCCCCTTCCACACACACACCCATAGCATCATCTCCAAATGCTTGTTGATTCGTACGAATTGTTTTACTTAGGGAATCATAAAGACTTTGACAAAAAAAAAATCGATGCAGTACTTCTATTCAAATCATTCAGTCATCTTAAAAGAAATAAAAATTCGACGACACGAACAACAGCACCTCACTCAACTTCGTGCAGAAAACGACTGATACACTGGAAAAAAGAGAAAATTCGAGCATGCGCATTAAGCTGTCACCTTTGATTGTGCACAGTGGCGTTGTTATGGAATCTCTATTGTGCGAGGGAAAATTCAAGATTAGATACTTTTTGAACAGACCTTCTGGCATTACCAGTATTCTGGCATTTTTGTTGAAACCTGTGTTCGAGTCTTGGTGCCAATGAAGAGCTGCTGTGCGTTTAATCTATCGAGACTCATGGTCTTCACTTTGACGTTTGGAGACTGGAGTGGTAGTTGATGTATATATGTCGTTCTTGCCATTTGACCGATATTTAAACAGTGAGCGCTGTCACCAATACCTCTCGTATTACTTTGTAGTGCCGCGCTAACAATAAATAAATGCTTTTACTTTCAAAATTGGTATATTCTAATATGGTAAAATCATAATCTACACTACAAAAATTTAGAATGAAATTTTCAATACACTATTACTAAACATGTCTCGAATATTATTTTGGGGAAAAACCTTCCTTTTTTAGCTTCGTTCCATTTGAATGTCAGTGTGTGCGCGCGTGAAAGAGGTAATGTTTCAAAACTGTTTTTAAGATACCAATTTTATTTTGTTTCCTCCACGGTACTGATCGTTATTCTTAATTTTATCCTATGCAGATGTGGATTTCTTTCAAATCTTTTAATTCTTATTTCAATGGAATTTCACCTGAAAAATCAAGTTAATTACTTAAAAAATATGATCAACATTATGATGAAAAATTCTGGTTTGGAAAAAGTTTTGAAGTTTCACTTGAAGGTAATAAGTACAAATTTTTTAAAAAATGGAAATTCTTGAACATTGATAGAATTTTACTCAAGATATTAGTTTAATTTTGTGCTGAAAAAAAAAAAAACGTTGAAAGCATATTCATAAAATATTTCCAATAAAGGCAATCAAGAGAATCAAACTTAAAATTAATGAATCAAATCTAAAGAAATTTCCGGATATTTTGTAAGTGCATCCATAAACACTCCTTTTAAAAAAAAAGAGTACAAAGGTCTCAAATGATATCTAAAATTATATATATATATTCCCAGTTATATCTTCCTTTTCATATAAGTACAGATGTGACTAGGAACAGTGATCTACTTATTTCAGATAAATAAAATGGTTACAAAAAGATTGTTTCATTTGTTCCCATTAACAAATGACTTTCAAGCAATTTACTTCTTTGAAAACCATAATATTATACATAAAAGAACTCTCTGTGAATTCAGAGCAACAAATATACCAATCAACCGTTACAAATACAAGCATTTAATGGGTGTGGTTCAAAATTTTCAAATGTTCTTCGTGGTGGGAGTTCTTAATTTTAAGACCCTTATCAAAAAAAAACGTAAGGTTTTTTGTCCAAATTTAAAAAACAAATACTATTTTGAGATGTTATTTTTCACCCCCAAGGCCATAAAAAGAATACACAGTACTTTTGAAAATAATGTTCATTTCTAAGAAAAGTAAAAGTCAAAACTTGATGATACACAAACACATATAAAAAGTCAACTTATTTGTTGTTGCCAAAGCTTTCTATAAATAAGCTATATTTTTATTATTTTTGCAGTCCATGTCTATAAAGAAAAGTCGTTATCAAGCCTTAAAGCAGTGATTTCTGTTTTGACACTCAATTGGAAAAAAAATAACAATAATAAAGATGTATTTTTCTAAATGGCAATATGTTCCACCAAAAGAAGTTTAGTTCATTCGTCCAGTTGTTCTAATACTTCTTATTTTTATTCTCGGTGAAAAAGAATATTCGTTTTTCTAATGTTTACCCACAGACAAGAAAAAAATGTATATACCAGAGTTGAAATTGTGATCGTTATTTAATATAATTTTCTCTTTATTTATTTTTTTGTTAGAAACAATACATATTTCTATCTGTAAATTCATCAAAAAACTGGTTTAACTGGCTTACTATTTACTAGAACCTTATAATGTGAGACACTGGCGATAAATTTCGATATTCTCTTGTACTACAATTTCATTACGAAGTTGATTTCAGTACTATGCCAGGGACGAATTTTAGAGACTCCTTCATAATCACAGAAAAAGAAAAATTTAACTCAGTGAAGTTCCAAAAATCATGTTTGAGAGAATCGCTTTTCCATAGAAATACTTCACTTAGATATCCATTACACTTACACACAAAAACTAGAATGAAAATCTTCAGAATATGTGAATTGTAAAGTTTATGGTATAAATATTTAAAATTTGAATACACACACACACATCCTAAAACAAGATTGGATTTCCTATATTTTTGATTTTTTTTTATTATATTAAATAAGTTTCTTATTACATTTAAAACGCTTTGTAGAGTCACACATTTATCATATACACCCTTTTCCTGGGGATACTCTCTTTAATTTTCTTCTTCAAAATTTAAAACGTTAAAAAATTTTGCTTTGTTTTTTTCTTCCTTTTTGTTTCAGATTTGCCATTAGAAAAATATACTATTAAATTTATCTAAGGTTTGAATTTTGTGTGAACATGTATTCACGCGATTAGAATTTTAGTGTTAAATTTTTATTATATTACTGACAAAAAATTTACAAGAACATATCAGTGACCAATAGATTACGTTCAGTGATTTCCCGATTTTTTTCCCCCCCTAATTTTAACCCCTTTTTTTTCTAATTTTTTTCCCTTCTTAACTTTTTGGGAAAGGGTACTATATATACCAAAACACGCAGCGCCAAAGAACCTACCTTCTTTTTGGGGCTAAGAGAGAGAGCAAATTTAGGCTCTCTAAATTCTGTAAAGACAAATAATAATAATAATAATAATAAATACGATCAGATATAGCTCATGCATGTTTATTTATTACACGATTTTGCTTTTACTAATACATTAATTATTTTGAAGCAATTTTTTTTCTGTTTTAAACAGCAAGTGCAATTTAAGTTCTGCAAATCCCTGACCGTATATATATATATAAAATATATATATATATATATATAAATATAATATTATATATATGTATATATAGATAGATAGATAGATAATTTTCGGGTAATTCTTTATTAATTTGAATTTGATGAAAAGGCAGGATAGTTTGCCGAAGAAAAGTTTCAAAGTTAATACATTTTGAAATAATTCATTATAATTATTTTAGTACGTATTGCAATATATCTTTTACGTTATTTTTATATCAATTTCATTCAAAATCAAATCCTGAAGCAAACTTTTCCTGGATTATACATTTTTTTTTTTTACATCTTTGTCACAAAATTTTTCAAATATTTTGGAACATTTTTTCTTATTCATATCTATGTTTAAGATTTTTATATCAGAGATTAATTTGGAATCAGAAATAATATTCGTATACCTTTAAATCTCTCTTCCATTTGTGGAATATCGGCTTCAATATTACAATGTTAAAAATATGATCTAGTAACATCTCGACCGGGTAGCGCAACAGTCGCACAGCTAATTGTTAAAAAATACTTTGTATCTGGATTAAATATTCCCTCTCTATAATTTAATATAATAATTTGAAAAGATACAGCCGTTTGCTGTAAAACATTTCTTGTTCAAAAATTAGTCCGGCTATGCCCAGCCGTTGCGCCGCTGCCTTCCAACTTCATCGGTTAATGATTTCTACAGTTCCTTTTTCTATCAGATTTCATTCGTCGGTCCTTGAGATCAAGAAGTTGAGCAAAACAGTCTTGAGGGTGGACCACACATTTCCAAACGGATCCCCCGACCGCACTTACACTCCACTGGTGCTGGTGAACAATTGGCCGGCTCGTCTGATCTCTCCTCCAACACGGGTTTGTGTCTAACATCTGGAGACTATAATTCTTCCGGTAATATTTTTACCAAGTGTGCTTCTGTGACTATCGTTGGCGCCAGTACACTCTATTCAAATTGGATACGTCAATGGTATAGGGGAACCCAACACAAACAGGCTATATCTCGTACCATCCTCCTTTTTGAGTGTTTGGGTAAACGAAAGAGTAAGTCAAGAAAGAAAGAAAGGAGTGGCGACTACAAAGCCATTCTTCAAAACAGTTCGCAAGTGTTATGCCCCCATCGTAAGGGGTGAAACACCGATGCATTTTGTGGAGTAACAATGTCCCATGAAGTCAACTGACCCTCCATATGTCAATCTTGCCATTTATAGATTTGATGAGTTATAAAATGAGCCGAAAAAAGTTACAATCTAAACTCTTCTACCAGGTTTTCTGTAACTTCCCGTCTGATATTTCGGAATATATTACTATGGTATTTTTTCACATTTGTTTTTCAGGAAAATGTTCTGATATAGTCATATTACGTGCTAGCATTTTTGCTTAAAGCCAAAATCCAAAAATTATGGACAAAATTTGATACATTTTTGAACGAAAAAAACAATTGTTTTTTCGAAAATTTTGGTCTTAATTAAAACAATTCAAGAATAATTGTTTGTTTTTCAGATGATTTATTCTTAGCGTTAATTTTAAACTATACTCATCCCACCCTCAGTGGGCTGAGGTGGGATGAGTATACGTTTCCATCAAACGTATTTATGTTCTATCAGCTTTAAGCAAATAAAAAAGGGAACTTGTTGATAATAGGTTATAATTAAATAAGTAAAAGGACAACTAGATGCAACTGTACCTAAAGTATAACCCATTTCTATATTTGCCGTATCACTCTAAATGTCAAGCCTATATAACAGATAATTGCAATCTTAGTACCATGACCTCAACTCAATCATACTTAACTATCATCATTCTTATCTATCATCTCTCCTTTCGATTTATCTGTAAGAAAATTTTTAACATAAAAATGGCAATTATTTTCAATTCCTATCTATTTGCATTAGTTTCGTAAAACTAATATAGGCTCGCTAAAAGATGTATAGAATCGATACTACAGAAAAAATCATATAAAATGTGATGTAATAAAGACAAGCTCTCCCACATACTTCCCACATTCACCTATCTTAGGCATATTGATAGTATGCAAACCGGAGGTAACACTATCCTTCCTTCAAAGCGTATTCAGTGCCATTTAGCAGCAGGATAATGCCAAACTTCATATGCTACACACATAAACCTTGACGAGTACTAGGTTCTTCCATGGCCACTTGGCACCCTTATTTATCATATTTTAAACGTGATTGATTATGCATTCCATAGAACGCAAAAAAAAGGGAAATTGTGTATTTATTTTTCTATTTTTTCTGATAAGTAAATACAGAGCAAAGCTTTGAGATGAATACTTCAACCATAAAATGAAAGTGTGTGACAAAAAAGTCATTTTCGGAACAAAATAAACTGACTCAACAGTTTTTTTCATTTTTTATTGTGGGTTGTAGATCCACCATAAATTTTAAAGGGAAAAAACCCATTTTTATCATCCCATGAATACCAAATCGATAATAATTTGGCTACTGTGTATAAAATGGATCAGCATAGCTTCGAAAAGACCCATAGAGAGGGCATTGGAAACTTTTGGTAGTTCTTTTTCTCAAGAAATTCACCTACTTCACCTTGAAAAATATACAGACTTGTTCTGGTTTCTTGAACGACAGAATGAAGCTACTTGAATTTCTAGCCACGGTCTGATTCTCATGCTGAAAAAACTTTATTTCGTTCATTACGTGTATTAGAACTTTCACTAATATCGACTTAAGATGTTGAACTCGAAAGAAAACAATTGTAAGAGCGAGAAGTTCAATTGCAGAGTGTTTTGAAGAGGAATTGATTCTAATGCACAGACATAGATGAGAACATTCTAACAATAAAAGGACTACAACTACTCTTCACTTTTGTGTTTTCACCCCAATAAAGCCACACATTATTACACCAGAAAATTAATGTCATATGTATTAGTAGTAAAAATATTTTATTGTTAAATATTAAAAAATAGTTAAAACAAATTTTTTTTTTTCTGAATTTTTTATGTGAATTTGAAATTTTTTTCAAATGCCTAATTGCATTACAATCGGAAAAATGAGTTACAAACGTTAATGCAGTAAGTAAAAATAATTAGGAAATTATGTTTGAAGCATGAAATCTAACTCTGCATTAATAAGCTTCATAATGAGGCATTCATTGTTCGTTGTTATTAGCGTAGACAACAGAGTTTAAACACACGTCCTTCTCCCATCATAATTTTAAAAATATGTTTTATTTTTGAGAAATGAAAACTAAAAAATTGCTCTTTTTGATTTTTACCAATTTTAGATTATTTCTTACTTTTTTTTCTAATCTGTAATAAAAATTTATGTTTATTCTTAAACTTCTTTTTTTGAATTCACCATAGGTTAAGTAATGAGTTTTAGAAGCAGTGGAACACATTCAACGGAAGATATTTAATTAATCCAAAAACTTTAAGAAATTATTAGTACAGTGTTGTACTTTTAAGAAAATGACCTTTATTACTTCCAAAACATTTCTCTCACACACACAATACACTGGTTCAAAAAAAATAATAGAAATTTCTCTTTTGTTTGATTATCTCAAAAAGTATTGGACAAATTTTAATGAAATGGGGTTTGTGCATAAGTTGATATAACATAAAAGTGTCAAACATGGTACATGGATCATCAGAATAAACAAGCCTGAAGAAGAAAGGTTAAAAGATGAAAAAATTTGTTAATGATAAATAAGTGTTATGTTAATTATAAAATACGTTAAAACATATTAATAATAATTAAGTAAAGATATGTTAAAAACGTATTTAAAAATATGTTAAATGTGTTTTGTAAATAAAATATTTTAACAAAATAAGATGTATGTTATTATGATGTCAATTTAAAAGCTTAATACGTTAGAAAAAGAAATCTTAATAAAAATATATTACATAAGTTATTATAACATATATGTATATGTTATAAAATATGCTTAAAAGTATTATCCTATTTTACAATCGCACAACTTTCTTTTTGAAATTGGAAATAAGTAGCAATTGATTCTACTGTTCAGCAACCATTCAGCAAAACTAGGTGGTTCTGAGAGAAAGGAGATGAAAAATATGACCTATAGAAATACGTTTTAATCCTATAGAGCATGGGTGGAAAACCTATCCAGGATACGGGATACTTCTAATTTTTTAAGGTGTTGGTTCACCCAGTGGCGCAGGTGTGGTGATCTAAGAAAAAGGTCTACAATATTTATTATACCTTAACAATAAATACGGAATATGTACTTACCTACATAACAACAATAAAAAGAAACTTACAATTTTAAGACCACGTTTAAAGCAAAACGCAAGATATTAACATAATAATAATAGCCATAAGTATAAATATATCAAATGATGCATTTGTTACGCAACAACTCAAAATACTTTAAAAAATAAAACATTTTCATCTAAAGTTAGTGTTCATAGTTTCAGTCAGCAGAAAACTTAACATACTGTCAGCCAGCCTTGAATATTTCTGTATATTTTTACTAATTGCTAATTTTCAGGCAGTCAACCCAAAATGTCTTGGCTGACCAATGGTCGAACGCGATCGACTTAATTTCTAACCCCGCTATAGAGCATGTCTCAATGCTCTTTTGATATGGATTAACTCACCATATCTCCAGTCTTAACCATTAGGATCAATTTATCCTAATCATCTATGAAAACCGAACTCACCCAGTGGGTTTTGTGCTATCAATCCGGTCTCCTGGGAGCTAAGCCGCTATTAAGGCAATGGGAAGTGCCAAATTGTATTTATTTACCGTGTGATCTCTGTGGAGATCGATGATACACCCTCGTTGGCTCATGAATACATTTACACTGCGAGAGCGCATTTGGAGAGTGTCCATCGTTTCGTTCGAAGAAGAATCAGCATTGTGAAATATTGAATGAAGACCCGCTATGATATAAATGCCATGAAACGTCGTTTTGAATAAAGAGATCATGTTTGGTTTTACAATCCGGTAAGACGTAGTGAACTTGTTTTAAAGTTACAGCATTATTGGGAAAGTCCGCGTACCATCATCGAGATTTTGAATGATTCAAAATCTCGTTCGTATTCAAAAGTTGTTGACATCTAAGCCAAGAGTGGTGTACGTCGAGATAATATATCAGTAGTGAGAAAGCACACAATGAGGATATGTCCTCTTAACAAGAATATTGCCCTAGACGAGTAGGCTTTCAAGAGAGTTACACAAAATTTGGGACTTTATTCTCTTCCCTACCAAAGAGTATTGTATCAGAAAGATGATTTGCAGAGAATATTCCTATCAATAACGTTAAATACGTGTGTAGAAATGATCTTAGGTATAGACTTAGCGATAAAATTTAAAACTCGGCCTGAGATAAATCCATAAGGATCTAGGCCAGTGGTCGGCAAACTTCCAACAGAGTAAAGCAGATCTGAAAGGGAATCAATTTAGTTAGGCATAATTGTGCGTATTTATTGGCATAATTATGCGCAGGATTGAGGAGGACCTCTGATAGCAATCATGATCAAAACAGCAATATACAATTGTTTTGAACATTTTTTTCATGATTTTAAAAAAAGTATTACAGAGTAACGTTTTCCATTTCCTTTAAAAACTGATAACTATTGAAGATATTTTTTATTTCTGTGGCTCAAATGTAAAAGTAAATCATTGTCATAGCATACTGTTTGGAACTAACCTTTCAAGATTCATGAAAATATTTTCGTACCAATAATATCTAAGTATGTCGCCTGGGTGGCGTGATTGGTTTGTCACTGGCCTTCTGTACCCAAAGTTGCGGGCTTGACCCCGGCCCAAGTCGACGGATTTTCATGATGCAGAAAATCGACAGCGGCCATGTCGTATGATTATACGGCATGTAAAAGATCCCTAGGGGGTACTCTAGTCAAAACTAAATCCTAGTACAGTCTCGCATCTTCAGAGCTCAGGTGCCTCCCTCTAGGGAGGAAACTGGGCGTCAAAATTACCTGGGCGATTGGTATCCGCCAATATGACGCCGCACTAAAAAGAGATACCAGCTTTCGGTGAATGTACTAGGTAGATTGATGAACTGTGTAATAACTGTTCATCATCTGCCCTCGAAATAAAAAAAAATATATCTAAGTATTTTATTCTTGAATTTTTTTCATACTTACACTAATAATTAAAATTGGTTTTGATTGTTTTTACATACAAAAGTCATTTCAATACTCTGTTTATTAACTCTTGTTCATATCACAAAATACGGAATTTTTTTTGTCCCTCCTGTGAGGATTTAAGTGTATCTCTTGTCCATTCATTAGTTCCTCTGAACTCATGAATGAAAATAGTAAACATTACTGGAAATCAGCTTGAACATCAAGTCTTAGTAGCAGACATCTCTCAGGTATTTTAGAAACAGAAACACTTCGATATGTGAGTGTGTTTGTAGCTGTATAAAGTGCAAGAGATAACTGAGAAGCCGTTACCATCCTGTTACGTCCCGACGCCATACAGAAATTTCAAATTTTAGTCTTCATGATTCTTCGACGAACTTGTCCAATATTATTTATGGATCTGGTCTCATTAAACTGTGTAGCATACAAATGTGGGAGTTACATTGAAATTTTTCTATCATTCTGTATTTGAGATTGTCTTGCCATAAATCATCCTGTGATTCATTACCTCATTCCATTATTCAAATTATAGTGGTTATTCATTTTAACAAGACTCGCCATGTATAGGAGCTGATGCATGGTAAATTTGTTCAGATTTAAGGCCTCTCATTTGTGTAGTGTGGAAGTTTGGAAGGGCTGCGGTAGCCCAGTGGTTAAGGTATTGGACCATGGAAGGCATGTCATGAATTCGAGCCCAGTACCACTAAAGACCCGCCGTGTAGGGCAGCGATGCACGTTAAATCTGTCGAGAGCTGAAACGTCCTCCCGTTGGTGTGGTGTGGTATTGGGGGGGTGCCAGCTCAGGTGTCACCCCGTCCTTACCATGGTTCAAAAAGGCTCCGTCCCCAAAAGTCCTCGTGTAGCTGAACAGGGAACGTTTAATTATTCACGGGGAAATTTTGGTTTTGGGGGTCCCGGCTGGCGTCTTTGTATTTAGTTTTTAAAATTAAGAGATCCGTCACCAATAGCCTTTTTGAGGCTTTAGAGTGTGATAAAAATTAAAATTAATTAACACTCATATTAACAATTTGCTTTGGTTTTCTGATTGAATGCTGCTGCAAGAAAAAAAAATTCACCTGTAAGTCGCCGAGATGTGTGAAAGAACGAAGCATGAGAACTGTATCGTGTCCTTAAAAAGCAATTACTTCTAAGTGCACACCCTACATGGACGTTTACTAAATTAAACTCAGTGGCACAACAGCCCATGAGGGCCAATGTTTATTGTGCCCATCTCAGTATACGTGACCACTGGGCGCTGAGGTGGATGAGCAGATGTCCCGAATCAGATTATCAGTCTGAAGCGAAACCAAGCTTGGTACTCATTTATAGACCCACTGAAGGGATGCAAGGCTGAGTCGACCTTGCTCAGCTGCAGGATAGAGCCTCTGACCTGGGGTGTGGAAGGGCAACACGCTACCCCCCCATGGAGTTTCGTCATGAAAGATTGGGTGGTGTGGTAGTTAGAAGGGGGACCAGCTCAGGTGTCGTCCACGCACCCGACCATGGTTTAAAAAAAAATCCGTCGCCAAAGCCCTCTGTAGCTGAACAGTGCGACGTTAATATTCAATCAATCAATCAATCAGTCATGTAATTGATACTAAAAATTTGCATCTTTATTTGGAAGAATTAGTTTTACCTTTGTTTTTATATTTTCCAAGAGATTCGATTAAACGCAAATTCTCTTAATATTGAAAATTATTTATTAAATATTAAAAATATTATTTTCAGAAGAAAAAAAACTCATGCTTTTACAATTGGAGCATTGCATAAAATTCAATTTTATCTCTATACTTCGAATGTTCCTTTTTTAAGAAAGAGTGTAAAATTCACAGTCCAAACATTCCTTATACTTTATTTCGTTATGAAAAATTAATTACAAGTTCATTTACATTGCATATTAATTAATATAAATTAAAATTTGACTTCTCTTAAATTTAGTTATGTACTTTTCTCTACAATTATGCAAAGCGAGGTGGAACATGAAATAGTTTTCCTTTTTCAATGTAATTTACACTTGAGATTCCTGCTCCCTATGAGTTGTTAAGAGAATTTTGAGTGAATTTTTGACGATAGAAATTTTCTTCACCGGCAGTATCGTAAATAGCTAAAGTTTATGAAATTCGTAAGATAAAATTCAGAACTTTTCCCCCTTTAAATCAAATTTCCAGCTGCAGTTCAGATAAGCCCTAAGCTAACAAATAACGTTAATTTTCAATGAAACCAACAGTTTCTCCTTTCGCAATACGTATCCGATTTGAAAATACACAGCCCCTTGTAAACAATAGGAAAGTATTGTTTCGCCGAAAGTGCAATTAACAGAAAGATACGGATTGATAGATCCAACACTGCTTGTTGTCACCCTGTGAAATCTGTCAGTGGAACAGTGGAAGAATCACACGCTGCTCTAATGAGGATATCCGTTTAATATTTCGTGCGGTCCAATTAGCAAGCACAGAGGAAGGGGGAGAGTCAGGGTTATCATTCGTCCGTCCCGTCAGGTGAAGGTGCGTATCTACGAAAATAGCGTGCGGTTATTTCTTCATGTGTTTTAAATGTGAGAGGTGTGTTTTATTTAATTGGATCAAGGATTTGTTGAAACAGGATTTAGATGGTCGTTGTTGAGTAAAGAAATATTAGAAACTTCGAAAATATTCATAAAAATGTTTTTAGTTTTAACCCCTTCTCTCTCTGTCGTTTTTTTGGTAAAAGAATTTTTGACCCCAAAAAATCACTTTTTTATTGTTCACAATTAAAATATATTTTACCCTAAAGGGAGAAATGCAAATTATTTTTATCAGTAAGCAGTTTTTCGTTTGTTTTATAATTGGAAAAAAATATGCGATATCCACTGGTCTCCAGTTTTCCCTGCAATACAACTTAGTTTTAAATTTTAAAAAGTACAGTGATTATATATATATATATATAAATTCTAATGCTTTGAGGTGTTTAAGATAAATATCTACAAAAAAATAATAAAAGTATTTGCTTAAAACTATTTGGAATAATTTATTTAGCAAATAATTTGGCACAAATAGTACCTTACCGTTAAAAACAGCATTACAATCTTCCTTGGACATCAGAGCATAAAAATCACATTTATCACAAAACCGATATCATGTACCTCGCTTAACGCGGGGTATACTTTCCATCAAAGTAGAGCGTAATATGAAACAGCGTTAAACAAGGTTATCTCATCATGTAAATAATGGAGTTAGGGGAAGATGGGTAGAAAATTGGTCAGGTATTTTACCAGTAAATTTATTAATTATGTTTTTTATAACAATAAAACAAAAATTTATTTCTTACAAATATAGAAACTTAATAAACGAATATGCATATAAAAATTAATAAAATTCTAAGTCAGCATGTTTACATTTCAGATCATTCAGTCTCTTCTGTATTTCCAATTTTCTGCCATTTTATGAAGAAGGTAGATTGGTTTGATGGCATTTTGCGTTCAATTTCGTCGTCAATCCATATAGAAAGTCGTTTTTCCATTTCTTCTATTGTATTATTTCTAGAATGGGTAATTCTAGTTGCAGAGCTTGTTGCAATTGACAATATTTTTTCTTTATTGTTAAGAATGGTCCTTAATGTGTTGAATTTACCAAATTCAATGCAGCCCCAATTTGAGATTGACGTTCACCAGTTTCTAATCTTCTAATCACTTGCATTTTAGTTTCTAGTGAAATGCTTTTTTTATGCTTTATATTTTCGTGCTTTTTATAAAAACTAAAAATCATAATATTTGTCACTATAGCAATCGTTATATTATATTAATTTATACTTACAATAACGTCAACAAATGTTTGAAACGATAAAAATATTTCTGCATAATACCGTTGAAAGAAGAAAAACACAGATAAACTGCTTCGGATATCGGGAAACCTAACGCTGCGTGCTATTTCGGGGAATCCCACAATTCAAATAAAAGAGCGTTAAACCGAAACAGCTTTAAGCGGGGTCTTACTGTATTACATATTACTTTTTTCTTACTTCGTCAAACAAAATTTTGATAGGAAAAAAATATCTTGGATGGCCTTATATTTGAAATTAATGCATATTTTATTAATACATATTTTTAATACATATCATGAGATTCATTACATATTATTAGTGTTAGATTCCAGGTGGGAAATCTCAATGTGATAATTGTAAAGAAAGTAATACAAGTTGCGCCATCTCGTAGAAATATTCAAAAATACAAAAATATCACGGGAACTAAATAGACGTTTAAGCAGCTACAAATTCAGTTTCAAGGATAAATGTTTTCTTTGCGTTGCATGCCATGCGACGCCGACAAAATGGGCACAAAAACACCAAACCTATAACATGCGACTCCAACAGATAAGGGGTTAACTAGAATTGCTGTTGTCTTGTCCATGCAGTGCTAGGCTTGTCCATACAATGGAAATCAAACGGCTCAAATTAGTTAGTTAATATGCCAAACTAATATATACGTAAATTGGCCGTGGACTGTGTGCTGCTAGTAATTCATGAAGCTAAAAAAGGAACTTGAAGAGTATTCGAAAGAGAGAGAGAGAGGTATATTAAAGTCCCACTATATATAGCAACACGAAAGCTATGGCGACAGACCTTGTAATTTTGAACTTCGATCAAGATGGCCTCAATAAGAAAATGAGTTTGCTAAACAATGAGAAAAAAAGCGATTTTTTTTTAACACGCTTTTATAAGTTTCACTTTTATGCATGAGCTCGATTTTTATCCACTTTAAAAGGTCAGATTAATTCGAAATTTTGCACACTTTTTAAGGGCCGCAATAACAATACAATAATTTCATAATTTTGTCCCATTGTCCTGGTTAGGATAATTAGGAATATGATTTATAGATTTGGCGACTAATTCCGTATACCATTTCCAGATTTGGCGAATAATTCCGTATATCTTCCAGATTTAGTGACTTATTGCATAAACCATTTTCAGATTTGGTGACGAATTTGGCAACTAATTCCAGATTTGGTAACTAATTCCAGAATTAGCGACTAAAAGACTAAGGTGCAACCCTAAAACCGTGAATAGGCTTGTGGTTAATACAAATAAAACAAAAAAGTGTTCTTTATGTGAGAAAGGGTAGGTTGGGTCGTTAGCAATTTCTTACCATAATATAAGTCTAGTTTTTCTGAAAATGGAAATAAAAAAAGACTCGAGCATGTGAAAAAAAAGTAATTTATGTTTTAATGGCTAAATATATTTTATTTTTATAAAGCAATACGTTTAGAAGTGATGATACGAATTAACATAATAGCAATACGTTTAAAAGGTGATAATACGATTGACATTTAATATTTCTTCTTAGACAGTTTTATTAGTTAGACCTGTATCTATAGAGACGGAATCTTTGAAATACAACGATATGGGACTCATCCGAGGCCCCGTAAACGGAGAGGTTAAATATCCTCCAGACCCATTAATTAATATCCATTGAAGAGCAAGACTAATTCCAGCAGCTACGTAATTCGGGCTCCAAATATCAAACTCAAGGATAAATTCAACAAAGATTAAAAGATAGTTTTAAAAATTTTAAAAAAACAGGCTTTTATTGTCGATCGAGCTAAAAAATGAAAAATATAAATCATAGTTTAAAAAAAAACTTAAAAAACACGTTTTTATAGTGAATCGAACTAAAAAGTAAAAAAATAATTCTTAATATAAGAATAAAATGATTAACGAGAAAATTAATGCCATTGTAGTAAAAGCGTGGGGTGTGCTTTGTACTACATATTTACACTAACTCAGCATTTCGGAATAGAACTAGTAAGAAACTATAACAAAATTACTGTAAAATCCGGCGTATAAGGTGCACTTTTAACACAAAAAATGAGGTCGAAATTTAGGGGTGCGCGTTATACGCCGGGTATAGAAAAATGATAGTTTCAAAAGTAAAAAAAAGAGATATACCGTAAAATCCGGCGTATAACGCGCACTTTGAACACAAAAATTAAGATCGAAAATTAAGGGTGCGCGTTATACGCCGGGTATAAAAACGATAGATTTAAAAATAACAAAAAGGTTGGACATAAAAAAAAATTTTCTTCTAGATGTATCGATACACTGTTTATTTAAAAGAAACAACTTGCCTTGTGAACAAGAATAGTTGTAGTTCTAGAAGTATGCTATTTTTTCAAAAGTCTGGGATAATACCTTGAATAAATTACTTCGAAACATAAAAACAATGTATATTAATATTTCAGATTTCTTCGTTAAAAAGGGGGTGCGCGTTATACGGCGAACATACCTAAAAATTAAAAAATTTAGCTTGAAAGTGTAGGTGCGCGTTATACACCGGTGCGCGTTATAGCCGGATTTTAAGGTAAGTATAAGAAAAATTAGACTTCTACATAGATCGGACTATTGTTTATTTTAAAGAAACGACATTCCTAATGAAATTAAAGGGTTTTGATTCTAAAAATATACTATTTTTCAAAATTCTGGGATAATACCTCGAATTATATATAACGCCTTAAAAACATATCAGCATTGTACACGCACATTTCTCATTCTTTCGTAAAAATGGGGGTGCGCGTTATACGGCGAATATACCTAAAAATTAAAAAAAAGCAGCTTGAAAGTATGGGTGCGCGTTATACTCCGGTGCGCGCTATACGCCGGATTTTACGGTAATATAGAACACCCCACGCTTTTATCTTAGTGACATTAATTTTCTCGTTAATCATGTTATTCTTATATTAAGAATTATTTTTTTACTCTTTTGGTTCGATTCACTATAAAAGCGTATTTTTAGTTTTTTAAAACTATACTGTATTATTTCAAGAATTATTCAATAAGAAAAGAAGATATAGTTTGATAATAATAATTCACCCAGTTGCTATTTGAAAATTGAACCATGCTAAACGTAAAACCTGTATTATATTCCAAAGGGTACTTAAATAATAATTTAACACGTTTCATTTTGCTTGAACAAATATATTTCAAATCAAATATATTTGTTAAATGAATTTATATATTACCGTTTTTAAACTCTAAAAATGTATCCCTCTTCTAATTTATCTCACTTATTAGTGTAAAGTTTTTAATATTATAGCTTTATTGTTCTCGAAACTAATAAAAAGATCCTCTATTAATTTTTATATCTCGACTTTTTGGTATTTCAGTTAACATTTGTATGCATTTTATGGAGGCAACTAGAAATCAAAATCTATCCTAAGTTAAGCCAAATTATTTCATATATGTATAAAATCAATAATAATATACTAAATCGCTATAATTCTATAACAAATGGAACAGCCACAATAATACGACAACAAGCTCTCTTAAGTTTAGGACTAAGATTGAAGGATTAAATATAGTTTCAAGGCCCCAACCTTCCACTTTAAATTTGCCCATATTATTGGGCTGAAATAAGATACTCCTAAGTGAAATGCAGTTTAAGAAAAATACGAATGCTACAATTTTTCTAAGTATGTAAATACCCCTAACCCTATAGAAAATAAAAATTTTCTGAGAAATGTGTACAAAATTATTTAAATACTAAAATTAAATTGTAAAATTTAATTTTAGTATTTAAATTTAAATTTAAATTTTAGTAACTAACAACCCAAAGTAACCAAAAGTAGTATACCAACTTCACTACAAAGATCTTTAAAACTATGGAGTATATATATGTGTGTTTGTGTGCAGGGACGTTTAAGACTTCTTCAGGTCCTAGACCCTACACAAAAGTAGGCCTTGGGCTCCTACACAATTGTTGTGACCCCACCTATTATCCTTAAAAGTAGACATAACATAGCATACGTTGTCGAAAACTCGTATAAACATAAACCGGAACAAATAAATATGCATGGCTTACAATCGAACAAACCGCCTCGACCAACTGCCGCCATTTGACTGAATGAGTAATGATGGTGTATGGTGATAAGTCTAGACCTATACATAGACGACGGTCAACACGCGTAGCCAGTTGACATATTGCCCAATATTCCCAGTTTTTCGGAGAATACAACTGGAAATAATGTTTAAACGTTGAAATTCTTTTGAATTGTAATCTTATCAAGGCTGAGTCACGAATGAGACAAGGCCCCCCATTGTGGTCGACGCCCTGGGGCTTGTCCCAGTTGGGCCCTGCCTTAACACGTCCCTGTTTATGGGTATTTATGTGTGCGAGTATTGTTACATTGGACCCGGTTTCATGCCAATTTTTGCTGCAAAAAACGTGCTATAGCTTTTTTCTAATGCATTATTTTTCATTAACAATAATTAACATTTATTCATAGCAGTAGATCTGACGCTCGGAACCGTGATTTAAAAGGCATAAATGGATAATTTCATGATATTTAGTGTCACTTAGATTAGAATACATGCATAAAATGGTTTTCAGGACATTGTGACTAAAAAAAATTATTTAAACACAATATTTCGGCAAAAAATTAACTTAGAATGACCTTTTTTCAAATGTTCTCCTTTTGTGAAAAATGTTTCTATTATAATAATATTTTGCCTGTATATAGCTCAGACTTCTGTAAAGAGGCTCAACTATAATTTTTGAAAAATTCACATTATTTTTAGAGTTACAACCCATTGAAATAATTATCGGCGTTTTTTTCTTAAAATTTCTCCCTCTGTTGTCGTAAAACACGGATAAACTCACTTCTAAGTTATACATTTCAAAAATTCTAGTTGAGCTTTTGTACAGAGGTCTGAGCTATATACACAGGCAAAATATTATTATAATAGAAGCATTTTTCACAAAAGGAGTATATTTTCAAAATGAGTCATTCTATGTTCATTTTGTGCCAAAATATTGTACTAAAATAATTTTTTACTGTAATACTATTCTTAAAACAATTTTATATACATTTTCTTATTTAGGTGATACTAAATATCATAAATATTATCCATTAATACGCTTTTGCAAAATCACGGTTCCGAACCTAGTCGGATACCTTAAAGTCCACATTTATTCACATATCCTCGTAAAAATATACATTTATTTAAATAATTCTGCTACGATGCTTATTTCTGAAACATCGTCCTGATGCTCGTCACAGCTTCCCATCGCCGAAGAAAGCCATTCATTCAGTGTTGTGATGCTTTGAATTCTTACGGCGATCACACACAGCCAAACTGTGATGCCATTACATGCGCGAGTGCTCGATTATCATCCTTGAGAATAATTAAACACTTTGTCTTTTTGTCAGCAATCCATTCACAGATAATGTCATCAAACTCAGGTAATAAGTGTTGCTGAAACGTGATTCACACTTACGGTTCATAGCATCTTCTTTGCCCATGTATGGATTGAGGTTATTGTACTTTGATTGCTATCTTCGAAGGGTTTGAAGATCCAACTTATTTTCTTTACAGAAAACTGTAAGATTTTCCACTTAGGAAACTTTTTCGGTCGTTTATTATCCTTGATGCCAGCTTTGCTTACATCTCTTTCTTTGTGCACTTTGTAATCTTTGTATATATGTTACCGCTAAAGTTCGAAAGCCGTAAATGCCCAGATTACCAAGCTATTCTGCAGATTAACTAATTTGCTCCGTTTAAGGGCGGAATTAAAAGTTTTCCGCATTTTAACAGGTAATCTCTCTTCCCATTATCGGTCTCCGTAACGTTACAGTTGAAAAGTTTGTTTCTTTCATTTCCTTTCTGTTAGGAAGTTTGATTGAACGTTGACTCATCCTAGAATAATTTATCCTAAATATTTAGAAACAGAGTGGCAGATGCGGTAAATGTATTCAATAAAAGACCAGAGACAAAGAACTTGAATCTTTAGGCCCAGCTCAATCAGAAGATCGAATGATGGTTGGGGATTCGACAGAAGGCTTCAGTTTAATTGGAAAAGGGTAACACAAAAAGCTTAGAAAATCTAGACTTCAACGAAGAGCGTTTCATAAAATCTAACAAAATAGTCTGCTGTCTCAAAGATTTTTTTATTCCTTCTTTTTCAGCAAAACAAGGAATAAACAAGTAATAAAAAATAAAAAAAATTAAAGTCAATTCCTACTTAGATCAACAAAGAAAATTTTTATTTTAGCTACTTTTTATTAAACAGTTACAATTGATATAAATATGTTTTCATATGACAGAGTCACAACATTAAGTGGTAAATAATTTTTATTAATCATCATTAAAGTATCGAATTGCCATCCAAAACAATCATGTATATAAAATTTCAGCTAAAATGAGCGCTTTAAAGTGTGAGAAAAAAACCTTTTCAAGTTTTGACACAAGTCACCAAAAATGATGCCAACGTAGCTACGTGGCTGTGTTTTTGTAATTCTTTAAATAATTAGTTTTAATCAATTAATTTTTATTAATTATAATTGAATTTTTATATTGTCATCCAAAATAATCATGTATTTCACATTTCAGCTCAATTGAGCGCTTTAAAATGTATTTTATTAACGATTGAAATTCCACCAAGACAAATAAAATAAATAAATAAATATATATATATATATATATATATATATATATATATTATATATATATATATATATATATATATATATATATATATATATATATATATATATATAAAGAGAGAGAGAGAGAGAGGATAGAGCGTTTATATAATGGGAATTGAAAAAATTTACTAGCATGCTACAAGGAAATTTTTCTGGAGAAAAAAAAAATTTTCGAACCGGCAGACTATTTTGTTAGATTTTATGAAACTTTCTACATCAAAATAACTTTGGTTTGAGATTTTGTTAAGTATATTTCTTCGCCCTAAATTATTCTTTTTATTACGTCTATGGTTCCCAAACAAAAATAATTCATAAATATTTATATGCTAAATCATACCCCGACTTACGCGAATCCAACTTTCACGGATGTCACTCAGATCCACCTATCGTGTAAGTTCGGGGTATTACTGTAATCATAATATAACAAGTAATACAAAAAAAAAAAATGTTTTTAAGTCAATTCCTACTTAGATCAATAAAGAAAATTTTTATTTTAGCTACATTTTATTAAATAGTTACAATTAATATAAATATGTATATACATAGGACAGAACCACAACATTAAGTGGTAATTAATTTTTATTATTATCATTAAAGTATCGTATTGTCATCCAAAATAATCGTGTATATAAAATTTCAGGTCAACTGAATGCTTTGAACACCTTTTCAAGTTTTGACACAAGTCGCCAAAATGGTCGCTAAGTCGCCAACGGGGCTGTATTTGTAACTCTTTAAATAATTAGTTTTAATCAATTAATTTTTATTAATTATAATTAAATTACTGTATTGTTATCCAAAATAATCATGTATATAAAATTTCAGCTCAATTGAGCGCTTTAAAATGTATTTCATTAACGATTGAAAATTCCACCAAGATAAATAAATAAATAAATATAGAGAGAGTGTGAGCTAATAGTAGGAATTGAAAAATTGCTGCGGCGGTTGCCAAGTGGTTAGGGCAGTGATTCTCAACCACTGTGCCGTGGCATTTTTGTGTGTAACCAAATTTTTGAAGTGTATCGCCGAATTTTTATAAAATTATTAATTATACTTTGAGAAAAAATAAAATCCGGAACAGAATCATTCAGCCACTTTATAGAAATAAACTAAGGATATTAGAGGTATATTTAACTTATTCTTTCGTGGCTAGATAGAACTGTTTTGTAGATAAGTAAAACTCTTTTAAATCTAACTCTTTTAAATAGTAAATTATATATATAAAATTAATAATTCTTTTAAATAGTAATACTCTTTTCCATGATATCTTAAGAACCAAACCAGATAACGTTTTGAAATTTTGTGGGAATGCTTATAATACTATTTTTCATAAAGTGGGGACCATAAGTTTTGTTGTAGGTTAAATATTTTTTCATTTAGGGTAGTTTTCACAAAGAAAAAAATTAAAAAATATCAAAATTTTCATATTATTATGTATAATTGTCTGTAATTTTTTGGTATTTTAATATTTCTCTTAGATTTTGTTTCATTTTGAAGGGCATCATAATATGCATGTTGTGTATAAAGAAAATTATGTTAATTGTATTAGAAATTTTCATACAGTGTTGTGACGGGCTCAAGCGTCTTTTCCTTAAAATAACCTCTGTGTTCTTTGGTGGCCAAGATTAATGGCAACTCTTTTCCAACCAAAACCCAAGAAGCTAAATGTGAAAAAGAAATACAAATAAGATAGCTTTTAAATAACAGAAGTTTCAGTAAGTGAGATGGCAATTTTGGGGAATGGTATGTGTGAAAGAGACTAGTGGGATTTGACAGCCAATCGTGAAGTTACCTGGAAAACAAGCCATTAAAACATGGTGCACGCGCTCCCAGACGTTTCCACATAAAGATTGAATCTAAGTTTGGATTAAGGTAGAAATGATTACTTGATATTAGGACTTGTAATAGTATTAGAAGTGAGAGTAGGCGGATTAAATAATTATAACTTAGAGAAAGTGGTCTAAATTCCGCGATTCGGTTTAACTATCACTGTGTGTTTGTTCATTATAGATTCTCGTTTAATTAAATTTATCTAAATTGTTAGACATTTAAGTTCTATTCTTAATAAAGTCATATTAAGAATCAAAAATGTCTATTCCTTTTGCAAACCCTACACCTCTAGCTCACGTTGACAATCAAAGATACGGTCACCAAAGGGGGGCAGTATCACAGTGTTACCCGTTGTAGTAAAAATTTGGTAAAATTTCCTTGAAAACAACCAATTTTTCTAAAAGTACAATATTTATTTAAAAAATTTTATGTATTTACATGTTTTTTTTTAATTTTATTTTTCTTCCTAAAAACACTCAATTTGTTTTTATAAAAAAAATTGGGTCCGAAGATAGGCAGAGTCACCTTAAATAACAATTTAAAATATTTCCTGAAGTCATTACAGGAATCTGAGAATAAAAAAAGAAAACTGTTAACCTCATTGTATTTTAAAATTAATCAGAAAACTCAATATTCACATACTTTTTCGTACAGAAAGGAAATTTCATAAAAACACAATAAATATGCAGAAAAGTTAGGTTAATCAAATTACTCTTACTCGGAATTTCCTCATTTTATGTTTAGCTATGAAAATATTCACAACTGAATTGAAAAATAAAACTGTTTTGTTTGTTTCGTTTTTTTATTCCAAAAAAATTAAAAGCACTGGAAGAATTTGAATTCAATTTAAAGTTCCTAAAATAAAATCGATTTTCCTATAAACCTAATAAAAAATCCCACCCATATAGATTATATCATTGGAAAAAATCTTTAATTTTTGCGAAATAAGTAAATCAAAAATTTGAACCTAATTTCATTATCTTTCAAATCAATTGTACATAATTATTTTGGAATCAAGCATTTTGTTAAATAAAATATCAAAAAATTAAAAATAGAAAAGTATAGTTATCTTTAAATTGGAGTTAGATAAAATAGTTCATTTAACAGATTGATATATTTTGCGAAATCTTTATTTTATTAGTTTTAAGATTAAACTATATTTTTTTCTGAAAAATTATTAATTTAATTTCAAAATTCTTTACATAGTAAAATATTTCGTCATTCTGAGGCATGTAATATCGATTTTCATAGTGGAAAATACTAAAAAATTTAAAAAATTTCCCAAAAAATTAAAAGAAAACCTGTTCGGGCAAAAAAAAAAAACTAACAAATTTTTAAGTTGGAGTAAATGGAAAACATTTTATTTACTGAATTTCGAAATCGTGGGTCACTTATTGGGCTCGTGATTTTCGAAAATATTAGATTGAGGGTTTTAATCAATCAACGTTTTTTACTTAACAAAAGATTTATGGTAGATGAACAGATTCTAGCTGTATTGGAATTAGAAATTCAATGTATTCTTATTTCTGATAATTTATGCATACTTTTATAGCTTTTTTAGGCATTTGAGACGCTCCTTAGAGTATGTAAGTTCCTTTTTTTTAATTCTTGGAATCTTTTTAAATAGCTTCATAGGGGATTTTCCCGCCGAAAAACTCTCATGAATCAGATCAACTGAGAAACAAAGAGAAAGTAGAATATTGTAAAGAACTCTAGACCTCTTTTAAAACTGTACGTGGCAACGTGGACTGATCCGAAGCACTGCGCATGCGCGAGTGCCAAGCCAGTCAGTCAGTGTTTACCCCTCGACGAGAGCGGTCGGTTCTGTGGGCTCCGCCAGTGAGAGCAGTGTGGAAATTGGGAGGGCGATTACCTCTCGACGAGAGTGATTGTATTTTTAGACCCATCAGCGATCGTAAGGGATTATTTCTCTTCGTATGTCATAACTCGGAATATTAATGATTTTTATTTAAAACATATCAATAGTGTAAATATTTAGTGTCTGTGAACTGTCCTGTGTGTGTGAAAATAAAGCATCAAAATGTACATCAAGTGTCATCACTTACATGGCTAGGACGTTACAATATTTATTTCTACCTGGTTCTAGAGCTACTCTGTGCAGTATTTTTTATTATTATTATTTAATTCAATCTTTAGTTTTTCTTGTTTCTTTAAATAATTTTATTGCTTTTTTTTCAAACAATTCTCTTTCTGCTGTCTGGAGGAGAATTTTATAAGAAATGTTTTGTAGTTTACTGTCAGGAGATTCTATTAACCAGCTTATAGCCAGATTTCATTTTTTTGTTAGATCGCACTAGATTAACATGAAAGCTGTTGGAAACGAATCTTAATAATTTTGAAAGTCGATCAAGTAAAAAGATGATATCTGAACAGGTGTACCTTATTTTTCAATTCCTACTATTAGTTCACACTCTCCCTATATTTATAAATTTTGTTCAAATTTTCAATCGTTAATAAAATACTTTTTAGTCATCCACTCAATTTTAAATACATTTTTTAACTTGCAGTAGATGACATTTGATGTTAACACAGTTTTTTCCCATTAATTCATTAATTAAATTTAAGTAATTAATTATAGTTTAAGAGATATATTTCAGTCGATATTATTCCTCTGGATGGCAGCACCATTGGATAAAACAGCCTTTGTTAAATTTGTGATGAAAATTTAATTTAACCTGAATAATCATAAGCTAGTTAGACGTCGGCATTCTTTTTACACTGGTTTTAAGATAAATTCTTACCTATTTTATTCAACTTTTATTAAAAAATGTAATTACATATTTAATGTGGTTAAAAGGTTTTTAATGTTAATTCAAGAAGTGTTTTTCCACATAATATTGTGATTCTGTCATATGTATTTACATATTTATATTAATTGTAATTATTTAATAAAAAGTAACTAAAATAAAATTGTTCTTTTTTGACCTAAGTAGGAATTGACTTTAAAAATTTTTATATTGATTGTTATAAGTTAAATGCCATACCACGTGACTACTTAGAGGTTCGGTCTCATTTCTTGTGTTTGTCGTTGTTTTTTTTCATAAGATTCTTAGGCCACGGAAGCCTAGAGGTCATGGTCATGAACTTGTTACGAGTTTTAGCATAGTGCCATAGTAGACCTTTTGTATAGAGGAGACGATGCACGTTAAATCTGTCGAGGCTCAAACGTCCTTCTGTTGGCGAGGTGTGAAAGTTCGGAGAGGGGGTGCCAGCTTAGGGTTGGTCCTTGATCATGACTCAAAATATAACATGTTTCTTCACCAATAACTCATCATTTTCGCTTTACAGAGTGATTTAGTAATTCATTCTGCAAGATACTTTTGAAGAATCGAGGTTCAAGCTTGACATCTTTTTTGTTTAGCTTAAAAAAAGGTTTCTTCAATCCAATTTCTTTACTATAAACTTTAAAAATCGATTCTTTTAAAAAGCTTTTGAAATCATCACTTTCACAAATCACAATGAATTTTTATAAATCATAATTTATTCAACATTTAATCAGAGTAATTAATTGATTAGAAGTTTAAAAAATTTCAATAACTACGCCTTTAAAAAAAGAAACTACTTTCACAATGTTATCAGACAATAACTGTTATTTAAAGCTATTTAAATATAAAATAAAACAAACATTTTGTTGTGTGTGTTTTTTGATTTATTAAAGTATTCATATCAATTACCCGTACCCAATAGAAATAAATCCACAGCTTGATCTTAAATTTTAGAATGAAAGAGAACGACCAACCTTCTGAACCTCTCAGCCCGAGATAATAAAAAATGTAAATTGTATCAGAATAAAAGAAGACCGTAAGGAACCAGACTAGGCTTTTTTTGTTTGAGTTAGACTACATTTGAAAGAGTTCTAGGTCAGTAAAGTTACAGAAAACAAAATATATAACACCTTTGCTCAATAGCCGTATCCACTACATGTGTTCCAAACGCTTAAAAATAGAATAATTTGCCTCTAGTCAAACAAAAATGAACGCTAAAAGAAATTGAAGAATAAAAGTATGGTACAAAAGAAAATAAAGTAAATACGTTTGAAGAAAATTGTCTTTATCAAACAGCGAAAGCTTGTAGCTCATTTTTTAATGCCTGTGTTAGAAGAACATGTAAGAAGAATTTTAGGACGAGGTTATATTAGGTGTTTTATATTTTAAAAGAGCCTTAGAGATAAAATATTTTCATTCATATGTATTTTATTTTGGAAAGTGCATTTCAAAAATATTTCTAAAAATACATATTGCACATTCTAAAATTATTTTAAAAGTAAGCATTGTGACAAATATGAGTATGAAATGAAATATAATACCTGCCAAAGAATTTTAAACTAGACTAGCGACCCGACAGATGTTGTCCTGTACACACGTCTTAAATCCGAAAATTTCTTTTTTGAATAAGTTGTACCAATCTGGACCGTTTTAAGGAAAATTTTTATAAAAAAAAGTTATTACAATACCTGACGTCATCAAACATGCACAGTTACCACAATTCGACCTATCAATTGAGTGTGAGTGCAGTTGATATGAACTAAGTTGAATATATAGTAGAAGCTATTCTAAATAGAAACTCTTAAACTTGTTTGAATTAAAAGATAAAAACTCAAGCTATTTTCGTAACAAATATATTTTTTAATGCACAATAAATAAATTCATCTTAATGCCATTGAATGCACAGTATTTTTGGTTAATCTTTAAGGGGTATACACAAAAAAATGCGATGAATGCCAACCCTCGAACACTTAACATATAATTGGCCGTGAGGAAAACAAAATTTCCCCCTCTTATTTCTTTTTTTTTTCTTGCCGCGCATTAGCTGAATAAACAACACACAGGGGTAAAACAATTTTGCGTTTTAAGGTTTTTAATTAATATCTTTTTAACTAATTGCTATATCGGACCGAATTGTGAATCTAAACCATTCTCGAATCACTTGAACCCCCACAAAAAAATGTCATCAAAATCGGTCCTGCCGTTTAGGAGGAGTTCAGTCACATACACACGCACAGAAGAATTATATATATATAAAGATATAAAACTTTATACCCAGTGAAACATTTTGATTATATATGCATAAAAGTCTAGTTAGGGTTACAAAGCAAACAAATTGAAACACAAATTATAGTATTTTGTAGTGTGGCCCTCTAGTATCCTCCGCTTTCACAATGTGGCCTTCGAGCAAATACAATTCCCCACCCCTGATTTTATATAATTCTAAGCTCAATGTATGTAAAAATAATTTGCCATTTTTTCATGTAAAATATTTTTGAAAATTTTAGAGAACAAGCATAATTTTTGGACGCCCCCTTTAACTAAGCTAGGGTTTGATTAAATCAAGGTGTGAGTTGTCTTTTTTTTTTATTATTATTTATTTTTTCACATAAGAAAAAAATTTAACTAAAATGTAACTTCTGCTTGTCATCTCCTTTCCCTTGAAACCGTTTTGGCAGTTATTTTTTGGGTCGTTATGCTATCTTCCTTCACTTGTCACGGTAGATACAAAGCTCTAATTGAATTCAATTTCAGATACTTAAAAGGCCTCAGTGCTTGAATAGTTTTTATTTTTCTGAAATGAGTAAATTATTAGCTTAAAAAAATAAATAAAAAATAAATAAATAAATAAATAAACGGATTGAGATGTAATACAAATTTTGAAACAGAAAAAAAACACTAGTAATATAAAAAATTTAAGTCAATTCCTTAGATCGACAAGGAAAAATTTTATTTTAGCTACTTTTTATTAAATAGTTACAATTAATATAAATATGTATATACATAGGACAGAATCGCAAAATTAAGTGATATTTAATTTTTATTCACTATCATTAAAGTATCGTATTGTCATCCAAAACAATCGTGTATATAAGTTTCAGTCCAACTGAATACTTTTAACACGTGAGAAAAAAACCTTTTTCATGCCTTTTGACATCGCCAAAAATAATACAACGTGGTTGTATTTGCAATTCTTAAATAATTAGTTTTAATCAATTACTATTATTAATTACATATATTACGTATTGTCATCCAAAATAATCCTGTATATAAAATTCCAGCTCAATTGAGCGCTTTAAAATGTATTTTATGAACGATTGAAAATTCCACCAAGATAAATAAATAAATATATAGAGATTGGGAGCTAATAGTAGGAATTGAAAAAGAATGATAATGATCGATTTACGTATCTTAAATCTATGAATTAAATTTAGGAACAAAGGGTAAAGACAGCAATTTTGGCTAGAATTTGTTGCTTCTGATTGCCTGGTTTCGCCCTTTTGAGGCACATTTCTCCATTATGGCCGCAAAATAGTCATTTACTCTATTACTCATTTTTGTATATTTTTGTCGATTATTAAAATGGAATATCACTCATCTTGCTGAAAAGAGAGGTTAATAAAGCAAAATGTGTAATGGCTCCTAGTAAAATCGTAATGAAATTGCAAAAGGAAGCAAAAATTTTGTGTTTAGTTTGATGTACAATTAAATCAAATACGTCACTGTATTGATGCTATACACCGGGTTTCTGAAAAGTATCACTACACTTTCAAATATTACAAATAAACAAGTGAAGATATTGATTCGCGGTTTTTTATGTTCCATAAAGAAAATATTTAAGTTTCTTTTTACAGCGTTTTATTGCACGATTTCAATGTGCGCACCATTATTTGCGCCCAACTCATCAAGTCTCTTCAAGATTTCTAGCGACATTCTATGAAGTATTGCAGGATCAACAATCTGAATGGTTCATGTTATTTGACTTTTCATTTCATCAGAGTCACTAATTAAAGATTGGTAAACAATGTTTTTCACCTATCTCTATTAGAAGGCCAAGATACTATGTCTAGAGATCTAGGTGGCCACGGTACTGGATCTAGTCCTTCTCCTCATCACCCGGGAAATTTTCCATCAAAAGCCTTTCCTACTTCCAAACTCCAGTGTGGTTGTGCCCTATTTACGTTGTACATGTGCTCAGATTTGAATTCAATAAACCATTCTAGAACTTGCGCTTGTTCTTGCGGTAAAGCCATTTTGAAACGAGAGGAATGTAAAATATTTAAGTTGCGTGATGTAGTTTGCATTCAATTAAACAGAAATTTTATTTTATGGAACATAAAAAACACAGCAAGTGAAAATGCTTGTTTATTTTTAATTCATTTTTGAAAGGGTAGCCTGTCTTTTCGGACACCTTATTTATCTATTAAGGTATCCAACTCCCCTAAAATCATGATTTCTTTAAAAAAAATTGACGAACTTCCTTATGATTTTATTTTAAAAAAAAATTGACGAACTTCCTTATGATTTTATTTTAAAGGTCATCTTATTAGTTTTAAGAAATAACAAGTTTTTTATTTTCCATTCTCTAGAACAAAAACTACAAGTGTTTTAGTAAAAGCAGATGACATAACTTTACATAAGATGTCAAATTTTAAAATGCGTTTTACTCGAAATGTGTTGTTTTTTTTTGAAAAGTTAAAAACGGGGACAGCGATTGCTCAAAAAGTTTTGAAAATAATTGGCTGAAATTTTTTGTGTATATTCTGTATAACAGTAGAAGTGTTTGAACTTTCAGATTTATCAATAAATGTTTTATTACAAAAGTTGTAGTTCCTTATGTGAATATAATCACTGGTTTTTTTTAAGCAACTTCATATAACAACTAAGATAAAGTGCCTTTGTAAAAATTAAAATATCTCTTATTCTGAAGGTCATTTCAAAACGGAATAGCAAAGTAATACATCAAAACTGAAAAATTGAGAATTTGTTCATTTACTATTTGTACAGAGCGCCCCCCGTTTATATAATTTTTTGTCAATTTTTACCCGTTTTTTAGTAGTAATAATTTATTTTTTTCTTATTACTTTTAGCCGTTTTTCTTAAAATGTACTAAATAAATCTAAAAACCACAAAAAGAATCTCCATTTTTTTTAAAAAAAAGTTGTCACAAGTAGTCGAATACCTTAATAACAATAATTCTAAGACGCGATGAGATGGTGAAATCTACACTATTCTAATTAAGGAATAACACTTTAAGAAACATTTTTTTAAAAAAATTCATTCAAAACTGATGATAATGAGTTAAAATCTTCCTTTGACATTATCTGTAAAATCAATTCAGGTCAAACAGGAACCATGCTGTTTTTACTGAACTTGAATTTGTAGACATTTAGTCATACCAAATGTAACTAAATGCTCTGTTAAATATTTCTAGAAATGTCAAACTATTCTTTTTCTGTAATTATCTTTCGCAATGATTCATGCAAATGCCTTTTTCTTTGTTGAGTTACATGATCCTAGAATAAAATATGAATTTCTCTGCAGATCTAAACTAAGAATGTGTTGGAAAATATTTACCGTTTTCAAAAGTGTATAAAATTATTTCGTTTGAAGCTTTAAACTTTTTGTCCAACTCTTTCACTGTTTGCTTGAATTTCAGTGACAGATCACAATTTGTCTAAGAAGTTTTTTTTTAGTGTGTTTGTGCAATCACAAATTGTTTTATTCCCCAAATTATATGTTCCGGGATTTTAATATTACAATTCACTGAAATTTGAAAATCCTTCGTGAAATTTCCATCAAACATTTTTTTAGGAATTTTTTAAAATTGTAAACGTTTTTCGACACCTAAGATATATCAGTAAAAAAAGTTTATTTTTAGCCCCTTGACTCGTTTGCCCCCACACTGCGCGGACACTGATATTTTCTTCTTTCTATTTTTGATTGGCACATATTTTTAATTCTTATAGTGAGATTATTCGTGCTAGTGTTTTTAAAAGATGCAGTTCATCCATGGTACTGAAATACTTCTCATCTGGGATTTTCTTTGTGGTGAAGGCAGGAATTTAAATTCTTGAAAACATTCGATAAGAACAGGGATCGGCAAGACAATGCGTATTCTGTTGCTTGATAAGAAATGAAAATGGAAAGATAATCCAAATAGCCGATGTTATCTCGGTCCCCAATGTAATGTAAGACTTAGAATTACACCACGTTTCAAATTGTGTGTGCAATATATATGCACACATAAAAACCTCAACCATTTGAGAAAGAGGTACGAACATGAAATTTTTTTGTTAGTATGAGAGAAATTCTTTTAAAATATATGAAAGATTATTTATAGCATACAGAGTGTACTTTTAAAAAGCAAACATTTAGCGGTTTTTGTATTTTAATACATCAGAGTGGAGAAATTTTAACAAAGGAAAAAACATCGATAATTATTTTAACTGGTAATAACTCTGAAAATAATGTGAATTTTTCAAAAATACTAATTCAAGCTCTGTAGAGAAATCTTATCTACATATAAGCAAAATATTATTATTACAGAAGCATTTTCCACAACAGAAGAATGTTTTGAAATGATGCCATTCTTTCATTTTTGCCAAAAAATTGCATTTAAGTAATTATTTATTGTAGTAATAATCTTAAGACAATATGTTCACTCTAATTTAGATGACACTAAATATCAAAAAATGCATTCATTTATACGCATCTTCAAAATCATGGTTCCGACCATAGTCGAATACCTTAAGCACAGCAGAAACATTTTGCAATATGAAACCTTATTACATCTTTACAGTTTCGGTGTTCGGAACCGTGATTTTGCAGTACAAATGGATAATATTTATGATAGATGAGTGTCACTTAGATTAGAAAATGCATAAAATTGTTTTAAGAATATTATTATGCTAACATAGAATGCTTACCACCAATAGAGTTTTTAGAAAAATAAATATTATAATAATATTTGTCTTAGATAGTTCAGACCTCCGTACAGAGTAAGCTCCCACTCAGAATTTTTTGAAATATATAACTTAGAAGTGGGGTTTTAACCATGTTTTACTTATCAACAGAGGGGTGAAATTTTAAGAGTTAGAAACGCCGATAATTACTTCTAATGGGTTGTAACTCTGAAAATAATGTGAATTTTTCAAAATCATAGTTGAGCCTCTGTACGTATGTCTGAGTTTATATACAGGCAAAATATTATTTTAATAGAAGCATTTTTCACAAAAGGAGGTACTTTGAAAAATGGTTATTCTAAGTTAATTTTTTGCCGAAATATTGTATTTAAATAATTTTTTTTTTCAAAATGTCCTTAAAACAATTTTATACATGTAATCTAATCTAAGTGACACTAAATATCACAAAAATTATCCATTTATGCGCTTTTTTAAAATCGTGGTTCCGAACGTAGTCGGATACCTTAAGTGAATCGATTTAAACTTAAAATATTTAATTTGAAATAAAAAAGCAATTCTATAAAAAAAAATCCTACGTTTACCGTATTAAAATCAAAACAATAAAAAGGCGGTTTTAAGATAAACCAACTGAGCCCGAATTTGTTTGATATAATTTGCCCATCGCATCGTTCACGGACAAGCCATCTCGTCTGTACACCCCTGCTTCAGCTGGCAATAGCAAATGTCCACTGCATAATTGACCATGGAATAGTCACACGAACCTACGATCGAAAGTGGACCGTGCAACTCTGATATCGGCAGCTGTGTTTGATCTCAGACGAATGAATCACTCCCTCACTCTTTATAGAGGGAGTGTTATTTCCGCAACATTGAGTGGAGGGAAAGGGGAGTCTGCGAACCACCCTTCCAATATTGTACCCCTCCCCCATAATGCACTTCTATTCAGAGATGCATTTTATTGTTATTGCAGCATTATTGGTCTTACGTAAATAGGATTGTGGGAGAAAGGGGAGGTAGGTGAGTAATGATGAATCGATTTAGAATTGATGTTTTTTAGGAGGTGAATGTATATTCGACACGTGGAGTGTAAAAAGATTCTTGATGTAGTTATTACATTAATGGAAAATGTTGCACCGAAAGGTATTGAATTACTCTATGGCAGTTTAATTTTTAATGGATATTTTTTTGTATATGGCTGCTAAACATATTATATTAATAGGACATATTTTGGGATTTATACTAAACGTACTTTGGTACATAGGAAAGATTAGAAAATAAGAACATCAAGAAGAATTAAATTTTTTACTTTCTTATATCCTATGGAAATTTTGAGTTTTTGGAAAACCTTTTTAAAAAATATTTTCACATATTTCTAGAGTTTAAATCATTTTTTCTTAAAGATTAAAAAAAAAATTTGAACATACGTTAAATACGTTAAAATCATAGTGAGACAAACAGGCTGAAGAATTTTAATTTGAAAATTAATGTACATAATTAAAAATTTAATTACACACAAACTGCTGCAAAAAATGGACAAAATGTCCATGGTAACGATTTAAGTTTCGTCACTGATCAATATATTCAATATAATTATTTTTAAAAAAAAGATGAATTGTGTGCTTTGTAAAAGCAAGAACGTGACTATTTTATATATATATTGCTTAAAATTAAACATCTGTCAAGTTCAAACACGGATAATGAAATATTTAGGAATTTTGGCCCATCAATGGCTAACAATTGCACATTAAATATTAAAATAAGTATTGAACAGTGGCAAACTCTCATATTGCGAGGGGGCCCAATGCCTGACAGACGCCAAGTACGTATTTGGGCTTGGGTTCCAAAACCTTACTTTGTACGGGGGCCTAGCATTTTTCGCTACACCACTGGTAATGAATGGAATTTTTTCTTCCCGACAAGATTATGTCGAGGCTCAAAGTGCTCTCATTGGTGTGGTGTAGAAATTTGGAGAGGGGGTGCCAGCTCAGGTTTCATCCTTGTCACTTGAATAGGGTCTAAAATTACAAGATCTGTCTCCAAAACCCGCTCGTGTTGCTCCAGATTGTGACTTAAATTAAAATAAAAGCAAGGCATTGTAATTTGTAGCTCATATTCGCAATGGCATAATCCAACATTAATTTTATAAATAAAAAGTTAAAAAAATAAATTCAAAAAAGTATCATTAGGACAAATTTTCTGGATATGTAGTTAAAAATATGTTTGTGATCGAATTGTGTGTGTTCAAATAAAATTTCGCATTTAGGCTAAATATGGTTTCCTGTGATATTCGTATTATCAAAAATAATAACCGAATATTTATGGATGTACATATTTCAAAATTCCGGAAAATGTTTTAAATATTTTGCATAAGCTTTAAAAAATAATTGTTTGCCTAAATACATAAATTAGAATTGTAAAAAGAAGGAAAAATCAAATTCAGATAATTTTTAATTGCATTAGCTAATTTTTGTATTTTTGATATAATTTCATAGATAAGAATAAACAAGTTTAATTTAAACAATCATGAAATTCCTCAAACACAGGATGATGATTTTTTTAAATTATATCTTAAGTAACAAAGAGTCTGATTTTTTCATACGTGACCGCTTAGTGATGCTTAATTGAAAAGGGTTCAGGTTAGAGAATCTGGAACAAGGTAATGGCAAGATTGACATTCGAAACACGCGATAGGTATCACATTATCACATTATCATTACACAAAACAGGAATATACCTTTTTATTTAACAGCAAGAAAATAACCATCCGAACAGAAAGATAAATATCAAACAGAATTACAATTGGACACTTTAAATTACTTCTTATTTCTTTATACCAGTGCTTCTCAAACTTTCAACACTTGCGACCCAATATTCAATCACCCTTTTCATCGTGCCTCTCTCCATACAGTAACGATGTATTGAGTTCAATAATACGATACTTTAACGCTAAAGCTACAATACGACTTAACCTCTTCGCCACCGGCATATATAAACGTCTCGCTCAGACAGTGCGTAAATTGCCCCGGACGTATATATATATCTTTCTGAAATATGTTCACTACTATCCATAAAATTATTCCGAAGACTTTGAAATGCAATAAAATGACCTTAACATTATTTGAGAAGGATTTACTCATTTCACAGAGGATTTTCTTATTTTCCCTTTCTCCCTCCGCACAAATACATTGGCTTTGGGGAGTAAATCGCATAACCTTTAATCTGCAGTTAAGAGATTAATTATAAGCCGTACAAAAATGATCCAGATAAGTGTTAATTTTTGCATATAATTTTATATATGACCAACCGGTGCGGTCACTGGTAATTATTAAACTTGTTCTTAACTTAGTATTGTTAAGATAATTATAAAGTTCACACACATTGTGCAGTATTGATACATTTATAAGTCCATTATATCAGTGTAAATGTATTTTTTTTTTCATTATGACAGAATGTATTTTGTTTGTTTTACTTTCAAAAAATAAATAATTTTTTGAAGTTATCTTTTGTTTTCGACTTTTCAATATGCTCGCGCCCCCCTTCTAGGGTTATCACGCCCCCTTAGGGGAGCGCGCCCCACCGTTTGAGAAGCGCTGCTTTATACGGAGATCCTTTTAACTTGTTAGTCAGCTATAAATCAGAAAGAAAATAAAAAAATTACGTTCCGGCAAACGTTTAAAGCTGAATAGAGCACATTTAAAAACACTTACATTAAATTTCTACTAAACAAAAGTTTTTGTAAGAGGATATTTTTCTAAAAATATCCATGGCTTTAATGTTGCGTTGTTGTTGTTTCATGCCCCCCTGGTCCAAATACCTGCACCAAGTCCATAATACCATGTCGCTCTAATAGTACCACAAGTCCATTCTCCTCCTCATTTCACAGCTGCCCTTTACAGAGACGTCAATGCGGCAGTGCTTATCAAATTTTCAATATTTGCGAGCCAATTTTTTTCAATTCCTACTATTAGCTCCCCCTCTCAATATATTTATTTATTTATTTTTGTGGAATTTTCAATCGTTAATAAAATGCATTTTAAAGCGCTTAATTGAGCTGAAATTTCATATACTGATATTTTTTTGGATGACAATACAGTAATTAATTATAATTAATAAAAAATAATTGATTAAAACTAATTATTTACAGAATTACAAATACACAGCCACGTTGGCATCATTTCTGGCAACTTAGCGACCCTTTTGGAGTGTAAAAACTTGAAAAGCTTTTTTCTCATGTTTTAAAGCCTTCAGTTGAACTAAAATTTTATACAGACGAATGTTTTGGATGACAATACGATACTTAAATGATAATGAATAAAAATTAATGACCCTTTAATGTTGTGATTCTGCCATATGTATATACATATTTATATTAATTGTAACTGTTTAATAAAAAGTAACTAAAATAAAATTTTTCTTTGTTGATCTAAGTAGGAATTGAGACTTAATTTTTTTTATATATATATTACTTGTTTTATTCCTAAATGTACGCCCTTCTCATACAACAATTATGTATTGAATGCAATAATAATGTACTTCGATGCTAAAGCTACAATGCTACAGCACACATTATCAATATAAGTATTAAATTTTTTGCATAATTTTGTATATTACAAGCCCATGGAAGTCACTAGTAATTACCAAATTACAAATTTTTGCCATACAGATGCATTTGTAAAGTATCTTATATCAGTGCAAATATGTATTCTTTTTTATTATGTCAGAATGTATTTTCTTTTGCTTCCTTTCAGTAAACTGATAATTATTTTAAATCCTTTATTTTCGACTTTTCGATATGCTCGCACCCCCCACACACTTAGGGCTTTCACCCCCCCAGGGGAGCGCCTCATAGTTTGAGAAACGTTGCAATACAGATAGTGACATGAGTAAGAGAAGCAGGGAGGAACAAGGGCAAGATGAAAAGATCTTTTCCCTGTTGACGAATTTCAAGCTCCTTATTTGAACACTACGCAGCCAATGCCGATTTTGTGCCATCCGACTGTAGGGACAGACCAGGACGATTTCCAGCATATCAGTCGTGTGTGGGAGAAACTTTCCAAAGAGAATATGCTTTAGCTGTATGAATGCAAAAAATTTCGGACGGGAAAAGTTCAAAAGAGGCGGCAGAGTTAAGAGCACTTACCTCTTTCGCAGACAAGTCCGCATTCTCATTTTCCAAGACTCCAACATGGAAGGGGATTCACATAAAAAACTGTTTTAGCCACACACCAAAAAAAATAACTTGTTTATTAAATAAATGTCAAAAGCTAATAGAATTCTAATAAAATCATTTAAATGTTTCTGAAAAACAAATTTAAAAAAACAATCAAAAGTATTAACTTTATTAATTTTAAAAATTTTACTCCAAGATTCAAGGGAAAGATGGAAAACAGGTTTGATTTCAGAACTTTTTAAGCACCAACCTTGTTAAAATAAACGCTATTGATAAGACTTGTTAAATGCTCGAAAACTCATAGGAAAATTTTAGGAATTCCTATATGTCTAGAATTTTGGCTTCTCAGATTATGTTAAGGTATCCGACTACGTTCGGAACCGTGATTTTTCAAAAGTATATAAATGGATAATATTTATAGTATTTAGAGTCACTTAGATTAGAAAATGTATATACAATTGTTTTAAGAATAGTATTACAATAAAAAATTATTTAAGTACAATATTTTGACAAAAAATGAACATAGAATGACCCATTTTCAACATTCTTCTTTGTGAAAAATGCTTCTATTATAATACTATTTTGCCTGTATATAATTCAGACCTCTGTACAGAGGCTCAACTAGCATTTTTGAAAAATATAACTTAGAAGTGGGTTTATCAAGTTTACGACAGCAGAGGGGAGAAATTTTAAGAAAAAAAACGCCGATAATTATTTCAATGGGTTGTAACTCTAAAAATAATGTGAATTTTTCAAAAATTATAGTTGAGCCTCTGTACAGTGGTCTGAGCTATATGTAGGCAGAAATATTATTATAATAGAAGCATTTTTCACAAAAGGAGTACATTTTGAAAAAAGGTTATTCTAAGTTAATTTTTTGCCGAAATATTGTATTTAAATAAATTTTTGTGTCAAAATGTCCTTAAAACAATTTTATACATGTATTCTAATCTAAATGACACTAAATATCATGAAAATTATCCATTTATGCGCTTTTTAAAATCACGGTTCCCAACGTAGTCGGATACCTTAATATTCTAAAGGTTTCGAAAAAATATTAATTTTTCAAGTATATAATGGTAACTACTTTCATATTATTAGTTACTCATATTCAGGTACTAATTATTCTCATTGTGTTTTAATTGATTGCAACCGTTAAAAAAATATCTTTATATATATATGCACACTCACTCACAGGTTTTGAATTTTGCAGTAACGTTTCTTTTGATAAATAGAACAGTGAGAGAGAGAATGGGTTTCCGTGGAAATCGGAAAGGAAGAGGTCTAAGAGGATTGCGAAGGCATTATACAAATTAAAATCTCGTTTTTGAATTATTAGACTTGAAATTTGCCAAGTATGTTTCTTTTGTTGAATTAGAAACCCGCTAATATAGAGTTTTAAAGAAATCGACTCTTGGGAAAGGGTTCATTTCGATTTTGTAGATTAAAAAAAGGTCCCGTTTTGGAACTATTAGATTTATAGACTTGAAATTCGACAGAAATGTTCCATTTCGAGTTGAGAATCGCTGTGAACAAGTTTTGCGGTAACCGACTCCTAAGGGCGGAAGTTACGGGGACTCGAAAGATTAATGTACTTTCTTCTTAGAAATTCAGGTTTTAGCCTTTTGAAATGAAGAGACGAGGACTCTAAGAATTATTTTGAATACAGTGGAAAGCATTATACAAGGGCTTAAATACCTCAATAATTTTAAAGTAATGTATTGCCATACAACATCATGAAATAACCAGCGAAGCAGGTGGATAACGGATAGTATCAGAATACATGATTAAAATGTATAATCATAATAATTGTAATTTTGTACTCCTGCTTAAACATAGCTTTGTTGGTCATGTGACAGACTGTTAACGGAAAGGCAGCGGGTTTATATCCTTTGATTCCAAGAACAGACAGACTTCACTCACACAAATAAAAATTGAGATACTTTAACTATGTTGTAGCTTCAGAAATCATCGAGGAAAATAAAAAAGAGAAGAAGATTGAGATTGCGGCTTGAGTATTGACCTTGCCGTCTAATCGTGACTTCGAATTATAATGTTATTGGTCTTATTGAGCGGATCTTTGAATCGATCAGCAATAGATCCAAAGGCATTTCTTAAATTAATAAATTTGATAAGATATAAATCGAAAAATGACAATCTATATTTGCCTAAAAATATAGGGTGTCCGGAAAAAGTATGACTATATTTTAAAAAACTAATTAAAAATAAACAAATATTTCCACCAACGGTTTCTTATGTTTCATAAAAACAATTAATACGAAAAAAAATTTAAGTCGATTCCTACTTAGGTCAATAAATAAAAATTTTATTTTAGTTCATTTTTATTAAATAATTACAATTGATATAAATATGTATATGCATATGACAGAATCACAATATTAAGTGGCAAAAAATAGAAAGCGATTTTCCTTTCTATATATGGAGTCAGACTATTATTTTAGTTTGTTCCTTTTTATTCATTTAAAAAAAAAATCACACATTCTCAGAATATAAATCATCCCAGATAGGATTCAAACCCCCACCTTTGGATTAGAAGACCAACGCGCTATCCATTGCTCTACAGGGACACAACAAGCAGTTTTACTTTTTATATATGGTCTTGCACTATTATGTTTGTTTGTTAACTATTTATTCATTATTTAAGTTTAATTAATAAATTAATATTTGAAAAAAAAAAAAAAAATTTTTTTTTAAACTTAGGGGATATTAAAATTTTTTAAAAAAAAAAAAAATTTGAACAAGATATTAAATATTTAATATTAATATTAAATTTAAAAAATATATATATATTTTATATCAGAATTTTGGAAAACTTATTTATGGTACTGATATGCGCTCTGCATTTTTGAGTGCAATTTTAGTTAAGTTACCTTTATCTTTTAATGGATTTGACACTCATCCATTATTTTAAAAGGGTTTTTTTGCTCAGTAATTAACATAAAGGGGAAGGTTTTCCCCAAAAAACATGTTCAACCCCACTTTTTTTAAAAATTTTTTAAAATTTAAAGTGCCCTAACTCAGAAATTTTATAATACTCTGCAGCATCCATTTTAATTTTTTTAATTTCCCCTTTATAACCTTCAATGTATGATTTCACAATCCGTATTTTTATATTGTGCGAAGCCATCCTTCCCTTGCCAAAGATCCCTTTGGGACGGGCCCCGGCATTTCCCTTTAATTCTAAAAATTTCTAAGGGTGGTTTTAAACCTTTTTCCCCGGGCGAACGCCAAAAAGACCCAAATTTTTTATTTTCCCTCACCGGACCCCCGGTTGAAAACTAAAATGGGCACCCAACTATGGGCGCCCCTTAGGCAGGAGATCGGAAACAAAGACCAAGGGGCAAAATAAAAAGGGGAGTCCGATAAAGAGAATCAAGAAGGGTTTGGGGGAGAGAAGAGGAGGATAAAGGACGAGAGATAAAAATGATTTTTGGGGGGAAAATTTTTATTTTTTAGAAAAGGATAACGGGAATAAAGGGATTAGCTTTGGAAAAGGGGAAACTAAATGCGAAAAAAAACCCGAATTTGGACCGGAAACCAACTGGTGGGTTACCGAATTTTTTTACCCCCATTTGAAAGGTTTGGGGAAGGAAAAAGTTCCTGGGCGATGGATGGAAAGAGGAAGTTCAAAGGGGGCCCCGGATCTCCAGACATAACACCTTGAACTTCCCGCAGGAATATGAAAACATTGTTTTCAATCAAAAGAAATATGATGAAATGAAAAATCTAAACAAAGGCCTTCAAACCAAAGGTTAAAAAGTGCTGAAATCTTGAAGCCCGATGAGTTGTCGAAAAATATTAGCCCACATTAAAAGTGCAAAAGCATTTAAAAAAACTTTTTTGTTTTCCTTATGGCAGTGTTCTAAACTTTCAATACTTACCCCAAATTTTTAGTCATATTTTATCGGCCCATCCATCAATAACAATGTATAGAATTCAAAATAATTTTGACGTAGACTTAATTTTAAACCGTACAAATTATCAAAAAAAAATTAAAATTTTTGTATATAATTTTTATTACGCCCATAGGGTCACTGGGAATTTTTTTGGTTTTAACATAGTACTGTCACAATAAATTTTAACATTGGCAGTATGATACATTTTAAAAGGGATTATATCAGTGTAAAATAAAAATTTTTTTTTTGTATTATGTCGAATGTATTTTTTTTTACCTTTCAGTAATTAAAACTTAAAACCCCGCGACTTTTTGATACACTCGCACCCCCTTGAGGGGTTTACCGCCCCCAGGGGGGCCCCCGTTTGGCACGCCTTAGGAACAAAGAAAAAACTGGTCAGACAGGTGGTATCAGCAACAACAACAAAGAAAAATCTTTTTATTATTTTTCTTTTGTAATTAATACTTGAAAATGTAGTTACACTTTTCGGAACACCCAGAATAATAAAAATTATTTTTTTGTTGTCAACGCTAGAAAACTATAAAGGAGGGAAAAAATTAATATACACACCTGTTATAAAATGATTGGGATATGTTTGGGCTCACCGTAATTCCCCTTAAAGATCGCCATGCGGTACTTGTTGACGTACATTCATTACTCATACTGATGAGGAGTGGACGTGTGTAGTAAATTTAAATAATCTGAATGTGGTTCAAAATTACATGATGTATGTAACAACTATGATGTATTATGATGTATTAAACAACTGTTTCACTAAAAGTTTACTTATAACATTGTTTTTGCTAAGAAATTAGAACTGTATTACACTATTAAAAAATGGCTCTTCATCTGTTATCAAATAATATGTTTTAAAAGATATATTAATACATATTTTTAACTATCGTACTGAAGCACAGTAACCTGGATACGCATATAAAAAATATGCAGGTTTGATTTAAATATTAATTAATTCATTGAATTTTGAGTTATTTTTGCATATTTCCCATTCAAAGTTCATGTATAAGGATAATAATAATAAAAGAATTTTGACGAGAATGATGAAAAAGTATTTATTTTCCTACCAGAAAAAAGTCTTGACTTGTGTGAATATTCTCTGAAAATTAAGTTCGTGTTATTATTCGTGCGATTTATTTCTAATAATCAACGTTTTTTTAGAAAGTATTTGTTGTAATATTAATAACTATTGCATTGTGACAAACGCGCGAAACAGCATTTAATTCTTTACTAGTTTACTGGGTCCGATTTTTCGTGTGTATAAATTTTTGCCCATAAAATTTTCCCCTTCCCGTTTCGGTGCCAGCACTTTCCTGGTATGTGTGTGACTTCTATATTAACGTTATTAAAATTCCCTTTTTCGAAATTTCTTCCGACTCTTATTTCCCTTTCGTATAGCCCGGCGTTGCATGGGTTTATCCCGTGTATATAATTTTATCCAAATGGAAATTTTCTCTTTCGTCCCGATGCCAGCAGAACAAGGGTGGTGGGGTATGCGGGATGTGAGGTATTCCTATATTTGTGTCATTAAAATTCTCTTTTCAGAAATTCCTGCATGTAGCATTTAATTCTTTATGATAAATATATATTCGAAACACAGATACAGCTTTCTTATAATCAAAAATTTCCTTGAATCCAAATATGATATTTGATAGAATTTGGCTAGGTTTAGAAATCAGCTGTAAGAAAATAACTTTCAAACATTTTGGATCCACTATATTTTTTTTCACCAATACCACAGAACTCTGTCACGAAACATAATTTTCAGGGAAAAGTAAAAACTGTTTAATCAGTGCATGCAAATTGAAGTGACTCAACTTACAAACATCATTCACTCATAGAAGAAAGCATATTTAAAAAATGCAAAAAAAAAAAAATTTTTTTTTATTTTTCTCTATAAATTTAGAGCTCAAACAAGCTGCTCAAAATTAGACAGTTTTAGGTTTCGAATACGCTAATATGACACCATCATAGAAAACTGGAAACAGTACTTAAGAGATGTGTGCCAATTATGTCGTTGTGTCATTTTAAAGGGATTGGGAAAAATAAAAAAATAACGTGTGAAACAGATTTTTAAAAAAATTTACTTGTCTTATGTTATTATTTCGAGTGATACTAAAACTACATTATTTGCAAAATCCAACTTAAATAATTACCGTAAAATCATTCGTATAGCACGCCCATATTTTCGAGCAGTATTTTTTAATTTTTAGGTATATTCGCCGTATAACGCGCTCCCCCTTTTTTACAAAGGAACAAGTAATATGCGTGTATAGTGCTTATATGTTTTAAGGTCATTTATTCGAAATATTATTCCAGGATTTTGAAAAAAATAGTTTACTTTTAGAATCAGAACCCTTTATAATTTCATTTGATATGTGATTTCTTTCAAATAAACAGTATTCCTAACGATGTACAAGTCTAATTTTTTTTCTCTATATTCATCTTCTTTTCATATTTAATTCTTTCATTTTCTTTCTCAGCGTATAACGCGCACCCGTAAATTTCGATCTCATTTTTCGGATTAAAAATGCGCTCTATACGCCGGATTTTATGGTATTTAAAATGTATAGAAAAATATATATATTTTGCATCAGAGGAAACTCAAATACTATATATATTTCTAAGCAACTTCGAGAGAATTTGCTTTATTTTTATGAAATAATCGGAAAATGTAATACTGGGGGAGGGCTCATTTATACTTCTTTTATATTTATCTTAAATAATGGGAAAAAGGGGTCATGGGGCCGACGCCCCATCACCCTTATATTTTTGTTAATTATAATTTTACGAATATACACTGGTGTTTCAAAACAAACAACAGGTGGGTTTTTTTGGGCCCTAACTTCACGAAAATTCATCGAGAACATGAAATTCTGAAATAAGGGAGGTATTAGACGTAAAAGGGTGACGAAAGCATCGGGAAATGAAAAAGGGAAAACAACGCATACGGTATGGAATCAAACAAAAACAAGCTTTATTGAACGCATAGAAATGTGACCCCATGATTGTCTATCCAACGGGAAGAACAAAAAGCAAAATGTTCCTTAATATGGTATATGGTCTCCCCTTAATACAAGGGTTTTGCTTCGCACCTTTTCCCGCATATAAGAACCAGCTGGTGCAACATTTCTTGGGGAAAGGGTGCCCATTCCCCCAATCAACATCTGTTTGAGTTGTTGGTTGTTCTCGGATAAATGGCGTGTGGCAATACCCCCTCCCAAAAAACATCCACAAAATGTTCAATGGGGATTTAAATCTGGGAAGCCCGCTGCCCAATCCATTCGTGTGATATTTTTCATTTTCCCAACGGCCCCTAACAGCAAGAGTGCGATGGGGCCCGTCATTGTCCCCGGGAAAAATGAATTTGGGCCAATGGCACCTCGGAAAAAGACGCACAGGGGAAAAAGAAGTACCTCCTTACAATAGCGACCCCCGGTTACAGACCATCTTTGAAAATGTGATCTCAAGCCCCCAGCATAATGCCTCCCCAGACAATAACCCCGGGACCGCCTTAACTGTGTCTTTCCTTGATGTTACTGGGATAAAACCGGGTGTTCTTTCTCTCCAAATAAAAACGCGTTGAAATCACTTCTGGTACTGAACCGACTCTCATCCGAAAAAGGGGGACACGACTCCATTGATCAGTTTTTAATTTTTTGGCTCTCTGGCCGACGTAAATGGTGGCTTCGGTGGCCAACTTTCAACGGAAGGCGGGTTCAGGACGGGGGGAAAAGAACGGGCCCCCTTTTGTAAAGGCGTCTGGCCCCCGTAAACCGAATTTTTGTTGACCCTTTTGCTGTCCCGGGTTTTTTGAAAATGGCGCTTGCTGCCTGCTGTCGACCTTTTTTTCACCTACGGGGTGATATATCGGTCACCCCCTGCGGTTGTCTTCCGGGGGCCCCTTTCCCCAATCTTTCTAACAGCGTCCCCTTGTGGTTTTGGAACGTTTTTCCAAGCCCCAAAACCCTTTACTTTGTTGTTTCCCGAACTCTGCAGCTACACTGGGCAGTACGCCCCTCCCCCAGCTTTCCGATCATTTTTCCCCCGGTGTGAAGTCATCCGGGTTGATTTCTTCTAGCCATATTGCAGGGAACGACTCACTGGCACTTGCAGCGAATATGTTGAATTGCGTCTCCGTTCTTCATTTTATTCACTGTTGACGCGCGCCCGACATCACGGGGTTTTGCGTACGCTCACATCGCTTCTGACGCTTTGTTCCTGATATTTGCATACGCATGACGTTTTATACTGACTTACGTGTTTCCATTGTACTGATCCCCAGACCTCCTTTTCTAAAATTTTAAAAATGGCTATCTGCTAAATTTTACATTGTTGCTTAAGTTTTGCCCCACCAGTGTAAAACTAAAAAATTTAGTATTGGTTATTCATAGTTTATTTTATTAATTAATGCTAATTATTTATTCAATAATTTATTTTTTATTGTTTTTTGTTCTCGATAATCGATAAAAAATCAAAAGAATATGTTTAACGGTGAATGGTGGACTTTCGACTTTCGACATTCTCCACCAGCCTTGAAAAGTTTCTTTGTGCGCCACTGAATTACACATACGATTTTTTAGATTTAAATAAAAGGAGGAAATTTTGAATTATAAGGGGCTTGTGTAATGATTTTACGGGTCCAAAAGCGTCTCTGAAAAAATTCAGTCTATAATGCTAGTTTTTAGTCGTTACAAAAATGGAAATCATTGGTCTTAAGCTCCTTGAATAGATCGCAATAAGAATTTAATTTAAAAAGCCTTGATAAATGTTGATATTTTCTTGAGAAAGATTTCTCTGTATTGTTTAAAGCATTAATGGCTAACTTTTCACATAAATTTTGTCAGTTTTCTTCCTAATTGGGGGTTCAAAATCCCATATAACGGGACACTTTTCCCAACTTTTGTTCATGGTCGTTTTATTGGGAAAAAAAAGTAGGGTTAACAGCCCCCGCAGCTGCCCAAGGGTCGGCCAAAGGAATAGCATAACGCTGTTTATATCCCCACGTGCACCCCTAAAATATTGCGAGGCTCTTTCATCTGACATCAAGCCGAAAATCGATGATCATGAGAAAAAAAACCCCGGGGTTTGGGTTCCACTTGCTAGGGTGGACCTCGGAGAAAATTCGAGGTGGAAAAAAGGGCCCCTTTTAAAAAGTGGAAAGAAAAAGTCCGTTTTTAAACACTTCCCAAAAGAGGTTTTGGGCCCCCTCCTTCACCAACAAATATTCTATATTTAAAAAAATAAAAGGGTTTTAATCTTGGAATTAAATGCAAATATTGGAATTATTAACTGTAGTCGTAATAAATCAATAATTTAATTTTTAAGCCTTTCGCTACTCATTAACTTTCCTAAATCGTCACTAGGGTCAGAGTCTGCTTCACAGGGAAGGAAAATAAACGATTCAATCGCTCAATTAACATTTAAAACAATGTAATTATTACAATATCAATTTCAGCACATAAAGGTTGCTTACCACACGAGACTTGCGAGTCTGGGAGAGCGATTTCGTTAAATATCCAATCAATTAATCACGTTCGTATTTTTTGCTAGTCTTTCAATGTCTGAGGTTTAATTTTGTAAGTGAAAGCGGTAGAGAATTAATTCTTCAAATGTGACTCAGTCATTTGCGACCACACACATTTGTTTTTAATCAATTTCATGAGAAAAAAATATTTGTTGGCATCAGTAAATCGTTCCGAAACGACTCTGGGGAATGCTCATATATGCCAGAAATTGTTTCAGAAGCATTTTGATCTGAATAAATCTTATAGAATTTAATATTCACTAATGAATTAGTTTTTAAAAATTTAAATTTATCCCATTTAAAAAAAGGGGGGCGGGGGAATAAAGCTAGAGCATAGTTTTTTTTTTTTAAAGTGACATCGAGGGGTAATTTGAAAGGGGGTTTTAGGGGACAATCATCCTTATTCCCTTTCGTGGAGTGAGTGTTTATTATTGTCATACAAAAAAGAACACGAGAGTTATTGGTGACAGATCTCTAAATTTTGAGTTACGATCAAGTGACGAGGACGATAACTAAGCTGATATTCCCCTCTCCAAACTACCGCTCCATGCCAACGGGAGGACTTTGAGCCTCGACAGGTTTAACGTGCATCAGCGCCACGACATGGATTCCTTAGTGGCATAGGGCTTGAACTCATGACGCGTCAGCCACGAGATCATGACCACGTGGTCACTAGGTTACCATGGATTACTCACTGTAATGGAGGGAAGCATTATGAGAAAAGTATTGAGTGACCTGTGAGGCCACTCTTAATAGTTAAAAATAAGGTTTTTTTCTGGTGTTTGACTCTGATAATTAAATTATTTTATTTTGTTTTGATACGTGTACTTTAAATAGATATAATAAATGGACAAAATGGTATCATGGAGATCATAATTTAAATGATTTTACTAATGAGAATTTTTTTTTTACCGAAAAACATTTAGCGAGCAAATGAACAAATTAAAAAAAAATTGCATTTTTTAACGACATTAATTATAAGTTGCGATTTATAGCTCAATTGTCGCTAGATATTAGTTTCGTGAGAAAAATCTTTCTCTAAAACGGATTTTTTTCCAAATATACCATATTTACTCGAATCTAAGCCGCACTCTTTTTCCAGTGCCAACGCTGCTGAAAATAGAGGGCGGCTTAGAATCGAAGGTAAAACATTTGTTGGAAGGCGGAAATTGAGTTTCCACCCCTTTCAAATGCAAAAATGTAACCATCCATTCTGGCCACTTATATCGATGATTTATTCCACTTCCGCAGTTTATTTACAGTATTCAGTCTATCCCAAAGATCGTTGCCAGCTTGTATTTAGAATTTTTTTTGTATACGCTTTCTTTTAATCATCTATACATTAAAGATATCGGTAATTATTTCCAGACAAGCTCACTACGACGAAAGTATGAAATGGAAGGCAATTTTATGTGCAGAAAAAAACGGAAACAGAGTGACGACCACTGAAAATTTGACACGGATGAAACAAATATAAACAAAATGATATAATTTTTGCTTGTAAATATTCAAAAGTCTTTAATAACTCTTTTAGATTATTCTATAAGACATCCTTTAAAAAAAAATTGCATAACAAATGCATTGGATGGCACGGGCGGCGACACCGTATGGGAAAATGGCGATGCCCGCACCAATTCCAAAGTCAGCTGAGACAATAGGAGTGACGAATCATTTTCGAAACATGATGATGACGGTTAGAGTAATTATAGGTCCTTGTATGTGCTTGAAAGTTTTTAATGTAAGTAAAATAAATTAATTATTACCTTTTTATCATTTCTCATTAAAAAATGTTTCTAAATTTCTCGAGTATCGGATATTGATGAACCATTTACACATTTTTAAAAAATTTTTTGTCTTCAAAACGTGCAGAGAATTGGGGGGGTGCGGCTTAGATTCGAGTAAATACGGTATATTATTATTTTTTTAAATATTTTTTGTTCTGTTGATTTCTTCTTCTCTAACGCGGCAACACAGAATGAACCCTGGCCTTCCTTAGAGTTCCATTCCAAGCCGACCTGTTCTTGGCAGAGGTTTTCCAATGTGTCACTTTAGTAGTTTTCAAGTCTTTTTTTTTCCAGGCACAATCAATCCACTTAAATTTTGGTTTCCCTTGTTTTCGGGTACTAGGTAGTTTACCCAAGAAGATCCTTTTAGTGGCTCGTTTGCCAACCAATCTTAATAGCCAATTTAATCCTCTGTATTGCCTATAAATTTAATATCTGACTCTTTGAATGGTTTCTAAATTTCCAATTTGGTTTTTCTTCTCCCATATCTATCGCATTTAATTCCACCACATATGCTTCTTGAAATTCTTCCTTGAAAGATAGCAAGATTCTCGTGTTTTACTTAGTCATTTCCTATACGTCAGTATTTGTGAAAATGGACTAAATCAAAGTTTGTAAATGTTGATTTCTATGATTTTTAACGACACTATACTTGATTATGCAATGAAATATTCAAAATATAACATTATTTATTATAAAATAATTCTCTCTTTATCATGGTTTCTAACTAACCAAAAGAGTTTATTATTTAACAAAACCTCTCAAAAAACATCCCCTTATGAACTAATAAGTACGGGAAATGAAAATGTTTAATCAAATTGGGGGACGAAAAATTTTTCGTGTTAAAATAATTTCGCGTTAAAGGGGATTGAAAAGAAACCCATATATTAAAAAAATTGTTAATTAATACATTTTTTTTTCTAGAAAGGTATATGCATGTATTTAATCAAACTAAAAAAAAATTTTACAAGATATCAATGAAATTTAATACAAAATTTTCCAAGTTTTTTTTTTTGAAAAAAACACTTATTGAGTTTTGGAAAAATATTCTGATATTTTTCTTTGCATTGTCTTTTTTAGCATCAACAAATTGCTCACTGTTGTCCATTTCGTTATTCATTTCACAATTGGAATGTAAGTCTTAATAACTGTGCATAGCTTTCATGGTGTTCCTCATTTCGGATGATGTGGAAACAAGTGCTGTTTATTTTTGTCTTCGGGTCTGTATCAATGATATTTGTTGAGATTTGAATAAACTCCAATATGTCTTTGTATGCTATAATTGGAGCTGTACTCTCATTATCTCCATCTACTGCAACAAATTTTGAACATGATACAGCAACTCAATACAATAATACAGAAATATAGTAACTTTCCTTCATTTCATACACATCTTAAATCTCGTCTTTGAGGCAGGTGTTGTGGCCGCGGTAGCCGAGTGGTCAAGGTATCAGATCGTGGTTGGCCTTGTCACGAGTTCGAGCCCAGTACCACTAAAGACCCGCCGCGTAGGGGAGCGATGCACGTTAAATCTGTCGAGAGCTCAAACGTCCACCCGTTGGTGAGGTAGTTAGGAGAGGGGGTGCCAGCTCAGGTGTCATCCACGTCACTTTGCCATGGTTCAAAATTACGTGGTCCGTCGCCAAAAGCCCTCGTGTAGCTGAACAGTGCGATGTTAATATTCACTCACTCGAGACAGGTGTTTACCGCTTTTTTTCCCCAGAAGGTAAATCTTTTCGAGTTAACGATTTTCGTTTCGAATTAAGAGGAAAAAAAACGCATCAAAATGCAGTGAAATACATTTAACGCGAAAACGCTTCATACGAAATATCGGTTAACATGAAATAATACACTGGTCCCGACAAACTACTATGTATTTTCATGCAGTTTTTTCTCTTAACAGGAAACGAAAATCGCTCAACACGAAAAGTTTTCCCTTTTGGATGAAAAAAATATGGAAAACACCAGCCGCGCCGACACTTCACGAAATGTTTGAGAAAGTTTCTGTATTATTGAACTCCTGAGACATTTTGAAGTTCTCTTAAAGCTCGAAAAATATCGTTGATGCAGATTCCGAAGACAAAATTGCAATGAATAATGTAGCTCCTGTTCTCACGTCCTCCGAAACGAGAAGCACCATGAAAAGTACGCACAGTTATTTAGACGCACATTCCAATGGTAACATGAATAACAAAATGGATGACATTGACCAATTTGTTGACAATTCGATGCTAAAAACAATGCGAAGAAAAATACCAAATTATTTTCCAAAAACTCAATAAATGTTTTGCTTTCAAAGAACTTGAAAATTTTGTATTAAATCTCATTAAGTTCTTATAAATGTTTTTGTTTCATTCATTTTTATTAAATACTTGCACATATACACATCTATGTAAATAAAATGTATTCTAATAAATTTAATTTTATTGAATATATGTTTTTTTGAAATATCCTTTAACAAGAGAAAATATTCCAGCCCTCCCAGTTTCGTGTTAAGCGATTTTTACTGTACATAGTAGCTAGTCGAGACAGTTGTATTATTTCATGCTAACCGATATTTCATCTTAAACGTTTTCGCCTTAAGTGTATTTCACAGTACATAACTACTTCATTTCATTTCTTTTATTAGCAAGATGTTCTGCATTTGATTCCCTTACAGAAATAGGGCAATGCATAAAACCTCAACAATATGATTCCTTCTCATCTTAAGCAATATTCTAATTTACCTTTCAAACTCCGACGTACATATGTAATTTTTGGTTAAATACTTAAGGTATCCGACTACCCTAAAATCATGATTTTTTTTTTAAAAAAATGACAATTTTTTGTATAATTTTATTTTATAGGCCATCTCTTATTAGCTTTTCCATTCACTAGAACAAAAACTACAAGTGTTTTAGTAAAAGCAGATGCCATAACTTTACATAAGATGTCAAACTTTAAAATGCGTTTTACTCGAAATGTGTTTTTTTATTTTCGAAAAGTTCAGACAAGGCCAGCGATTGCTCAAAAGTTTTAAAGTAATTTGCTGAAATTTGTTGTGTGTATGTTCTGTATAACAGTAGAAGTATTTTAACCTTCTGATTTATCAACCACTGTTTTATTACAAAATTAACAGTTCTTTATGTGAATATAATCAATGTGTTTTTAAGCAGTTTCATATAATAACTAAGATAAAGGGCTCTAGTTTTGTAAAAGTTAAAATATATCTTATCCTGCAAGTCAATTTAAAAAGGAATAACAAAGTAATACATCAAAATTGAAAAATTGAGAATTTATTCATTTACTATTTGTACAGCACGGACCCCGTATATGTCATTTTTTATCAATTTTTACCCATTTTTTCTCATTTTAATAGTAATGATTTATTTTTCCCTTCTTAATTCAAACCTTTTTTCTTAAAATGTACTAAATAAATCTAAAAAACCCCAAGTCTCCAATTTTTAAAAAATAGTTGTCGCATGTAGTTGGATACCTTAATTCAATATTTTACTCAGGATAATTTATTGCATGCAGTTATTATAATTATTAAGGGGAGAGGCCTATTTTTGAACTTTAAAAGCTCAAAACAAAGAAAGCAAAGAAACAATTAACAAAAAAAGTAATTTTTGGTATAATAATTGTCTTTTTTTAAAGGGTTTCCCAAGAGGAAACATTATTGAGCCTTAAGCGTGCATATAGCCAATTGAAAGCTTTTTTTTTATTATAACTAAAGTAAAAGGAGACTAAACAATTCTAAAATAAGGAGATAATAGAAAATTCATTTCCAAATTTAGAACATATATATGAACTCTGAACTCAGATACAAAGCCTTTAGTTGAAATCAATTTTCTCACATTAAAAAAAATAAAATATGGAAGGAAAATTTTAGATAACAGACAATAAGTCCTTTTTTTTATTCGAGGGCTCAAAATCGGTTATTATATCGTTAGTAATTCAGTAATGATCCATACAATTTTCTCTATTGTAGGTAATGGTGAATTAAAGACTATGAGACAGTTTTATAGCAGAGTTAAAATTGAATTCAGTTTAAATAATAGCTTCTTCACCTACAGTCGTCGTGACGAAATTGGCCTAATGAAACTAGAAAAAGAATACAAGAGTTTCATTGTCCATATAGTTTAAATTCTATGCCTGAGAGAGAAGAAAGACATTCTTATAAATAGGTTTTCAAATTGAACCATCTCTTTAAAGGGAAGATGCACAATGCGCAATTAATGAACCAGAGAGGGAAAAAAGGGTTAGTAAATGCTTTTCAAATTTTTTGTTTTGTTACTGAAACTTATTAGGAAACAATGACTTCTTTCATGAATCTCAGAGAAACCCTTAAAATCATTTCTGAATAAGATTGATTAATTTTTAGGCGTGTATGGCAGCTTTGTGTACACACCTCAAGTCAAAATTAGGAATCTTCACTTGTTTAAGCCACGAACCCAATTTATGGAAGAATATTTTTACTCAGATTGTGAAAGCAGGTGCTTCTGCTATATATCATTGCATTTTATTGTAGTTTTTATAACCTTTATTATTATTTTACAATGCGCAACAAAAAAAAATACAGTTTGCTATGGACAAGTTCTACCGTAAAGCTTACTATGGGGACACTGCAGTCATCTTTTTTCCCCTTTTCTTTTTTTCCCAGTTATTGCAAAATCGCCATTACTTTGTGCCAGTGGCGTAGCTACCAATGGGCTAGGCTGTGCCCTCAATCTCAGGGGACCCTCGGACCCTGACCACCAAGCAAGCCATACTTGGAATAATTTCCTCCACATTTAGATATAAATATATAAGGATGCGACATAACTATAATCAGGGCAACTCAGTTGAGCTATAGGGAATTTCGCCTACATAAATTACACTTCGCGAATAGGAAATTCCTCCTAAATTCTTTCCTTTGTTTATATGGTGTTGCGGACTTATTTTATTGAAAAGTTTACATTATTTTTCAATATTTTTTTTTTTCGTTTTTCTAACTTTTACTTTAAAAGAAACTTCAAATTCCATGAAAAATCTTATTTTACATCTTTCAAAAACCTACACAGGAAGCATTTCTTATTGGTCATTTTATTTTTAATAACACAGTATGATTCATAATAAGCTATTTTACTGTTTCAGTATTTCGCAATCTAGTATCCACAATAGACTGATGTCTATTACAGATACTATTGTCCCCCTCCCTCTGTACATTCGTAGGAGTGTTTTTTTTTAAAAAAATAATTATAATAATATTGTATTATATTTTCTTGTTAATGCATATTTTTGTATCATCTCCTGTCTAAAACGTGTCAAATCGAATCTGGGTAATCACTACATTCACATAAGAAAACTCACATACATATACATTCATACACCCAGTGGCGTAACGTACACCTCCCCGCATTGTGGGAGGCCCAGGGCTCTAGGGGGCCTTAAACCTGACTGCCTCTAAGTATACACCCCTTGTAATATCCAACTTGGGGCCTAAAACCTGACTTTGCTGGGCGGGGGGCAAATGTTCCTCGTTACACCACTACATGTACGAAGTAATATGTAGCTTTTCTATGTGTTCTGCAGAGCACGATAAAGGGTTGATGTTAAATTAGATTTGTCTATTTAAAATATTAATATATTTTTACTTTTTTACTTAATAATACCCAACCAAGATAAAGCCCTCGTTTTTTTGTTTTGACCAGGGCCTTTGAATACCTAGCTACGCCACTGCTTTGAGCTAAAAATTAACAAGGTATATTAAAAAGAAACTGAAATAAATAATACAAAATCCTGAATCTGAAATCTGCAGATCATCTTCTATCCATTTAATTCAAAAACTTGCATTAGAAGTTTGAAAAACTCAGTTAAATTTATGTTTTCCCATAGATTAAAACATAACACCGGAAGTAAGATTAGAAGTCATTCGGTTTCGGCTCAATGTTGTTGTTTACAAAGGTAGAACTTGTCCATAATGCAACTCACATTATTGTATACTGGTGTTTAAAATTAAAAGAATTTTTAGATTTTGTCAATTATCACTAAAATTACTGGAAATATTTTAAAAAAATGCTCTATGTGTATAGGGCTGATATAATGCAAAAAGAAAAATAAACCCACATAATAATAATAATAATAATTCAACAGTTAAAATACACACGCGTGATCATAGGTAATACCTGTCGAGGTCAGAAGGTATGGAACAGCAGTTGTGTGTGCACAGAATATAAAAAAAAAAAAAAAAAAAAAATTGGTTAATAGAGGGTATTGTCCCATCTTTCAGGTAAACAGGTCTCACATAGTGATTTTATACCAGAAATAAGGGAATTTATGACTTCCTGGGCAATTAATTCCACTCGTTCAGCAACTCTGTTTTCAGGTCTTGGATGGTTCCTGGGAGAAGGGGATGCAAATTGCAATTGCCCTCGCCGGAGTGTTCCAGGCATGCTCTATAGCAGCGATACTCAACCTGCGACCCACCGGACCTTACTGAGTGGCCCGGTCATGGCCAGTTGCACTAAAAAAATCACTTAAGTACAATATATTGAATATTTAGCGAGAAATTCTATCAATCAAACAATCTCATACATCAGTTTTGCTATCGATGTCGTGCTGGTACGAATTGTGGGATACCTTTTCTTCTTTCTGTAACTGTAACGGTTAGTGAAAAGAGACCATTTTATGGGAGAAACTATTTTTTAATTAACAATCAGGTTTTCCAAGAGAAAATAATCTAAAAGAATATGTATTGTTTCAAGATGATTGAGATCTTGACTGTTTCGTAGAGAAAAACAAACATGTCTCAACAACTTTTTAGTTATTTGCCGTGAAAATACTATATTTAAAAAATATAATTTTGCTCCCACTATACCACTAAACACAAATCCTTCAAAGGCTCCCCCCCTCCTTTTTTTTTTGAGGATCTCTTTCAAGACGAGATGAATTGCTTTCTTAAGAAAATCTTTGTAACTGCAAAAATCTTGGAGGAATTGATGAAAGGAAATCGAAATTGCCGCATAACTGGGTAAAAAATGCATAAAACCTTTTCTTTGTGAGTCAAATTTCATATTTAATATAGTTTTAAAATCAAATCAAAAATAGTTAATATTTTGATTAATTTTCTACTTTTTAAATGTCCTTGGTCTTATAGCGGCCTCCCCCCATTAATCCTCATGTGGCGGCCCGCGTGAAATAGTTGTCATATGTATGTGGCTCGGCGGAAAAAAAAGGTCGAGTATCGCTGCTATATACAGATGAGGTCTGGAGACCTAACAGGCCTATTCATTTGGCCTATGAGCTCAATGCGATGAGATGAGCTCCAGAGCCTCGCGTTGTCATCCATTAAAATAAAATTAGGGCCAACAGCAGCCGCGAAAAGGTGAACATAGGGCTGCAAGACCTCATCCCTATAACTCACAGCACAGTGCCTCTTGTAAAGACATAGAGGTATGTACGGCCATCCAACGTGATGCCTGCCCAGACCATCAATGATTAGCTTGGCATTAATTTTTTTCCTCACATTATTTGAAAAAAAAAAATTGAACTTAAACAATATTTATACAGAGAAAAAATTTCCAACTAACTTATATTTGAATCATTAGTTTCTGCGGCACTTAGAAGTTTTTTAATCACAAAATACATGTACTCAACTAATTTTTTCTCGTCAGTATAATTATCTTATTATTTGTTTTAATGAATTAAATACTTTAACCTAAATACAATTGAAATAAATTAATTGTTATGCACGAATCCATTTGTTTGATGCAGGTCCTTCGAACACAAATATTTTGCTTCCGGTTTTTTCGACAAGCTCACCTAATTAGGTCGATGTATAATTAAGAATATTAATAAATTAAACAGAAGGTTTTTCTCTTTTGTTAACAAATGACAGATCAAGTCCTTACGACTGTTGTTTTTCTCCTAAATTATTAGTGAGGACTCTATTGAAAATACTGAGAGCAGTGAATCATCTCTTCTGCATACGCAAAAGCAAAAGGCTAATTTTAGAAGCTACTATTATAATGACATTTTTGGTTTTTCATTAAAAATGTAGTTGTTTGGCCACTTATAATGGTGTTCCGAAATCATAGTTTTTAACAACGTGATTTAAACCAAAGTAATATTTTTCTTCTATTTAATCAATAATTTCATATAAGTATTCTAATAATATAATACGTCATACACACACATATTATCAGTTGTATATATATATATATAACATACATGACCACTTGAGCGAAACATCTGCACATGCACCCCTGTGCCTAAGGTCACTTAAACTGAGATAGGCACAGTAGGCCTTGACTCTCATGGGCTGTTGCGCCACTGTGTGTGTAGTTCAGTACGTACCATACATAAGTTGTTATATATATATTTAACATAAATGGAACAGACATTTTTATCTTTACTTTATGGAACATAAGAAACCGTTAGTGAAAATGTTTGTTTGTTTTTTTAATCAATTTTTGATAGTGCAGTTATACTTTTCGGACATCCTACATAATCGCGTGTTCCAATGGGGAGTGAGTGAATATTAACGTCGCACTGTTCAGCTGCACGAGGGCTTTTGGCGACGGACCACGTAATTTTGAACCATGGTTAAGTGACGTGGACGACACCTGATGTGGCACTCCCCCCTCTCCTAACTACCACACCACACCAACGGGAGGACGTTTCAGCTCTCGACAGATTTTAAGTGCATCGCTGCCCTACACGACCGTGTTCCAATGGGAAAGAAAATATTAGTTTTTACATTTAACGAAAGTAGTTTTAGGGAAAAGTTTCAATAGCTCAGGTAAGGCCCGTGTAAGCTATTAAGAAAATTTTCTTTCTTGGAATCGCGAATAAATCTGTCAATATACGAGGTTGAATCATTTTGTACAACGAGGAATCGCAAATGAACCTATCAAAATGTAGATTTTAATGCAAAATGAAATGAGACTTGAAAAAAAATTATTTTTACCATTTCGAAATATGGTATTTGTAATTATAATTTAGAGAAAAATAAAAATTTTGATTGTTTCAAATTACCGTTTACACAAATATTTGACAATGCATGCTCAGGGACGTCTTAAGGCATGGGCCAACTGGGCCCGGGCCTCACCCTTGAATGGGGGCCTCGTTTCATTTTCAACTCTGTCTTAATAAGACCATGATTCGGATAATTTTAATGCTCAGATATTATTTTCATACACATATTCTCTGAAAAACAGAGAATTTCAAACTGCATGTCAGCTGACAATAGGGGAAAGACTGTATTATTATGTGATGACCGTTGTCTATATGTCTAGGCCTAGGCCTAATAACATAAACAATCATTCAACCGCTTAGATTTTTGAGACTGTGAGTCGTGCATTTATTTATTTGTTTCAAATAACTGTTTGAACGGGTATTTGATTGATGAGGCCCTTGGTTCTCTTCCAAATGGAAAAGAGATTTGGATACTGTTTGATAGTAGAAGTGCAATACAGCACTTGTCCAGTTGGCAAAGTGTGAGAAATAATGTTGGAGTGTTAATACTGAACAAGTTAAAACGATTTTCCACATCGCATCAGATTCATCTGCAGTGGATTCCCTCTCACGTAGATCTAGAGAGAAAAAATTGTGGATACTTTGGCCATGGCTGGCGCTTGCGAGACCCCAAAGCCGTCACCTTTTTGGAGATTTTCTAAAAAAATTAGTCCCCCCAGAATTTTAAGACCCGCCTTTGACAAAATTTCCCCAGAGGCCCACCATTTTGGGGGTTTTTCCAGGTTACTCGTCCAGGGAGGCTCCCCCCTTGGCTCACGGGTTTTAGTGGACAACGAGAACAAACTATTCTCGCCCGTTTTTGAAGCGGTCACCTTAAATCAATGACATTTTCCGAAGCATCCAAGATCTTTGAAATGTGTACCAACTGTTCTTCTGAGCCGGCCTCGCCAGATCACATCCTCGAATGCCTTGGGCTCACCAAGCAGGATTTAGCCTGACGATCCCTTGCTGGTGTTGGGTTATTTGAGAGTACACGACGTCATAGACCTGGTCTAGAACTGCTGTCCAATGGGGGCGTGCAGCAACAACAAGAGTATTTGACAATGCATGCTATATACTGTCTACTTTTAATGATCTCAGGTAGGGCTTACTTTATCATGGGGACCCAAGACCTCAAAAAAGATTTCTCTGGGTCTAGGGCCTCAAAGAGTCTTAAGACATTCCTGTGCATGCTAAAAACAGTCTACTTTTAAAAATCACATGTAGCACCTACTTTTGCATAGGGGGCAAAGGCTCAAAAGATCTTAAGATTTCTCTGAGCCCAGGGCCTTTAAAAGTCTTAAGACGTCCCTGGGCATCACCACACAGAAGTTTTGAAGTAAGAAAAAGTTTTCCGGATGATGAATGGAAAGAAGTCCGATATCGTGCCCACCTAGATCTTTTCTCATAAGACCTTTGGATTTCTTGTAGAGATACGTGAAAAACATCGTTCATCCATCTTCAACTACTGTGACACGGATGATCTAAAAAGTCGAATAACAGTGGCAATTCAGATAGTTGATATTCCAATGCTTCACAGAACGTGGTTAGAAATCTCGTACAGACTTAATGATTTGCGCACATTGAAATCGTGCAATAAAGTATTGAAAAAAAACTTTTAATGTTTTCTTCATGGAACAATAACAAAAAAACCCCATAAGTCACAAAATATTTTTTGCTTTTGTTTTTTTATAATTAATATTTGAAAGTGCAGTAATACTTTTCGGACACCCGGTAGTTTTCCGATTTGAATGAAGGTAAGGATAATTCTGTCTCTTTTGTTGTTGGACAACGGTCGCGAAATATTGCGCTGAAGTCGATTTCCCCTTGGAATATTAACAAATTCCAAGTTTTTCTACTCGGCTATTTATTTCTCTTACTATGACTACATCTCAATTAACACAATGAATTCAGTGCATATATATGTGTGTAAGCATGAGCATAGATATTGGCAAAAGCGACTTTTTCAGTGTTTTATTGATATGTGTTATGTACCTCAGGCCTTTACATACTGGCGTAGCAAGCTCTGTGGAGGCCCTGTATCAAAATTCCTTCGGGGGCCTTATTTTATAATATGGGAGTTCTGTTAATCGGACTGTAGTTACACATGTTGATGCCCCTGTAGTTGGGGGCCCGTATCATTGATACGGCGGTAGCTACGCCCTGTCTCTGCATATAAAAATCAAAAGTACTAGTGAAAACAATCTCACAATTTCGATATACTTTACATTTTACAGAAATATGCTGGTTATATAATCACTGCATTCTTATGAATAAATAAAGTCTAAATTGAATCTCATTATGCATAATTTAAAATTAAAAAGTCAAATTCTTAATTACTTAGGCTCACATTGTTTACAGTGATTTAAAATAGTGTTTCGCAATTGATGTGTAACATTTTAGGTTAAATAATTTGGTGAAAACTACTAAACATATATATTTTTATCAGCAACACAGAGTAAATTACTTTTAATACTGACATTCGAAAAAATTTCTTCCCAGAAAATTAAAAAAACCATAAAGAGTCAAATATTTTAAAGACTTTTATTTTGTCTAACATAGAATATGATTAATTAAATAATTGTCAACACATTCTCGAGTCTTAAAAAAATATTTTTATGAAAAAAATTTAAACTTTTGAGTTTCAATAAAATTAAAAATATATGTGTGTATATACACATGAATACACTATATGCATATACATACATGTTGCAATCTCTTTCTTTTTGAGTATACTGAAACAAATTTCAAAAATCAGCAACAAATTACATTATACGTATTCATCTTGGAAGACATCAGAAAAATTAGTTGCTTTGAACAAAAAATGTCGATATGAATTCTTGATTTTATAACTCTAGAGCGCCATCTGGTGTTGATTTTTAACACTGGAAATACAGAAAAACCAAAATTTCTACAAGTAAAAAATTTGACATATTAAACTTTTGTTTTTGAAAAAATAAATTATATTATTCCTTAAAAATAAAAATTGAATTATTATTTAATTGTAAATAATGCATTTAAAAAGTAGGGCACAGTACTGATTTAGTACAATAAACCAGAACATTGTACATTTTTCTTCTTTTCCAAAAATATTATTTCAAAACTTTTACAATTCCACCTTTATTATTAATATATAATTGCTAAAGTAAACTAACTACTTCTGATCATTATAAAGTATAAAAGCAATTGAAATAAATTTCTTTATTTCATCTCTTTAAATAAATAACCATAAAAACTTTTTAGTATAAGCATTTAATTTTTTTTTTAAAAAAAGTATTTCAGAAATGCAATATAAACAAGAAATGTTTAATACATTGATGAAACGAAATTATGTTCCCTAAGTATTGTGAAAAAAAATCAAAGCTTTAATTATTTTTAAATAAATTAGTATACTTAAAATTTGAAACATAGCATACAATTACAATAAACATGCTTAGAAACTAATAATTACGTGTCACAAGTTTAGAATTTACTTACAACTGTATATTTATTATTTTTTGGAGAAAGAAAATATAAGCCCTTTACAACTTTATATATATTTCTCAAAAAAAATTAGAGAGAAATACTATTCAATACATGAAAGAGTAAAATCAATATATGTTCCCAATGAAAAAAATTATGATTCTTAAAATTCTTTTCAATTAAAAATAATTTTAAAAATTTCATAAATAATAAACATTTTAAATTCTATTTTTAAACATCTAACAGACAAGTTAAAATGTCTCATTAAAAAGAAATTTTTGAAAGCATGGATATATGTTTACTTGAATCAGAGTTTATTGTATTTTATTTTTTTACAGTAACTTAATAAGACTGAATGATGAAATTAAAAAAAATAAATAAATAAGTTTAAAAACTGTAAAAAAATCCTCTATTACACCTTTTTTTGCCGAGGAAACTGAGACTCTAAATAATTATAAATTAAATTTGCAAACTTTATTATTCATTCAAAAAATTCTAAATATAAAAATAGCATAATAAAAATTTTTTTAAAAAAATCCAATTACAACACCGTTACATGTTAAAAAATAAAAAGGAACAGATATAAAGCAGATTAGCATTTAGTCAATGAATGAAAATGAAAACATTTTTCCCATTTTGAAGTTTTCCCTTACATCATTTTAAAACTAAGTGCTGTATCCTTAGCTCCAACTGTAAAATGCTATTGTTTAACAATACATAATCAATACTCATAAGGCAGTTAACAAATTAAATACAAGCAAAAATATGTCATTTCAGAAAATTCAATTTAAAGTACAAACCCATAAATATGTCACAAAAGTGCAGAATGCACTCAAAAGTAATATTTGAAAGGATACTATGTAAATAATATTCAATGTATAAAATGCTTTGCATTGATATTTGATGGAAGTATAACTAGAAGTATCCACTTATAATGTAGCTAAATCCAAAATAGAGATTAGAAATCCTTTGAATTCGCAAATTGAACAATAAAACCATTACATGTGAAACATTTATAACCAGAGTCATACACAAGGTGGGGATTAGGGGTTCAAACTACTTTTTATAGCCCAACAGATTTTTAATTTTTGCTGTAAAGATTATGCCATAGCACTTTCTTCCATGGAGGGGCAGATACCACCGAATCAATGATATCCCCCCCCCAACCTACAGGGGCCAAACATATGTGAGCAAAAAAGCATAACATGTGGCCCCACTAAGGACTAGCCATGCCAGAGCCTTCACATGTCTCTTAACCCATTCAGGACCATGATCACATACATGTGATCCCTTCAAGGAACACAGTATCATATGCGAGGTAGCATTTTCCCTGTTCTGAGGCTCATAATTGCACCGGTGTGATCTGGATTGATTATGAACTATAAATTTTGACATATTTTATTTCAGTAATGGTATTAAATTAATTTTCAAATGAAGTTAGGCTTAACAGGAAAATCGATCGGTCTTGAACAGGTTAAATATCGCCCTTCCCATAAAAGAAGTCTGTGTATACTATTGTTCATAACTGATTTCAATGTTGAAAATTTAATATATCACTTTCCTTTTAAATTACAACTGTAAAAAAATATTATGTGTAGTTAAAATTTTTTTTACTATTCTGCAGATTTTTTTTTGACAATCTTTACTTCTTAAAAAATTTTTTTATAAAACTAATTTTTTGGTCTTTTTCAATATTTAGAAAGAACTAACTATTTATTTATAGTTGATATAAATTATATAATATACATAACATTAAATTATGTTTAAAATGTTATATGTGAATAATAATTATTTTAAACAACCTCCACACTTATAGCAAATTAAATCATTAGTGTTAATTGCACATTTATTCATATGAATTTATGAATGTATAAGTGAAGATAATGTAAAAAATTTTATTCTTCCTACCACATTAGGATAAGTGCAAATAACTGCATCATAAATGTTTCCTCTATCTACTCTGCATTAACATTGTTCCTTGAGATGATTTACAGGTTAACATGCACAGCCATCCAAAAAGATATCTACATGCACATACACCACACCCATCCAATCACTTTCATGGATATGCCCCTAGGATAACAAGGATCCTACCAGATTAATAAACTTCTTAAGTTAATTTGCAAATAAAATCTGGATTCATTTGTAAAGGTCATTCTTTGTTAGTTACAAATAACACTCATCAGCAGCTAGTCCTTCTTTTGCTGGATTTCTATTCTTAGAAAAGCAGTCCACAGAATAAGGTAACAAGACTGCTGATATTCAACCATCTTGCAACGTATAAATTACTGTAGCCTGTATCTTTTTGCCAATAGACAAATAATTACAGATGTTCATGTATGTCACATACTACATAGCCATCTTGAAACTTTATTACGTAGTTTCTGTTTGTAAAACCCACAGATAACAATGTTAAATGGCATATACCAACTCAACTAATTTTCAAATGATATTCTGAAATTTGCTCATAGTTTATACAAACTATATCATGCATATGGAAATTTTATATTTGATAGTGTAATCACACATTTTCCAATTTTACTTTAATTTTTGAAATACACAGTAATTGACTGTCTATTAAGGTTGCATTCAAAAGTAATATGAGGGCAATTAGTGAAGGACTTTGTAATTTTGAAACCCAGTCAAGTGATGAGAATACTCGCGAGTAGGCATCCTATTCTCCTAACTACCACACATGAAAAAAGTAGAGTAAAAGGTATATAACTTTAAGCAATTACAAAAATATAAATAAATAAAAATACTGCCTACATATCATGATATATAAAAAAAAACTGTAAAACATAAAAACTTAATATTCATGGTAAACTTCGCTAGTTTGTTATTCACTTATGAAATGATTATCTCAGTTAAAGAAATTCATAATAAAAAAAATTACTCGTTGGGAAAAGGTTATATTTTTAGTAAACTTTCAATACCCAAGTTTCATAAATGTCAAAGAATTAACCAATATGAAACACGCAATATCATTCAAGTAGCTTTAAGTTTTACTATTATACAATTAAAGGAATATTAAGACACGATAGATTTTTTTTAAAGAAAGATTTGATATGTAATATCGCAAATTTATGAATTTCGATTTTCACATCATAAGCCAAATGTGTAATTTACAGTTTGATAATTAAAAACTTATGCACACGTAAAATATTCTTCAAATAATCTCAGAAGAAATGTTTCAAATTAATGTTATAAAAATAAGAAATTTTATAACGCGTAAAACAATTTGAAAAATTGTTGGGGTGACTAACCCATCAGTATTAAAAGGGCAAGTTTTCAATAAGCATAATTTTGATTTGAAAATTATGTAATTTTACATATTAATGAATACTGAGGGATTTTGTTTCTACATATGGTGATAAAAATTAAAAAGTACATATCCCTTTATTATTTCTCAACATAAAATTTATCACGTAGCTTATATATTAAAAAAATTGGATAGACAGTAAAATAAAAACAAACGATAAGGCGTCGTGTCAATCCATGCCAGATTCAAGAAGCTAAATATTTTAACCTCCCTTATAAAATCGTTTATGGAAATGTTCTACGCAGTTACTTCACGAAATGTATCTTCATTCGAATGAATTTCACCAACGCATTCCATATTTTATTTTTAAAACATAAATTATACTTGATTAAGTCAGTCTAGGTTTTTTAGTAAACTCGCTTGTTTTAAAAATCCTATCTTAATTACATTTCATTTGAATAAAATGAAACATGGCATCACTATCGCGTATTTCCCGCCATACATAGAGTTAAATGTTGCTTTCGTTGCGATTTGTTTTTTTCAAACTTATTAATGATTTAGCGAAAGAAACTTGTCAGCATGTATATTAAGCAGGTAAGTTTGTTTATTGCATTTGATTTGTGCAAAATGAAATATGGGGATCTAATCTTTATCAAAAACTGTTATCGGAAAAAATTCATATCCCTATAGTCAACATAAGCTTCTATCTCAAATCGAAAAACTTCTTAAATTTGATTTCTTCTGTGCATGTTGGTGTTTATAAACTCGGCAGCACAAGATAAATGGATGAATTTTATACAAAGTTCAAATTATTTAGAATGAAGTTTTATATGTCAAAATTTTGAACCCCGTGTTTTTTCGAATGTATACAAACATTGGAAGGGAATCGCAAGATTGGTGTTCATTACTAGTTATGTAGAAAGTTTCTGTTCTATGGCTTTAAATTTATATATTGTATTTTTGATGCATATGTGCCATGGAATTATTGCTTAATTTTTCGTTGAGAATTATTTTAAATCTACAAATGTTGGCCAGAATGATGTACAATTAGCTCTAAAATTCTCAACATCATGTACTTCTCAAATTATCCTAAATGCCTTCCGCTACTATAAAATTAGGTTTCTTAAAAATATTAAGGAAAAATTTATATTTTCAGACATTACATTCGAATCTGGTTACAAGTATTACTTTTCTTTCAAAATTATATACAATAATTCTATGAATCATCTCATGTTTTTTGTGTTTGTAAACCCTTGCTTAAAACATGGTATATATATAGAATAAATATTTTCATGTTATTGTACTAATTACTTTGTATAAAGAAATAAAATTATTTTTTATAAATATTAATTATTCTGACAAGTCTGTCATTTTCTCTTTTGATTTCTATTTTAAAAGTTTTTGGGTACTTACGTATTGTTGCAACAATCGCCAACATTCAAAATAACTTGCCAAGTTGGCAACCCCAATTTCGTATGTGCTGATTTGGCAATCATGTGCTTTGGTTCATATAATGTCTTGAACAGGTGCGATAAAACGCAAGTACCATTTTTTGAATTAACGAAAATGCATTTAAAATATTCATGCTAATTTGATATCGGGGGTAGTAGCGCCAAGCTGTTGTTTATGTTCGCCAAGATGGGGATAATATTACAATTATGGTTAGCTTAATATTTTTATCATCTGTCAATGTGGTTGCCATGGGGATAACGTATATTAGAAATAACTTTTATTCGTTTTTTCCCGTTTAAAACCCCTTTTTAATTTCGGGCATATCTTTAAAAAGTAACCATTTTCAGTTTAATTTTTCTATTTGCATCTTCTGTTTAATTCTGGGCTACTTTCGAATATGGATATTTCTAAAATGAGTGAGTACTAGAATATTTTTTTCTGTGTTGTGCTTTTAATTATCGCTATAAATAGTTTATTTTCATTTTAAAAATGTTTATTTTTACGTTCTTTGTTCGATGATACTCGTTGAAGGAATTTGCAGTGCAAGTTTCATATTGCAAGCTTTCACTACTTTGTAATTGATATTCTAAATTAATTTTAACATACATTATGTAATTAATTTATTCATAATGAAAAAAAATGCAATTATTACTATGTGTAATCATCATATAATCGTTATTTATAATTGTTTCTTATAGCATTTATTTTTTAACTATTATTACATATTTTGTTATTTATTTCTAATTAATATTGTTATTTATTTATAATAATTATTATTTAATTATAATTATCTTATTTATTTATAATTATCTTATTTATTTATAACTATTTCTTTTGTTTATTTATAGCTATTCTTATGTTTATTTATAGTTATGTATTACGAGTTCTCTTATGCATTATTTTTATTTTTTTACAATTCGACGATTGTTCTTTTTAATAATTACTATTTAATTATATTATATGATTATTATTCCCAATAACCGTTATAAAATTGTACTATATGAATATTATATATAATTACGATAAAATAAATAAGATTATTATATGCTGCTATATAATACTATTATTAGTTCATGTTACTTTTTATTACATAATATTATTATTCATTATTTATTGATTGATCTAGGTTATTCTCAATCTCTTCCTATATTTTTTATTTGAAATACATTTCAATGCATTTCAAAACAATTCTTTTAAATTATTGTGTATCATTAAATTACCGCTAGGTCAGCCATATTGGATTTCATTCCAGCAACAAGCAGCACTTGGCCTATTACCCCCGTTATCAAATAGGTTCCAAAATATTTTTTTCTTACAAGGGGAGGGCACTACTAAGGGAAATTCATTTGGGGATGAGACTTTGTGTAACAGTAGTACTGCTATAGGGTATTCTAACCCCAATGTAATTCAACCGAATGGCCAGTCAATTTGGAGAAAATAGCCTTCGAAATTCATACTTAGCTTATATACAAGTTATTTTCTCCCTGATACAACGTTGGTGTGGCATAATCGTCAGCGTATCGGAGTACTATGTAAAGGGTCAGGGTTTGATTTGCCCGAGCGGCCAACTTCCTGTTTTTATTTTTTCTCCAACTTACTTTATTATTTGTCTGAATTAAATAATTTTATTTTTAAAAAAAGACTCATTAATTTTTAAATGATATTCTATATTATTATAGTAACTATTTTACTTTTTTAAATCCAAAACAACTAATAGTTATGATAATACTTATAAATAAAAAGTAAAAATAAATTAAATTATAAATAAAGTTGAATAAATATAAGTAAAAAAGTTAACTTTTTTTTGTCTTACATAATTTTTTTTATTACATACAAGAACCTGAGTGATAATTATCATAAAAACATTCAAAACAATTAATTTTTTTGACATCTAGCACAATTAATAAATGAAGAATTACTGCATGAACAATGATTTCTCATTTTATATTGGAGCATTCTTTGCTTTTAAAAGAACTCTTTATTCTTAAAAGAATAACACCTGCTCTTCAAAAACAGCTGCCTTTCTCTTGATCAAAATCGGTTTATTAAAAATGGAAGTAAAAATTTAGGCCATTTAGGTAAAAGGAATAATTTTAAAAATACAATTAATTAGATTTTAATGACAGAAGTAATTGTAGTTGTACCATATATTAGTTGTTTTTGTGTTTTAAAAAAGTAAAATAATTACTATAATTATATAGAATATCATTTAAAAATCAATGAGTCCTTTCTAAAAAATAAAATTATTTAATTCTGAAATAAATAATAAAATAAATTGGAGGAAAAAAAATAAAAACAGGAAGTTAGTCGCTCACACGAATCGAACCCTGACCCATTACATAGTACTCCAATACGCTGACGATCATGCCACGACGACGTTGTATCAGGGGGAAAATAACTTGTATATAAGCTAAGTATGAATTTCGAAGGCTATTTTCTCCGAATTGACTGGCCATTCAGCGGAATTACATTGGAATTGAATACCCTATAGCAGTACTACTGTTACACAAAGTTCTTGTCCCCAAATGAATTTCCTTAGTTGTGCCCTCCCCGTTTTAGTTTTGGATATGCAAGCCATCCTCATTTGAGGATGCTTGGACTATTATGTGATTAAAAAAAATTAAGTAATAATTTTTGCACTATTTCTACTTAGAACAAAGCTTTGATATCTATGTTTAAACATTTTATCTATGATATTTTTACACTACATTACTCTTTCTGGGAAGAGTTTGAAGCTTACGTGCAGGCATACATGTTGATTCTCGCGTTTCTTCAAAATGTGGCTTTTTTTTTCAAGTTATATACAACCTGTGGCCAGAAAGCTTGGTTAATGAGCCTGTAGAGGTTGCTGATATACTAGTAGAATATCAAAGCACCGCACGTGGTGAAGATCAATATCTGTTTGAACATATTTGTAATTGGCAAGGTTCCAAGTGTGTTTATTCCCTGTCAGTTTATTGCTGAGCGTGAAATGTTTATACTGGATTGTCGTGGTGTACAAAATAGATCGGAGAATAAACATGTTTTGTTTCAAACTTGGGAAATTGGCAAAAGAAACTCACGAAATGCTCACAGAAGTTTATAAAGATGAAGCCATCACATCAAAGAGTGTTTCTGAACGGTTTAGGCGTTTCTGGGAAGGGGACGGACCAACCAGCCTGGAAGACCCCCCTGAGCCAGCAGGCCAAAAACTGCATGCACTCCAGAAAACATTGAGAGTTAAGCAGCTTGTGGAAAACAATCGTCATCTGACAAAGCGAATGATTGCAGAGGAACTGGCAATTGGCACAAAAAGTGTTCGCCTCATACTTATGAAGATTTGGGCAAACGAAAGTTCTGCTGCAGACTCGTATACCATTGTTCAATGCTTGCACGAATGGAAATATGGCTTGGCGCTTGCAGAGACCTCATTTACATGGCAGATGGAGACAGAAATTTCTTCTACAACATCATCATAGGTGATGAGAGTTGGTGTCTGAAGCACAATCTCGAAAGCAAGCAACAAAGTTTGGAATGGTGAAGTTCGTCGTCGCCTCAAAACCAAGGTACGGTTGAAAAAATCCTGCGCATCAAGATTCTGCTCATCGCATTCTTCGACTCTAAAGGTCTCATTCACAAAGAATTCCTTCCCGAGAGTACCATATTGAATCCTGTTTGTTGCCTATGCCAAAGTTCTGAAGCGTTTACTGCAACGGATCCATCACATTCCCCCTGAGTATGACAAGCAAGGCTCCTGAACTCTTCTCCAGAATAATACCCGGCCACACATTGCATTGGTTGTTCAGCAGTTCATGGCTGTGAATGGAGTTGTGACGCTTTATCACCCCTCCCCCTCTTCACCTGATTTGGCACCTGCAGACTTCTTCCTCTTCTCCAGATTGAAGTCAGCCCTGAAGGGAAAGAGATTTACGGGCATCACAGACATTCAAAGCAACGTGATGGCCGAGCTGAAAGCTATACCGAAAGAACTGTTTTACAGAAGTTTCCAGGACTTATATACTCGTTCCGAACAGTGCATTACCATCCATGGAGATTATTTTGAAGGACAGTAAATTGATGCTGAACAATACTGTATTTGAAATAAAAATTCATTCACTGAACTTCATGGCCACAGATTGTATCATTGAATGTGCTGGCCAGCTAATTTCATACTGATATGCTGCAGACTTTTCTGCCAAATGAATGTAAAATTTTGCTGAGTACTTAACAGTATTGTTTATCAACATTTTTATCACCATGGGACCTGTCAATATTTGATAAATAACCACAACCTGCTAGGGAGGGGGACATTGATTTTTTATATTTTTGATTCTTTTGGTTTAATAATTTTAATTTAATTGTATTTAAACATACCTTCAAAATAAAATACAGTTACACTAAAAAATGAATATAAAGTGATTTAACATATTAACTTACTAGACTGCTTAATCAATGAAAACCGTAAGCTTGTTTCTTTGGAATGAGAAGGTTCCATCTAGTGGTAATAGGAGACAATGACACTTGTGTGTTGCTTATGTCTAGTTTATTCCATTGTTTTTTTTATGGTTGCTGTCACTGCAGAAAATCCTGCTTCACACAGGTATGTTGTTGGGAATGGCTATAGGGATTTAAGTGCTGTGATAGCAGTTTCGGGGTATTCTGCTGTGACTCTAAACTGGAATACCAGCAGAGTTGTTATCTTGGAATGTTGTTTTTATGGGTGCCACTGTTTACAACCTCCAGAGCAGTTGATCTTGCAGAGATATGTTAGATTCGCCTGATTTATTGGAAAATGGGCTGCTGATCCATTCCTGACCATTCGGTTTTTTTTGTGGTTGGGAAGTAGCACTCTGACTCCGCAGTAAATAAAATGGAAGTAATTAGATCTTCCTTGGGTGTCTAGTACCATTTGAATTACAGACCAGTACTGGTCTAGGGTTTAGGGACCACTGCTTTACAGTACAATTGCTTTAGACTGACCACTAAAGATCTATTTAGCATAATTCCAAAATCATTTAAAGAACTACCAATATCAAATTAGTGCCTATGCTTGTTTTTGATGTAGATGAGAAAGCAACTTTCCTTCCTGTCAGTATACATTTTCCTCAATCTAATTTGAGTAATGATATTGTTATATTTTTGTACTTACATATTATTGCATTATATTGCCGACATTATATGAAACAAAGCACATGATTGCCAAACCAGTGCATACGACACATGCGAAATCAAGGTTGCCAACTTGATTAGGGTAAAATCCTAGGACAGCACACTGCTGTATTTGGCGACAAAAAATTTTCGCCAAGGATAAACCTGCGTTTTTCAAAATGGCGTCAGAAACAAAAACAAGAGGGGAAAATGGGGTTTCTAAGTGGCATCAAGAGACGAAAAACGTTGAAAAGATGTGAGTTTCTAAAATGGAAAACATCAATTGAAAAATAAGAAATTAAAACAAATTTTTTATTTTTTTGAAAAACGTACTTAATTTTCTTCTCCCCCACCTCCTGCAATGACGTTAATTTTTATGTTCTTTCTTCTTTTTTAAGCCTTTTCTAAAATGTGGAATTTTTTGAAAGTTATTGCTAATTTAAATTGTATGTCTGAAGTATATTTCGGGAATTTCAGATTATGTTGTTTTTACCATTCATACATATTCTGTACTCTTTATTGTTATAGTTAAGTCAGTTTATTGTAAGAAATGTTTTGGTTTGAATAAATTTTCTTACTTTAAAAATATCAAATTATTGAGTTGATTATGATTTATATGTGTTAATTATGTGTGTATAAGTCACTTTTCTATCTTAGCTTAATTTTACTTTTTATCCATGTTTTTTAGATTGTTATTCAAGGCTTTAGAAGCTACCGAGAACAAACTGTTGTGGAGCCTTTCAGTCCCCGTCACAATGTGATAGGTAATTACGCTAGTTTTATGATTTACATATACATTTCCAAGTTCTATATTTGTTCAATATGTCTTCACTATTATCTCACTAAGATTTTGACTTGAGTGAGAGTTATTTAATTCTTTTATGTATAATTTGTCTGCATTTAATTTTTTGATATAATAACTTTTAATTTTAGCTTCTTTTCCATACATTTTTGAAGGTATGTATTAATAAATATAATTTTTTATAAAAACATGTCACTGGATGATTTAAGTTGAGTTTTTGTATAAAAAATTAAATTATTTTACACATGTCTTATTTTTAACATTCTATCTTGGTTTCTTTTTTTTAAATATCTTTTGTTATGCTATTCCTTTTTACATGATAGATATTATATATTATTTCATTACTTTGAAATATTATATCAAACAAGCTATTATAATTTATGAAAATTTCCAATGAGTTCAGATATCTCGTAACATTTTTAAAATACATTGTGTGTGTATGTTGAAAATGTGTGTTAGGAATTTTTTTGTTGTATTTCTTTTTTCAGCACATGTGTTTTATTTGGTCATGAAATATTTCATATTCATAAATTTTTTAAGATTCTCCTTTTTTTTTGAATTAAAGATTGTTTCTAAATCAAGTTAGAATATAATTTTGTTCATCATATGTATGAGAATCAATTAGTAGAAGTAGTATAAAATTGTGTTGCATTTTAGTACATCTGTATTGTATGCCTGATTTGTAATTTATTTATAAAAGCCTTTTTTACCTTTTTTTTTTTTTTGTAATTAGGCATAAATGACTTATTATTTTATATTTTATTTTAATGTTAAAAACCTGTAACTATATGATTTCTTTTATTTGATGCTTTAAATGAAAAAAAAAAGCATTAAGATTGTTAGTAAACATTGTGAAATGAAAATATTTTTTTGAGTGATTATATCGTTGTGCACCTTTTTAAAATTTCCTATTGTGAATGCACATGTGGTGAGTATATCAAATAAAAATGTATTCTGGAATCAGATCTTCGTTTTCAATACTTTTTTGCATGTGTATTAAAACACACAAGCAGGTTGTTATTTAATATCGGTGTATGTATGTGGTCCTGATCAGTGATGGCACAACAGTCGTCTATCATTAATTCTAAAGGTTTACTTCTTCATAACTGTTTACATAATACTTACAATACAGTTCAGTTCATCATTAAGTTTCATGTCTTGTGTCTTATAACAATCTCGAGGCACTATCGTCTTTTCTTCTTGTCATTCCAATATGGTGTTATCTCTGGTTCAGCGTCGTAGTGCGTCTGACCACTGGTAGGCTCTCAAAACACGCAGAACGCTTCTAGACATGCGCAGTAGAGTGGCTTGGAAATAGCGGCTGGTCCTCCAGATGACACTGCAAATATACAAAAAAAAGAAGCTAAACAACAGGACTGTACTAAAGTATCTGAAAAGTAAAAGTTTAGAGTTTTTGAATCTTTTGTGTCTGCAACAAAGTTCTCATAAGGAGTATGGTTCATTCTTTTGTCTTTCTTCTTGTCTTCAGCGTCTTTCTTCTTTCCTTTTATTTTCAATGTCTTTCTTTCGTCATTTTCTTGTTTGTTCGTCTTTCGTCTTATTTTTCCTTCTTCTACGCCTTTCATTGATTTTTATTTGTTGGTCTTTTGTTGTCTTAATTGTAATGCTATTTTCATTAATTATATTCTCACCCTGCATTAATACATTTAATCCAATTATAACATCATAAAGCATAGCATCATCATCTACTACACATATCTCTTACCTTACACTTAAGTTCATCAATTTGAATATCATCTGTAAAGTAACCAGTCTTATTTTACTTTTACCAAATCTACTTAAAGTAGAATTTAATGGAAACAATTAACAAATTTTAATTTATCAAAAACAGACATTCGAATCAAGATAATTTGACTTCCATTATCAATTAAAGCATCTAAAACTAAATTATCAATTAATACTTTCATAATTAATGCTTTTTTTTATTAAGAATTAAATGAGCAACGTCTGGTTTAGTATCATTTTTATCTGGGCATTCCGAAGCCTTGTGTCCAAAAATTTCACACCGAAAACATTTTAATCCCTTATCCCTTTGTGCATACAGTTTCTAGAAATGTGATTTTTTGACCCACAATTGAAACAAATTTTATTGTTATAACTTTCATGACCAGTATTATTCCTAGCTTTCTCATAAATATTATATTTCATTTTATACCTATTAGCAACACCTTTTCTAAAATTAAAATTTTCATTATACTTTGTTTTCAATTTTATCGCAAGAATTATATCTATGATTAAAGTCATATTTTGGTTTTGTTTTATCGAAATTACCTTTACACTTAACATAATCATTTTTCATTACTTCATAAATTTTGAGTTTTTTTGAATTCGGCTAAATTTTTACACCTGTACAGAATTGTTTTATTATCTTGCCTGTCATCGATACCTTGAATTACGTAATGCATTAAAGCGGAATCTTCAATTTTACCAGAGTTGCATAATTATTTCATTTTTAAAAAATATTCGGAAGCGGTTTTGCAATTTTTGATTCTTTGCTTACGTAACAGCTCATGTCAGACAGCAGAATTAATTTCAAAAGAGAATTCGTCAATCAGCACTTGTTTCAGCTTTTGCCATGAATTAATATCTAATTCAGTCTTTATAAATAATAACGCTATTCCACCTAAAGCTCTTTTTGCAAATACAAATTTTTGTAAGTTTGATAGACAAAACAGCTTGGTAATGTTTTCAAAATGCTTTATCCAATTAATTATATTTTCATGGGGTTCTGCATTAAACTTAGAAATGGTGTTTTCAATGTCCGAATAGTTTTTATTAACGTTAAAAGTAACATGGCTTCTTTTACTTTGACTTCTGTCATCAAAACACATTTCATTTATTTCAAAATCAAAATTTTTTTCTACGCCATCAGCTTGCATCAAAGAATAACTCTTATTTTTATTTTGATTTATTTCGTCTTCTGACTCAGGCAGGCTGACATTAATAATTATTCATTCCTATTCCCCTCAATGAAGATAGAATACTATTACACAATTCAGATTTATTTTCTTCAACAGAAATATTAAGTATGTTTGAAATTGTTATTATCTCATGTGAGAATTTTTTCTCCACATCTTTTAATTTATATGAGAATTCCTCACTGTCAATCGTGAAAGTAAAACCACAAAAGTTACGTGATTTTTTAGGATTGAATTCGTCATCGTCAAATATTAGTTTATGCAGCAATTTCACCTTTTCTGTTTTAAAGTTCTTTAATGGAATGCTAAATGATATGCTTCATATCATTTAAAATCATTTTTCAAAAGAATGTACATACCATTAATTTTGCTGTAGTTACAGGTAGCAAAACGACATAATATACTGTCTTTTATCCTTTACGGTAAATCTTACATCGTTCATATCCTTGATGGTATAGTGTTCATCCTCAATCCCACTTTTGAATTATTTGTGGGGCTGGTCATCATGGCACAACAGTCGTCTATCATTAATTCTAAGGGTTTTTCATAACTATTAACATAATATTTACAATACAGATAATTTCGTCATTAAGCTTCACGTCTTCAATGTCCTTCAACGTCTTATAACAATCAGAGATGTTATTGTCTTTTCTTTTCATCACATTCCAATATGGTGTTGTCTCTGGTTCAGCGTCATAGTGCATCTAATCACTAGCAGGCTCCCAAAATACACAGAACGCTTCTAGGCATGCACATTAGAGTTAGTAGAGTGGCTAGGAAATAGCGGCTGGCACCACCATGTATATGTCTCCTTTTGGTTAATCTAACCATTGCTATTTACAAATGGGAACAATTTTAAGGGTCACAATGAAGTTAACTTAAAGAATTTAAAATGTTGAATTGGTATATATTTGATTTTTATGGTACTCTCTCTTTTGAAGTGATACAGAATTAAAAAAAAAAATGCATTAAGTTTGAAAACTTGATATAAATTTTTATTTTATTACAGTTGGGAGAAATGGCTCCGGTAAAAGTAATTTTTTCTATGGTATGTGATCCTTTTTATTATGAAATTTCTTTATATTAATCCAATTTTTTCATATGAATTACTTTGTGTATTTTTTTAAATAAAATATCTAAATTTAAAATTCTAAATCTGGACTTCTATTATAGATGCATTTTCATATTAAAAGAAAATGAAAAATAGAATAATAAACAATTATGTATCAATAGTATTTGTTTTTTAATTTATATTTAGCCTAATATTACATTGCTTATTTCATTTTTATGCTAATTCCTCACTATTTAAATGACTGAAATTATACCTTTGCAAAATTGTCATGTATGGTCTTATGAAATAACATTTTTTAAATTAATAATAAGATCATTGAAGGATACTTAGAGCAATAGATGTTTATTTTTTAATTTAATATCTTATTAAATTAGTAGTCAGATCTTCAAGTGAACATTGTTTTTGTGTATAAAAGTCAATATTGTAGCTTATTTAAAAATCTCAGAAATTTAAAAAAATGGTTACTCTCATTTTGTAGCTATACAGTTTGTGTTGAGTGATGAATTTTCTCATTTACGCCCTGAGCAACGACAGGCTCTACTTCATGAAGGGACAGGACCACGTGTGATTAATGCATATGTGGAAATCATCTTTGACAATTCTGATAACAGGTTACCTGTGAGTATTCTGTTAATGCAATATCTAATCCTGTATTTATGATTTCTTTTTGAAATGCAAGCTTTCTCATATTGTATTGATTTCTATTGTTAAGCACCAAATTTTCAAACTGAAGTTCAATAATTGTATGCCACATGAAATAATATATTGAATGTGTAAAAGTAAGAGGACATGTTTACATTTTTATTACATAATTTCAACATGATAGATATCTATACCTGCTCTTTTACCCTATACTAACTTTCTGCAGAAGTATGATAGAAACTATAAAGCAGATTTAGAAACTAGATTTTTGTAATTTTTAAGAAGCATTTTGAAAACTTTTTTTCAACTAGCTGTTTTCGTTTTGTTTTTGGGTTGTGCAAGTAGTACGAGAATTAATTTTCCTTTCATATACTTCCAAGAGTCAAGCTAATGATCTGTGTATTCACATCATGATATGCAACCTAAGGTGTCTAATGAAATATTCAGTCACTTTACAATCAACTACAAGAAATTTACTGTTATATTTTTGAGTCATAAGAAAGTATACTTTCTTTGTAAGATTATTAACCTTACCTATGAAACCTTTTTCAGTAAATATATTTAGCATATGCGTAACCTGTATTGCCTATAGCAATTATTTTTCCTTTTGCTGTACAAGAACAAGCAGAGACTGATCATTTTGAATATATGTGATGTTCCAAGCTATCAAAAACAAAATTTCTTGGATGCTCTTGCCACTTTCTTGTTGTCCCGGAAAGCAAAATATCAATATTGGCAGTTTCTAAAAAAAAATTGCATATTCAGATTTATTCAGAAAAAAAATGTTGCCAGCAGATTTATTCTTGAAACCCCACAAAATATTAAAATGCATGAATGCTCAGGCTATTGCTTTAAAATTCTTTAAATGTTGTTGAGTAATAGGAATAGCTTCAAAACTTTTAAAAAGAATTTGAAAGAAAAGGAGCAGTTTTTATTAATCAAAATGTAATCAAAAATGACCCTAGCAAAGCTGCTTCTTTATGAAAGTAGGTAACTCCAGCATTTCTTACTACAAATATTGTTTTAAGTCCTGCTAATTGTTTCATTTTGGCAGGAAGGAACGAAGGTCATTCTATTTTGCAAATTGAAAAACAATTAACATAGGAATAGAAACAAATTTCTTCCTTTTGTGGCATTCCCTCCTCATACTTCATATGAATCTAGTCTGACTTTGAAAGGTTTGCAACAGAAAAAACAGCCATTTGTTTATATTTTGGAGAGACAGTTCTATATGTTTTGATTTCTGATTAGAATTGTGAAATCAGTTGCTATTTAGAAGTTAGTTTGCTGTATAGACTTAATTATCAACTTTCCAATTTGATATTCTGATACTAACCCCTTAGAAGGATCACCAAATGAGTTGGATGAATTTAGTGGTGCTTTCAAAAACAAAAAAAAATTGGAAGTTTGTAGATCTATTGATCAATTTTTCAAACATGTTATCTTTAGCAAAGATTCCTGTGAGATATTCTGCTTCTTACCTGTAAATGTATTTTTTAAATTTATTTTTCTGTCATGAGAAAAGTACTTACTAGGCTTAAGGCTGTTTTCATCATATGTACAAGAGCGTGAACTTAACGGAGAGCACATTTTCGGACAGAAAAAGTACCTCAATTTTTATAAAAATTTGTGGCATTGTAACTCATGCATTTGTTTATAATAAAGTGTTTTTAAAATTTCAAAAATATTTCATAAATAATTAGTTTTCCTTTTAACATGTAAATGAATGGCTCATTTAGCATTATGATATTGGAGAAAAAATGCGAAATACATTTTACAAAACAAAAAATGTGTCAACTCAGATAAAAAATAGTAGTATGATAAAATAAGTGATTCTCTACACAATAGTGAAGCTAGAATATAATATTAATGTTTGAGTACTTTTATATCTGAAAAAATATTCCCAATTTGGGTTGTATTCCTTAACATTATATAGCTGAAAACAGCCTTAAATTTATACATTGTCTTCAGAAGTAAGTTGAGAACAGTTTGATATTTCTTGGAACAAAATTGATCAATTTCTAGATGGGAATGGTGACTTGAAATATAGAATACTGCCTTGTTTAGTATTGTTTCAAAAATTGGAACACTGTGTTCAGTTAGAGTAGTGGTACTCAACCTACGGGCTGCATGTGTCCCACCGGCCTTTTGTGAGTGACCTGGTCATGTCCCACTGCACTAAGAAATTCCAATTAGTGGAGAACAATGTACTAAAAATTTAGCAAGAAATTTTATCAATCAAGCAATCAAATGTATCAATTTTGCTATCAATTTGCCTTTTTTGATAGTAGAATGTAAGCTAGAGAGAGGCTGGGTCATAGATTAAAGGAAATTGAAATTATTCCATGACTCAGTAAAAGATGCACAAAAATAAATAATATTTCTTGTGTGTTTGATAGAAAGGTTAATATAGCATTAAAATAAAAGCTAAAATTGAATTTTAATATTTTAATCAATTTGCTTTATCCTAAGTTACTTTGGTTGTGTATTTTTTCCACTATCCTCATGTTGAGACCCGTGTGAAATACCTGTCATGTATGTGGCCCAGCAGGAAAAGAGGTTGAGTACCCCTGAGTTAAGAGTATTAAAATACTTGAAATTATCTACTGATTAGCTAAAAAATAGAAACAAAAAAATCCTTATTATAAGGAATTGCAAGAATCAAATAATTAACTTTCATTCTAAGCATTTGATGCTAGAAAAAACTTGATTTTTTTAATAATGGCTCAAATTTCCTATAGAAGATATTAAAATCATAATACAAGCATTTATCAGTTTTGAGTTATTTTTTACCCTTGTTTTAGTACCAAAATTAATAAATTAGTTTTGTCTACCGTTACTAACATGAATTATATTTGTAGTGTCTGACTACTGTTTGGTGGTAGATTTTTTTAAGAGTTGGCGATGTTTCTCCACCTGCAGTGTAAGGGTTACTGTGTTTTGAGGAGAGGGTTTTTTGACCCCGGAGAGTACAGTCAGGGAAAAAAGGTTCCTTGTGTTTTGGAAGCGCGAAGTACTGAATTGTTTTGGGCGAAGGAAATGGAATTCCTTCGGTGAGAGATTAACACATAGGTGTGGTCTGGTGCAATAAAAGAGAGAGTTTTTTCTTGGGAGTGTTTTAACACAGCGAACATTGTAATTTGATTGTAGCGATAACCTAGATAATTGTATTTAATCGAGAACTGTGTTTAATCAAGATAATTATGTTTGTATTGGTTGATTTGAGTAATAGTTTTAGAAAATAAATGAGCAGTTATTACAATATTATTTGTTATAATGTGCACAATTAATAAAAGTCTGTATATTGGTCTTGTATATTAATATTTTTGCAAAATTTGTCCAACCCCAATGAAACCCTTACTGAAACGCTTGTAGCCAAAGTAAATTCAGATGGAGACTCAATATATAGCAATTCTTTGTTATTAAATTGCAAAGATTGTAGAACATTTTATTGTTTATATTAATTTTATTAAATTGTAAATAAGCAAAAAAAATGTCATGTAGGAAATAGCATAAGTTATCTATTTATAAATTGGTTTCCCTTTTGAGCAATTGTTTGAGTTTGTTTAAATTAAATGTTAATATCTTACTAACTGTATTAGATAACTGTGCAAAATAAATGATTAAATAAATTTCTTAATACTAAGTTGTTGTTTTTTTAATCATTAGTAAATTGTTTATGTGTATCATTTTTTTCCTCTTCTAGATCGATAAAGATGAAGTATCTTTAAGAAGAGTCATAGGCTCCAAAAAAGATCAGTATTATTTAAATAAAAAAATGGTTACGTAAGTATTCATATTTATTTTGAATTTTTTTTTAATTATAATTGTTATGATTGATCTTGGAAGATTATGATTAAATTTCAGGAGAACAGATGTCATGAATCTGTTGGAAAGTGCTGGGTTTTCCAGAAGTAATCCATATTATATTGTCAAACAGGGAAAGGCAAGTATACTTCTCTATCAATGATAAAATAAATTTGTTAGAATTAAAAAAAAAAAATTTAAAAATTATATCAAAAGCTTCTAACATATGAATAGTTTATAAAGTAGATTTCATGTCCCTCCATAAAGTTGTTGCTGTAGAATATTAGTGAATAAAAATCAATGTAAAGCTTCTAAAAGTACACAAGTTCATATCAAACCAAACAATTTTATTGTACAGAGATTTTAGTTGTTAAACTATTTGAAATAAAAAATTCAGAAGTAATTAATTTTCTGCTTGAATTTAAAAATTTGCTAATGCAGTAGCAATTTAATATCTCATTCCGTTCTGACTAGTATATCAAAACTATTTTTTCTATTTTGATAGTTGAATTTTGGGATCAAAAAGATTTTGAAGCATTTTTTGTTTTTAATCTATGAAAATTTAAGAAACAGATGTTTAAATTAAAATTAAATGTTATTGAATAGATTAATCAAATGGCTACTGCTCCTGACTCTCAACGTTTAAAGTTGCTACGTGAAGTAGCTGGTACAAGAGTGTATGATGAAAGGAGAGAAGAAAGTAAAGGTATTCTAAAGGATACAGTGGGTAGAACGGAGAAAATAGAAGATCTTCTGAAGTATATTGAGGAAAGGTTGAAAACATTGGAGGAAGAAAAGGAAGAGCTGAAAGAATATCAAAAATGGGATAAGATGCGCAGGTACAATTCATCTGATAAAATTTTTGTTATATAATTGCTGTCAACTGATTTATTGCCCATTGTGAAGATAGATACATTTAAACCTGCTAAATTTTATAATATCTTTATTTTAGTGACCATCATAGATTTAATTTAAATTTGCAACCTAGCGATTAAATGTGTTGCAAATTTTTAAGTTATATAATTTTTATCATAAAAATAACCATTTTACTAGAATATTTTAAGTTTCTCTTATGTTAAAAGGTAAAAAAACATTTGTTATTAATTTCATACTTAAAATATTTTAATATACAATTCTTTTATTTCCCATCTCAAACAAGTTTGTAAATTTATGTCTTCCACTAGAAATGACACATTAATTGTGTGAAAAAAATTTACATATGTACCTATCATTAACTTAATTTCAGTTGTAGAAAGAGAAAAAAACATTTTCATTTAAATAAACTATTGCAGCCAGCTTGGTGGCATAGTTAGTTTGTCGCTGGCTTTCTGCACCTAAGGTTGCGGGTTTGACCCCGGTCCAAATCGATATATTTTTATGATGCAGAAAATCAACAGCGGCTATGTCATATGATTATGCAGCTTGTAAAAAGTCCCTTGAGTATCCATTTGGCTTGAGTGCTTTTCTTAAAATTAAATTCCTAAGTGCAATTTTGCATCTTCAGAGTTCAGGTGCCTCCCTCTGTGGAGGAAACTAAGCATCAAAATTACTTGTGGCAAAATTGGTATTGCCTATTTGGTGCCACACTAAAAAGTGATACTAGCTCCTGGGGAATGTACTAGGTCTGCTAAGGTAAAAAATACCAATCCTCAACCCAATTAGAGAAAAAAACTATTGTGAAATTTTTGTTCAATATAATCAATTTTTTAAAAGGCTTTTGTTACTTAGATATTAGTGATTTTAATTCCTTTTTTTCCTCTATTTGTAAGTTTCCTTAAATTTTTTTGATAAAAAATTATGAAAAATTTCTTATTGCATTTTAATTTATCAAATCCTATTTTTCTAAATATTGTAGTTTTTTTTTATTTTAGTGATTATTTTTCTTGTTATATGATTATGAATGTTAATATTATTTATCAAGCTTATTATTTTTATGTTCAATTTAAGCCTTGTAAATTCCAATTTCTTTTTGGACTAGAATATTTTGTCAATATTAATTTAAAGGAATTAAAACATATTAATGTGATACAAGAAATATGAATTAATGTATATATAGAGAAAATTTTTTTTGTTTTTCTTTTAAAAATGTATTTGCAACATATTTTTATTGTTAATTTAGGTCTTTAGAGTATACCATATATGATCATGAATTGAAAGATGCACGGAAGAAATTGGAAGAAGTATGTTTTCATTTGTACTTTTATTTGTATTCTCTTATAAATATTTCATTATTTTCTGTTAACTTTTATAAAATAAATTGTTTTCTTTACATTATTAAGCATAACTGTTAATTGAAGGTTGTTTTTTTAACAAAACATATAAATTAAGTTTTGAGCCAAAATAACAAGTTTTAAAATGAAAATACTAAAGTTATTCATATTAAATGATAAATTAATAAATCTGTTTTTATAGTTGAAACTTTACCTTTAAAGATGTAAAATCGATGATTGGCACACCATATAAAATTTTAAGAATCTAAGAGAGTACGTAATTGCTTAGTCTGACTTAATAAGAATAAGAAATGGTTATAATAAGATTTTAAAAAAATTCTCTTTTGAAAAATCTCATTGCTTTTTCTTTTTTTTAAATTTTTTTTTTACTACAGCAGATTTATTTTTATATGCATATCTGGTATTATCAATTATCTTAGTTACAGGAATTATTTTGTAAAACTTAACAATACAATATATTTCAATGTTGCGTATTAGCATAATTTTATTTTAAATTAATTTACTTTTAATGAAATGTTACTTGATCTCCATATGTGGGTTAATTGCTTGTGATTTATGTAAACAAGGCACTTTTAAAACAAAAAGTGTTTAAATGCATGAAGTTTTCTTGGTCTGTTGCCATTCATCACAAAACCAAACTATATCTGTTGTAAATATTCAAAATGTATAAGATACAAATATATTATCAGTCAGTAGGCCGTCATATTTCTATGAAATTAATGAAAACAGGCAGTTAATGAAAATATTTATATATTGCTGATTTCATTAATCATCAATTTATTTGTATTTGAAATTTTTGCAAATTTAAGGAATACTTTAATTTATTATTATTTTTATTTTCAGCTTGACACAAGAAGAGAAACAAGTAGTTCTGTGACTGAAAAACTTAGAGAACAAGCACAACAAGCAACAGATCAAATAAAGGTATTATTAAAATGTTTTATCTTTGTAACTTGACCTTAATATGTAAATTACTGGAATAAAATTATTGTATGCATTTTAAATTTTCTGTCAATTGTGACTATAAAACTAATTTATTTTGGAAAGTTGTAAAATAAATATTATCCTTATGAAATGCAATGATTAAATTTTAAAATGATTGTGTGTGTCTGAAGTAATTTTACTTTTTGAGTTTTTTTTAATAAAAATAAATTTTTATGGCAGCTTTTTTTTTTCTTTCTTGAAATAGAAAGAATAAATTAATAAAAGCTTAGTATTAACAACAAAACCAAATTTAAAGACAAAAAAAGAATTATAAATTTTTAAACATTCTTATATCAAAAAGAATTTACTTCAAATGCTTGATTAAAGCTAAATTTAGTTATGTTTAAGAAGGGGAAATATTTAAACAAAATTCTGAATTAAGCAGTTGCCATTTGCTTAAATATTAAAATTAATGTTTATGGGATTTTTACCACTTATTTTTTTATAAAGTTTCTGATGCTAACTATCCTAAAATAATAGAAGAAATTGTAAAAAAAGATATGCTATTGAAATAACTACTTCTTCCAAGAGGCACGTCTTTTTGTGTTGCTCTGTTTTATGTGGATGTAACAATAATTTTTTATTTAATAGAAACTCAATAAAGAACTTCGAGAAGTAAAAGGCAAACTTCAGTCCTATCGAGAAGAAAAAGAAGCTCTGTCGCAGGAGCAGTCATCGCTTTTCAAGGAGAAAACACGCCTAGAATTAACTATAAAAGATCTGCGAGATGAAGTAGAAGGAGATGACAGTTCACGTAAAAGAGCAGAGCGAGAGTTAGATAGGCTCAAAGAAACAATATCTGTAAAACTAACTCAGCTAGAAGATATTCGCCCTCGCTATGAAGCTCAGAAGAAAAGAGAAGAAGAATGTACTCGAGAGTAAGTATTTCTATTGCATAAAAGATTTTAGAAGAAAAAATGAGAGATCATACTTATATCATTTATCATAATTTTGAACCTGTTAAGTAAAAAAGAATTCAAATGAAACCCAAGTATTAGTTTTCATGTATATATATTTAGATAGGTCAAAATTGGGACAAGGGTTTTTATCTGATAATAAATCAAAATTTTGTTGAAAGAGTAAAAACACTTTTGAAGAAAGCTAGATCTGAATTTTTAACAAGTTTAAAACAATTATACATTTTTTTAAAAACTAAATACTTTCATTACTTTTCAGACTGAGTTTAAAAGAGCAAAGAGAACAGAATTATATGCCAAACAAGGCAGAGGGAGCCAGTTTACTTCTAAAGCAGAGAGAGATAAGTGGATTCAAAAAGAATTGAAATCACTTCAAAAGGCTATTAGAGATAAAAGAGAGCAGGTTTGTGTATAATATATATATATATATATATATATATATATATATATATATATATATATATATATATATATATATATATATATATATATATATTGTTAAAAATGCTGGTTATTTTAGTGTTATTAAAATTTTAAAAACTCTTAAGGCATTACTATTGACTCAGTAGTGTTTATAACTTTTATAAAATTTTGTAGTAGAATTTAATAATGTCTGAATTTTTTTATTGGTATACTAAAGAACATGTTTAATATTGCATTATATCTGAATTCTGTAAAATATTTTAATTCCAAAATGTTAAGGGGAAAAATAGACTTTCATATGGTGATGAAGAATTGTTTCCTGTTGAGAAATTCAGGAATAAAAACAGTTCATAAAAAGTGCATTCTAAAGTATAATTATTTTAGTCATGATATTATAGATCCATTTATAGATTTGAATAAAAACAGTTCATAAAATGTGCATTCTAAAGTATAATTATTTTAGTCATGATATTATAGATCCATTTATAGATTTTCATTATATATATAAAATGTGATGGAAATTTTTTATTTTGAAATAATTATTTTTTAGTATAAAATATTTCAATGATTCTGTGGTGTTTTTATCTTACTGGATTTTTTTCTGCAAATTGATGTCTATTACTTTTATAGTTTTAAGAACTACTTTTTATAGTTTTTATGATTTAAAATAGTACTAAAATTATCTTAAAAACAGATTGACAGACTGCAGGAAGATTTTACCAAAGATGGTGAAAAGAAGAAAGCATTAGAAATTAAAATTGAAGTAAGTTGGAATTTTTAGTCTTGGTTTCCACTCCTCTCTCAAATTACTAATGGTTGGTTAATTAATCTCAACTTTATTATATGAAGACGGGGAATTTCCCTTTTCCCTCCCCCAAAAATATTGATATTATAAATGTGTAATAACTGTAAAACTTATCACACTCTTTAAAATTTCTTATAAATACTTTTGTGTTCAAATTGATCAGAGAAATGTATCATAAAGTAATCATTGTCAAAAAATGCTACCATTTTGCTGGATTTTTTTAAACTTTATTTTTTAAAAGTTGAAATAGAAACAAGTTGAAAAATATAGAAACAAGTTGGTTGACATTATCTTGCAGGTTGTGGTGAGAATTTCAATTAGCAGTCTCACTCCTGAATTTAAAAAAAAGATTTGGCAAGGATGTGATAGGGTACATTTGTCTCATTAAACTGATTCTAAAATTAAATGTACTTACAGCTGTAGATACAAAATTACCACAATAAATAAACAATAAACCTACTACTAATTTATTTAACACGTTTTATTGATTTTTATAGTATACTTTATCTTTTCGGACATGCAATGTTAACTAATGAATGCAATAATTTTGGAAAGTTGTGGTCTTCGGGTATCTTCTGCTTCCACAATGTAGCCGCCTAGCTAAAACAAGTTGCCCTCCCCTTGTACTTGTATAATTGATATTGAGAATTCTTATCAACTATTGGAGCATAAATATTCTTTGGTAAAACCTTTGATAATATGAATTTGATATTTATGAATGTTGCAGCATACCAACTAATAAGAAAAATTAATAATTAATGTAAATAATATTGATTGATTTAAGAATTTCATATTTTTTTTTTTCTTTATATGTTTTATTAAATTTGTAAATGTGTACATGATATGTAACTTACTAAATCAAATATATTTTTCTTTGTGTAAGATTTATGAGGTATTTGAGAAACTGATCTTCCTCCTAGATAGAATATGTTTGTAGGAACAGAGTTATCTATAATGTGCAGAAACAGCTTGTAAATTTGTTGTTAAATTTATTAGTTCATATTTTTATTGTAAATCTGTTCAAATAATATCTTGTCTTTTTTGGGGAGGAATATTGTATTTTATAATTGCATATTATTAATTACAATAATAACTTAAATTAATTTCATTTAAAATAATTGTATCTTGCATTTTAAATCAATCCGTAATATTAGATATTTTATAATTTGAAAGTTTAGTTTGTCATTTTTAACTCAAAATAGCCTTGCACTGTACTGATTAATTATTTCATTTAAGTATATACTATTGAGGCTACTCTAAATCTTTCTTTTGGTTTAATTATAAATCTGCCTTTTAGGAGCGCACCAAAGAACTGGAAAATCACCGTGAAAGTATCGACAACCAAAATAAAAATTTCTATGAAATGAAAAAGAAAAAAGATGCTCTTCAGAGTGAGAGAAAGTAAGCATTCTATTTTCCTATATTTCATTACAAAGTTTTAAATTTCATTCACAATTTTTAAATTTTTTAAAAAAAAATTGGGTTTTATTTGTGGTAGGGGAGATATTTTAAGTTATAAAAATAAATTTTTCTTATGTAGGAATATTTTTAGTTAACAATTTTCTATATTTTTAGTGAACTTTGGAGACAAGAAAATGCAATGCAACAGAATTTAGCTATGCTTAAAGAAGAATTATCTAAAAAGGATCAGGGTTTAAGATCTATGACTGGCAAGGTAAACATTTGCAATTTGTAAAAATATATACTATTGTATTTTTATATAATTTTTTACGTATCATTACTTTTGGTTTAGTTTTAAGGTGACTGCCTACCTTGAAAATGTCGTTTTTCGTCTACATAAGGCATTTTTTTTTCTCTTCAAAATCTTTTAGTTTGAACATTTTTCTTTCCAAAACAGTTTTTCTTTTTCCTTTACGCGAAAAAGAAATAAAGTTGTAGGGATTTTAAAAAAACATTACTCTCTGCAAAAGGGCACTAAGATAAAACTTTAAAAAAGTTTTTTTCAAAATTATGTTTTCGAAAGAAACACTTTACCAGATACACGATATCTTAAGAACCAAACCAGATAACGTTTTGAAATTTTGTGGGAATGTTTATTATACTATTTTTCATAAGGTGGATCATAAGTTTTGTTATAGGTTAAATATTTTTTCATTTAGGGTAGTTTTTATAAAGAAAAAACTTAAAAAATATGAAAATTTTCATATTGTTATTATTTATAATTGTTTGCAATTTTTTTGTATTTTAATATTTCTCTCAGATTTTGGTTCATTTTGAAGAGCACCATAATATGTATGTTGTGTATAGAGAAAATTATGATGATTGTATGAGAAATTTTTATACAGTGTTACTCGTTTTAGTAAAAATTCCCTTGAAAACAACCAATTTTTCTAAAAGTATAATATTTACTTAAAAAAATGTTATGTATTTACATATTTTATAAAAAAATTGAAATGTTATGTATTTACATATTTTATAAAAAAACTGGGTCTGAAGGTAGGCAGTCACCTTAAGACATACAAGTGATCATTAGTGTTTTGTTTTGTTTATTCTCTTGTGTACATACAAGCATTTTATGTCCTTGTATTTTGATTTATTTTTACTCCACTGTTCAGAAATTTTTTCATGTAGGTTTGAAGTGCCTCTGAATTAGGGATAGACAATACTGTACAACATATGTAGCATTGAATCTTATTTATGTGCACATAACAGATGTGTGGTAATTGCATATTTAGCTAGTACAGTGGCTGTTAATCAACTATTTCAATTACCAGTATGGGTAAAACTTCTTATTTAGATATCTTCAATCCTGAACAAATAGGCTCTTGATGCATGGACTATTTAATTTTCTAAATCAATAGATAACTAGTACTTTAAAGGTCAATAGTTTCAACTCAAAGTACACCATCAGGCTGTACATCTTGTCGGGACAAGAGAACACAGAGAATGGACTCTAGAGGACTGGAAATTAGTACCATGAAGTGATGAGTCTTGATTCAGTTAAAATTATACCAATTAGAGGTTAACAAAATGGCATCAGGCTCATAAAGCCATGTATTCTGTATGTTAGGTTGTAACTGTATAAGGACATGGTAGTTCAGTTCTGGTCTGCTATGTTTTCTCTTGGCTGCTTTGAGGATTTTTGGTACTTGTACCAACCTATCTCGTGATTTAGCATGTAGAGTTGTTGGGCAATCACCCCCTCTCCATCAGTTTATATTTATGTTGTACTATCATCCACATGAAAATAGAGTATTATTCCAGCAAGACAACTGTACCTCTTTGAGGTCCTGATTGGCTGCCTGGTTGAATGAGTGTTTCTTTGACTTCTCTGTCATGAATTGGCCACCTAGAATCCTAAACTGAAATCCTATTGAGTACTTATGGAATGTTTTGGAGAAAGGTGTGAAAGCACATCATGCAATATCAACGACCCTTACTAAATATGGACATCTCCAGCCAATGTTTGACAAGTCATTCCCGTAGAAGGTTTTCACAAACTTGCTGAATCTATGCCTTGGTGGCAGCTGTTATCAAGGGCAGAGGAGACACAAATTATTAACATTCTTTCCCTAATCAGGGGCACTTCAGTATTTTGATTTCATGAATATTAACAAAATAGCTTTGTGACTTATGATAATATTGGACTAAATATGCAAGCACACTTAAGTTATTGAATATCTTACATATTTTGATTGCCAAAATGTTTATCTCAAATTAATATTCTGAAGATAAAAGCAAAATATGGGATCTTTAAAAAGCATTAGACTGAAATTTTTTTGTATTTAAAAAAAGGAAAAGCATATTGAATTTAAAAAGAATTTACGAGCAGATCATTTCAGCACAATTTATCATTTTCACCAAAACTAAAGTTTTTGTTCTGTAAATTGTGCTCTTTAGATTGTCTCGGACACATGTAGTAATAATAACATCAATTTTGGGTTAATCTCTTTTCAATATTAATGCAAGAATTCCTTTGTTTTTAAATATAGGCTACTCTCAATGGTCGTGACAGTGTTAAGAAAGTCCTTCAGACTTTCAGAGATAAGGAAACCAGGGGGCAAATTGCCAACTTTTTACTATGGGATCTTATGAAATTTTGATTGTGACAAAAAATTTTTCACAATTTGAGGTTACTTCTGGTAATAAGTAAGTATTGAACATTTTCTTTAAATTATGTGTTAGAAATCAGTGTAAAAATTTATTTTGTTCATGAATATATACACATATTATGTTTGCATGCTACCCACATACAAAAACTAAATCAGTTTCACTCTTTCCTTTCATTTATTTAAAATTCTAATTTGTCTCTTTTATTAAATATTTTTTTTACTTTATTTAAATTAAAATTCTATCAAAACATATCTTTTATTATTTCAGATTATTTTATCACATTGTTGAAAATGATAAAATTGGTACCAAAATCTTGCAAGAAATGAATCGTCAACAGCTGCCTGGTGAAGTTACATTTATGCCTTTAAATAGGCTGATGTATAAAGATGTGCAATATCCAAATACTAATGTAAGTAACTTGAGTTACTTTAATGAAAATCACGTTTTATGATGAATCGTATTTTCATTTATGTAGAATTGAATTTTATTACAAAAATATTTGTAAATTCCCTTACAGGATGCAATTCCCATGATAAGCAAACTAAACTATGAATCAAAACACGAAAGGGCAATGAAATATATTTTTGGGAAGACCCTTATTTGTCGCAGTTTAGAAGTTGCAACACAGATAGCTAGGACATCTAATCTGGATTGCATCACATTAGAAGGTTTGTTATAACATTTGATATTAATAATATAAAATCACTCCAAAGTAATATTAAATTTAATTTAAAAAGAATTTTATTGAAGTTACTCATTTTAAATATAAAAAGATTTTTTATTTCATTTATGCTTTTGTAATTCTGTATTAATTATTCATCACACACACATTTGTGAATTATGTTTTGTTTCATAGGTGATCAGGTATCTCATAAAGGGGCTTTGACTGGTGGCTACTTTGATACAAGGAAGTCAAGGTTGGATTTGCATAAGGCCCATATGCAGCTTGTGACAGAAATTAATGAGCAAGAAAGACAGTTAACTCAACACAGAAAAACCTTGACCAATATCCTTTTTTTATCTGTTGATTTAATATTAAATAATTTTTTTAAATTAGGCATGGGAAGTAGAAAACCAAGTTATTATCCTAAAAAAGTTGGTGGTGCATATGCTGCATTACAAATTTTTTTCTCTCATTTACTTTGACCGCATTTCAATGGAGGGGATTATCTCCTCAGTTGTAAAAGTGCTGAAAAACAAAGATATTTTTGCTTAGTTTCAGCCACAAGTTTTCAAAGGATAAATAAAATATATTTTATTTATATGTGAGGATTGATTTTTAAACATGTGGGCTCTTGTACTATAAAAAAGTTAATTTTTCTGGTAGAAAAAAAATTTATTATTTGTTCCAGCATTTAATGTGAAATATTTATAAATGATTCAGCAGTTCTTTTTCTTTTTAAAATTTTAATAATTGGTAAAAAATAAAAATGTTAATTTGATTAGATGTATTGTATAGTAATCACACTACTTAGATTGGATATCACCTGTAGAGTTTGGAAGATGAGGTCGCAAGATTTCATGACTTAACCCTCTAAGCGGTCTGCCCTTAAAGTCTTGCCATTCTGTAGATGCTTCAAAAATGCACCGCACATATTTTTTTGCTTTCAGGCGGGGTTCTCAAAAGCGGTTGAGCCAGTATTTTAAAGAATGCTGCTCAGCGATTTTGGAATCTGCTGAAGGCAAAAAAAGCATCTCTGGAATGGCGGAATTTTACGTGCAGACCGCTTGGAGGGTTAAAGAAAATTGAACTTAAATTCAATTTGTGTTCTTATCCCATCACTGTTGATATTGACACATCTGAGGAGCCGCAGCTTGAAAGAAATACTTAATGCTATGACATTAGTTGATTTTCACAAATCATAGTTTGCTGAAAAATTTCTTATGTTTGAAGAAATATGCTGGGAAATTTATTTTTCTTTAGGTCTTTGTATATTTGCAAACATAATTTTCAGGTTGGGTGTGAGGAAAATTTCGACAAGCAATCTCAATCCCAATTTTTAAAAAAATTTAGTTGTGATAGAGCACATTTGATTCATGAAACTGGTTTAGAAATTAAATGGTTATGTGCTTGGGGTTATAGACATGCAGTTATCCCTGATTTTGAGGGATTCTTGTATATATATATCTATATATATAAATTAAGTTGGTACATGATGTCTAAATGTTTAACTGTGTCATTTTATGGCTAGAATAGAAATAACCATTATTTGAAGCTACATTAAAAGCCCTCATTTGGACCAAAGATTTAAATGAATAATTGAAATATATGGTAAATTTTTAGTATGAAATTTACTGGTTTGTAATAAGATTCCATATGTAATAAAATTATATTTGATTAAAAAATGTTTAATTTATTTAAAAAAAAAAATCATTTTTGTACTTATTTTCTCATGAAATCAATGTACTTTTTGAAACTGTGCAAAAAATGAAACATTCATGTGATGTAAGTGGATAAATTTTTAAAAATGATCATTTATGGTTTTAATTCTTGTGTATGTCTTAATCTCTTTTAATATAGATAAATTTTTTAAATTTCCTATCATATAAAATATGATAGGAAAACCAGAAATATTGCATTTGTAGTTAAAAATACCAAATAAATCACTCAGAAATGCAAATTTGTTGAATATATTTGTAATATTAACATTTTAAAGTTATTCCATTATTTTCAGTAATGGTTATTTTCTAAGTTTTAGTACTAATGAAATTCAGAGTCAGGTAGATATTTTCTTGTAGCGGACATTTTTCTATTTACCTGAAAGTTTTAATACTTTGAGGCTCACATAACAGAGATTCATAGAATGCTAGCTTTATATATATAAAAAACAGACAAAATAAACTGTTATACAAATCCAATTTAAAAGTGATTTTGTGGTCGAGGTAGCAGCTTAGTAGTCAAAGTAACAGACTTATGGTCAGGGTGTCATGAGTTCTAGCCTTGTGCCAATGAAGACCCGCCATGCAGAGGAGACCAATGCAAGTTAAATATTTCAAGGCTGAAAGGTCCTTCCATCGGTGTGGTGTGGAAACTAGGAGAAGGTGGTGCCAGTTCAGGTATCATGCTCGTCACATGACAGTGGTTCAAAATTACGAGGTCTATTACCAAAAGCCCTTGAGTAGCTGAATAGTGCAACGTTAATATCCACTCACTCACGTAAAAAGAGATTTCTGCTCAGTGTTTTATTTTTTTACATCACTCCTTTTTGATTAAAGTCCTTGATTCTTCATACATATTGAAAGCCAGATCAACCAAATTGTCAGTGACATGCAGAAAGCTGAAACTAAAAACAGTAAAAATAAGTAAGTATTTACTTTTAATTGTATTATAAAATTCCAGTTATTAAAACGCTAGGCAAATTATTTGTTTATTATTGACATATAATTTTCCTAATTGTGTTAACACACACACACACATATATATATATATATATATACACACACTTAGAAAAGAGAATTAAATAAATTTTGATTTTATTAACTTGGGAATAAAAAATATACTTCATTAACCACTTTATACCAATCAGCTTTCTTTTTACAGATAAAATAAAAAAAACAATGTAACTTTTTTGTATTCTGTAATAAGGCAATTTTGTAATAAAAACAACTTGTATAAAATTATAGGAAAAATTGTACTATGATGAAAATAATTTCAAAAGGAGAGAATTAATTTGCTTTGAAAATATTCACTTCTATTTAACATTAAATTTTTTTAATTATTTCCATTTAATTTTTAATGTGTTTTGATTATTTTAGAGATGTGTTTGACAAGTTGAAAGCAGATATTCGTTTAATGAAGGAAGAAGTAGCAGCTCTGGAAAGATCACATCATCCTAAAGTAAACATTTTCTTAACATCACAAATATTTAGAAATACTTTGATTAATTTCTCTGTACTGATATTTTAAGTAGAGAATTTTTTGTCACCTTTTGGATTTTTTGTGTCTAATGCAAGTTAGACGGTATATGTATAACACTACTTTCTTAAAATACTTTCTCTTTGGTAAATTCCCTTTCTGAATAAAGAAAATGTTGAACTTAACATGTTAATATTTTGTAAGAATTTAATAATTTTATTACTTAAGGGGAGCAATTTTTGAATTAATTAGTCTTATATTTGCTTTTGATAGATAATGCATTTTGGTTAACTGTTCTTGAAAATGTCTGTTTTATCTTTGATGAAAATTAAGGTAGCTACTTCTAAATTCTAAACCCCTCCCCACCTTGTTAAAGTTCAGCATTTAATACCTGAATTAAAAAATGGGTAAATTATATAAAGAATCATATTGACACAGAATAAATTTTGTGGCCATGATAGCTGAATGCTCATGGTTGTGTATTGTGCCTAGCGTTATAGTTGGGTTCAAGTCTTGGTACCACTGAAGACCAACCACGAAGAGAGGCTGACATATGTTAAATCTGTCAAGGCTCAAAGTTTTCACATTGATTTGGGAAAGTTTAGAGAATGGTTTCAAGCTCAAGTGTCATCCTCATCACTTGATCAAGTTTCAATATTATGAGGTCCAGCAGTAATAGTCTTAATGCAGCTGCAAAGTGCCACATTGATTCCAAAATCATTATTGTAAAATAAATACATCTTTTAGTTAATTAAGATTTTAAAAAGTACTGTTTACAAAAATTTATCAGATTTGTAGGTTATTATCAAATTTGTGAATTATTTACGGTAATCTGAAAATGATTCAATATAAATAATATAAGGTCCAAGTTGCTATTATTTTGTGATATCTGACCTCTTTTTTATTACAATTTAAGCATAAAGTAAAATAATCAGTTTGAAAGAACAGTCAAGAAAATGAAAATTCTTCAAATTAAAACTGTTATATTTTTACCATTGAATTAAAATTTTTGTGCTAATATAATTTAACTTTTTCATAGGAAAGAAGTTTAGCAAGTCTTGATTCTAGTCTCAAATCAATGCAATCAACTGAACAATCCTTGCGCAGTGAGCTTCAACAAGATTTACTTAATCAACTCTCTGTGACAGACCAGCAGGAAGTTGATCGATTAAATGATGATATTCGTAAGCTCACACAAGAAAACAAGGAGGCGTTTAGTGAAAGAATGAGGGTGAATATATTTTAAGAAGTATACTTTTTTTTATGTACAACTTTTGTTCAAAAGTTTGGTGAATCATATGTTTTGAGAAAGGTAGTCTCAAGATCTACAAACATAAAGTAATCACCATCTGACATTGTGCATGTTTGACAACTTGTATACAAAGCACTGAAACTGCACAAGAAAGCATTTTGGTATACACTTCAGTTTGGCAGTCATGTTTTGTTGAATTTCCTCAATTGTTGAAAATCTTTATTTTTCACAAAGCCGTCAATGTCACTTGCACACATACTTCAAAGATGCAATATTTTGTCCATACATTGCTAAAAGCATGTGATGGCAATCTTTTGCTGATTTTCCAAACTTAAAAAAACCAAATATTAACAAGTTGATCCATGTTGTTGTTTTTTATAAAGCCATAGCATCATGCTGCACTTCCAGGGTAGGTGTAGAAAAACAAAACACTGCTTGTCTTAACAATTATACACATACAACTGCATGCATTAAGAGCATCACTATACATATCAACATGTAAAGATCATTTGCCAGACTTCTTGAATGTGGGTTGTAATTAGACCAAAAAGAATTTTGATTTTCTCTTTAAAACATTGAAAAACTAAAGGGTATGTGTTTTTTTAAACTTAATAGCTGGAAGCAGAAAAAAACAAACTAGAAAATCTTCTGAATAATAACTTATACAGAAGAAAAGAGGAACTTGAAGCTGTAAGTAAAATTCCTATTTAAAGATTGGTATTGAATCTGTGTGGTTTTACTTTTAAGTACTTATAGATTGTTTCTCGTTCATTTTTTTCCTTCAGGCACTCCAAGAAATTTCTGTGGAAGATAGGAGAAGAAAACTAGATAATAGCAATGCTGAATTATCTGCAATCAATAACAGAATAAATGATGTAAATAAAAATGTCAAAGGTAATATTTTCAGAATTTTTTAAGATTTATTTATAATTATAGACCTAAATATTCATGACCTGTATTTGTAGTTTCATTAACATTGGGAACATTTAATGTTTTTTTTCCCTCCAGATATGCTTTTTGTGTGTGTGTGATTGCATTTTGAAAAATTGAGATATTTCTAAGAGACGCATTTAAAATGAATAAAACATTCAATTAGCTTACACCTTTAACATTAATTGCTGTAGCTATTATTATAAACCTTTTAGTTTGACATCTTTAAATATGTAAACTTGTTCACACTTTTTTGCAAATTCTTAAGATAACAGCTTATGTCTATTGTGTACATGTGTGTGTATTACTTTGTGCAAAATTAAAAGGGACTTATGGACTTTAAATTTCTAGATCTGGAGCAAAAATTTGAAAAGTTGAACTCTGAGCAGAAAAATACTCAGAAAGAATTAGAACATTGGAAAGCTCAAGAGAGAGATTTTCAGGAAAGAATCAATGAAGATGCCAAGGATTTGGAGAAGATGACGAGTAAACAGTCTGTACTTCTTAAAAAGGCAATTATTTTAAATACATTTTCAAATTAATGCTTATAACATATTTCTTATTTTTCTTTGAAAAATTTTTTTATAATTCACTTTTTTCCCCTTGTATAGAAAGAAGAATTTACTGGCGAAAAAATCGGTTGGGCTCCACACCATCAGATGCATTTTGAAAAGAAATCCATCAAAGTCTTGGGATACAAGCAGGTGAAACTTTCAGTTCAAAATAAGTGATGCGCTTTGTGTTGAATCATTTATATTTTTCTTGTTTAATTATATTTTTACATTTTTTTTTTTTTTGTGAATGATAAATAGAGCGGCTTGAATTTTACTTTGATTTTTGTTTGCATGTGTCAGAATTTTACTTGTTTTTAGTTATTGTTTAATTTCTCGTCTATTTCTCAGTTATATATATATATGAAGTATAAATATTATTTTTCTGTTTTCAGACTAAATATTGCTCATGTTTTTATTTGGTTTATTATGCTTTTTGGAAACATACTTATCCATTTATCAATTTTTATTTTACTTCAAAAATGGGTTAATAAGACCTTTCTCATTTTATAGTTATACAAAAAACTAGAACAATGTAACCATGAACTCAAGAAATACAGCCATGTGAACAAAAAGGCTTTAGATCAGTTCATCAGTTTTTCAGAGCAAAAAGAAAAATTGGTTAATCGTAAAGCAGAACTGGATCGTGGTTATAATGTAAGTTGTAATACTTTTGACAGAAATAATGGCTTTGCATATTTACCAAATATAAGATTTTTTTTTCTCTGTCTATTATAGTCCATCATGGAATTGATGAATGCTTTAGAACAGCGAAAGTATGAAGCTATCCAGTTGACTTTTAAACAGGTATCAAAGTACTTCAGCGAAGTATTCAAAAAATTAGTCCCACAAGGTCATGCTACTCTTGTTATGAAAACTGATACAGATGAGACTGGTTCACAAGTAAATAACTTAAATATTTAGAGTTATTTTTTATTTGAAATTTTAGCTTTTTTTCTTTTCATTTCTCTTTCGCTAATTAGAATGAGTTGTATTTTATTATATATTCTGAAATGTTAATTTGTTTTTCAAATCATTGCTTATAGGGTGCCAAAGCTCAATCGGTTGAACAGTTTATAGGAGTGGGAATTCGAGTAAGTAGTACTTCCACATTTTTTTCCAATTAAACAAATCATAAAACTTTTTATTAAATATTGGTATTTCTAAAAAAGAAATTAAGTTATATTGTTAACTACTAATTAATAAATACTAATACAATTAATTTTCAGATTTTCACAGCAATGAAAATTATTTTAAAGAATTAGTTGTTTATTAAAGACAGTTTCTTAAATTAATGTTTTTTCCTTATAAATAATAATTTTTCTCAATTGTATGTTAGGAAGGTACTGTGCCATAAGTCTTTTTTTGCATGTGGGGAAAAATATTATTTGTATTTTTTTTAGAAACATCTTGAAATTTATTAAATACTTATTCTCAAAGTAGAAAGAATATATTTTTAAATTAAACTTTTGATAAATTGGTGTCTTTTATATCAATTCAAGTAACATTCTGGGTTTCCTATTAATAAGAATTTCTTCCCTTATAATTAATCATTCTTTTTTGTAATTTTTGTACCTGCATTATAAATTTGTTTTTGTATTGTCAAAATTTAAGACTTCATTATTATAGATGTTTCTATATTGTTTAATTAATTTATGAAATAGTTATGTTGCAGAAGATGTGTGTGTGCCTGGGGGGAGGTTGTAGAAATTTGTTCTGTGTGTAAATATTGTATCAGATTTCCATTAATTCTTTTTTACTAAAAATTAACATTTGCAATTCTGATTCCTGTCTGTTATAAACTTTCATTTTCCTTTGAATATTTATTTTAAATTCAGAAGCAACTCTTAATAGAAAGAGAGAATTTTACCTCAAAAATTGAAATGATATATATAATTGTGTGTCTGGTTTTTTAGATACCATAAATACTCTAATAATCCTTAAAAATGCATGTTTTCATATAAAAAAAAATATGGCATCTATGCTTTAATAAGACAAATAAATTGAACACAATTACAAGATTCAAAAAATTTGACATTAATGGTTTACTTAGTTTTGTAATAAATATTGTTTAATTCAGTAGATATTTGTCTTGATAAAATATTTGTATAATACTTTAATTCAATGTATTTACTAATGGAATAAATACACCAGACTGAAATAAAATAGGGCTTTTAATGAAACTAATTTTCATCGCTTTGTAAATATAAATTCATAATTTGTGTAATAGCTATTTACATCTGTATACTTCCTGGCCAAAATGTTTAAGTTTAAGTATTTGAAAACTATCTACTTTCTGTATCTTTATACTAATCCTAATATTATAAGCAAATACAATCACAAGATGAAAATCAATTAAACCTCAATCATCTACTCCTAATGTACTGCCAAAATTATGTCCTGAAATTTTTAATAAATAGTGTTAAATACATGTCTAAATTTGTGTAACAAATTGTCAGGTTTACAGGCTGTAATTTTACAAATACATTATTGACCTGATTAAATTTTCAAAAAGCAAATGATTTTTATGAATATACTAGCTGCATGGCCCGGCGTTGCACAGGCTTTCTCTACTTTTATAAATTTTCCCTTTCCTTCACAAAATCAGCACTTCTAATACTCTTTATCAAAATGACACACAGAAAACTGCTCCCACTTAGCGGCATTGGCGGGAAACAAAAAACTTTAAAAAAAAATGATGCTTAAATATTTCTTGCAAAAAGCGAAAAAAACAAAACAATTTTTAAAAACGTAATTTTTAAGATATTTTATCAATCTTTGTACAGGCTATGCATAATATCATTCTACATACGGGAAAAAAATTTTTTTTGGGCTTCATTTTTAAGTTAATGCCTTCAAACTTAAACAACGGTAATTTTTAAATATTTCTAGCAAAAAGGGAAAAAAACGAAAAACAATTTTTTCTTAAAAAACCCCCCGTAATTTTTAAGTAATTCTTTCAATCTTTGTACAGATTACGGATAATATCGTTCCCCTACACAGGAAAAAAGTTTACATTGAAAGGATTATTTTTATAAATAAAAAGTTATTAAGTATTTAAATAAAATTTTGAGTATTTTTGAAAAATTGTAAAGAAAAACGGTTTTGACATTAAATTTTTAAATGACTGATTCTAAAAAGAAAAGCATGAACTTTTGAGTGTAAAATATTTTTCGTGCTTATAAAAGGGAAAGTGCAAAGTGGAATAATTTAGAAATCATATTCATAAGCACATTATCAATTTCGACTCATTTTAAAATTGTCACAAAATACAAAAATATAATTATTTTTGTAAAATAAATTATAGTATATGGTAGGCTGAGAAGTAAGCAGTCTTTTCTGAATCTGTAGTTATTTTTTGTGTGAGTCTGTAAGAAAAAAAGTAGATAAGCATTTTAAAGCGTCTGAAAAAAGAAGTTCGAATTTCCCTGGCCGGTAAAACTGGTACTAATTATGCATTTAAGGTTTAATTAATATCTTTTTAATTAATTGGAATATCAGAATATAAATGGTTAAAACGGATTCCTCGAGTTTCTGCGTTGTGTGGTTCTTGAGAAAATTGGGACGCATAGATAGATGCATTTGTTTACCTATGAATTTTAGTAGTATAGATAAGTTTACCTACGAATTTTAGTAGTATAAAGTCAAAATGTTACTTTTTTAAAAAAAATCTACGAACTGAAAAGTATTGCAAAATAATTATAATATTAATACAATATTGCTTAATGATCTTAAGGCAAATGAGATAATTTTATAGGCCTATATATATACCAAAAGAGCCAAAATAAAGAATGGTTTTAGTTGGTACTTATGCACTATTGCAACCATGTTGACTTTCAAGACAACTCACTAAACTGGCAACTCTAATTTCACATGTGTTGTAGGCGCTAATTTGGCAACCATGTGTTACATTTCATATTCACTCACTTGCCACCGTTCTAAGCATAACCATACATTCATATAGTAAGCTGGAATGCTTGCTAATCTGATATTTACTGAATTCTTAAATAATAAAATGAATAATAATATAGTTATTTATAATTCCAAAATAATATTATAATATGTAAAATTAAGTTAAATAATAAAAATTATTTTTTGACTATTCTCCATATTCCCTTCAGTGTTTTTTGTTTTTAGAATTCGTGCAATTTTATTCAGTATCGCCAATATGATTGTGATAGTACATAAGTACCTTTTAGTCTTGTCAAAATTTATTATCTCACAGTTGTCTCTGGAAATTTCAAGTAATTTAAATTATTTCCTGTACCCCAGAAACACATGATTTGGGATTAATGTATCAATCAGTTGGTATTTAATTTTCTTCTTGAATTTTTCTAATAATCTTATAAGATATGTTTGATGATTTTTATGGCTGTGAAAACAGCAATCAATGTTTAATCACTGTAACAAACTTATGCATAAATTTTTTTCGATGTAAGATATTAATTTTATTGTTGTTTTAATGTAGAGCAGGTAGGCTTCCTTTAAAAAAATTATTTAAGAAGGGTTATTAACTTGCAATATAAAATTGTAGGTTTCGTTTACTGGAAAATCTGGTGAAATGAAAGAAATGCAGCAGTTATCTGGTGGGCAAAAATCTTTGGTAGCTCTTGCCTTGATATTTGCTATTCAGAAATGTGATCCTGCTCCATTTTACCTTTTTGATGAAATTGACCAGGCTCTTGATTCACAACATCGTAAAGCAGTTTCAGGTAAATTCTTATTTTTCTCTTGTCTTTTTTTACAAAAATAATCGAATCCTGTAAACTGTAGCAATTGAGTCCATGGTTACTAAACCATGGGTTAAGTAAATAGCAAGTATTATAAATTGAATGATGATAAAAGATCCTACATTAATATTGAATGAAAAAAATGAATTTATTTCTCTATCACCTAATTCCACTTATGAATAAGTGTTTTTTGTTGAAGTTAAGATTTTGTTTCTTCCTTTATCTGTTGCATGACAAATCTTATTTACTATGCTCTTACCTTAAATTCTCATTGTTCTGTAGCTTTGAGGGTCTTAGAATATGGGATTTAAGCTTGTTTTGGTAAATCTTCCTTATCTATCATTTTTTCACTTTTCATAGAAAAATCTTTGTAACTTAAAATGTGATCAATAAAAGTTGATGTCACTAATCAGGAGATCTTGAAAAGAATCTCTCTTGCAAAAGGAAAATTCCAAACTAGAACATTTTACTTTTTGGAAAAATGGCGATTCATACATATACACTCATTTCCAAAAGTTAAGCACGAAGATGTAAAATGCAAAAAAATCAACAAATACTGCTTTGATTGTCACAACTTTTGGCAGTAAAGTAGCATATATATTTATACATAAAAAGTAATCAGATAATTTCATACTGGAGACAAACAGAATTATGTATAAAGGGAAAATAAACAGCATAAAATGAAGGGAAAAAGGACATTAATAGGGTATGTGATCCCCCCTCATCTGTATGCAAAGTTTACACCTTCTTACCATGCTTTCAATTAGGTGGTCAACCACCGCAGAATTAAGCAATCGCCATTCTTGTAAAGCAATTTTCAGCTCAATAAGAGTGGCTGGAGGTGGGAAACGTGAAGATAACAGCACAGCCGAGAGCCTCCCAAAGATTTTCAATGGGATTAAGGTCGGGCGAATATCCTGGCCACGCCATACGCGCAATTCCTTCACTCTCCAGCTAGTCATCGACGATGTCAGCTCTATGGGGACGTCTGCGTTATCGTTCATTAAAACAAAAGTAGGGCCAACTGCTGCAGCGTATAATCTCACAATGGGTTCTAGGACTTCATCTCGATACTGGACAGCTGTCACAGAACCCTGTTTAAAGATGTGCAGGTCGGTGCGGTATCCTCATGAAAACCCTGCCCTCACCATAATGCTTCTGCCTCGGAATGCGTGATGTTTTGGGGCTGATTGCGTGTTCCTTGTTTACGCCATACCCTTATACACTTGTCATCTGGCTCCAGAGCAAATCTTGACTCATCAGTAAACATGACATTGCCCCAGTCAGACACAGTCCAAATGCCATGTTCCCGGCACCACTTTAATCGTGCCCCTCTTGATTGGACGGATAGAGGAACATAAACTTGAGGTACCCGGGCATGCAGTCCATTTATATGTAATTTTCGGTGTACAGTAGCTGCAGATATAGCCTCACCAATGGACTCTGTAGTCATAGATGTCACACGTGTGGAGGTCGCTCTGCGATTCCGCTTGGATACAATAGCAATATATCGATCTTCCGCAGGGGTTGTAACCCTTGGGCGACTGCCTACGAGCCTTTGGACAACTGTCTGTGTGGTTTGGAATTGTTTCCATAAACGTGAAATTACAGAATGATGAACGCTGAAGAAAAGAGCAACATCTGTGATAGACTTTCCTGTTTCAATGCGCCCCACAGCTTGCCAGCGCTCAGAATCTTCCATTCGTTTTCTGGTAGTCATAGAAACTTTGTATGTCTTGAAAACAAATTGTAAGAAAGTTTTAAACGCTTCTTATAAGACTGCCCTTTTTGCATATTTCTTGACAAGAAAGCACGATTGGCTTTCGGAAATTAGCATTTCCCTCTCCATGCTTAACTTTTGGAAGTGAGTGTATTAAGTTGACCAGTTTTTTTACAATGAAAAGGAGGACAAAAAATTTAAGAAAAAATTACAATGAAAATATATTAAACATTTTATTAATTAAAACAAAAATATGCTATTTGCCCTTTTAATTATTTACTTTAACAAGTATTTTTCCATTAAATTTTTTTTTGTTGACATATCATTTTCTAATATATCGGAAATTTCGGAGCAAAAAAAATATCTTTCGAATTTTACGGTAAACACTATAACTAATATATTAACATTTAATCTTGATTTTGACTTGTCCAAAAATCATTACCAACTGAAAAAATAACTGCATTAGTTCTACTACTGCATTAGTTCCAGGGCGACACAACGTAGATTCAACAAGAATAAATTTTTATATGGAATGTGTTATTTTGAAATGATTTAATTATTCTCACCCATCTTTTATCAATTTCAGCATGTTAATTTTCCAATTGTTTTAATTTATTAGAATTTAAATATGCATTCAGTCGTCTTTCTTCTTCAAACAGACCATTGTCATCGATATTAATATTGAGTATTTCTTTCATTAAAAACTCAATACGATTTTCTATATTTGCCCACTTTATTTGCGATGAAGTGAAGAAACACCATTGAAAACTGTTATTTCCTGTGAGATTTGTTTCAGACCAGTCTTCGACAGATTGGAAATATGTTTGGTTCATCTCTGAATACAGAGATTAACGGATCGGTTTTAAATATTGAAAAGGAGGACACTTTTTGAGGAAGGACAGTTGGTCACCTTAATATATAGAATAGAGAGGAAAAAGTATTAATTTCTGCATTTAGTAGGAATTTGTGACATAATCGGAACACACATTAATCTGAATTTCATAAAATGAAAAAATAGGAAATATGAACTTTTTTCACATCTTGGAGAGTGATATCACAAGCAATTGCTTATCGAAGCTATGGTAAAACAATATATAAAACAGACTTATGTTGTTGAATTATGCATTAACAAAGTCTGACTATTTAGTTGTTAATGCTAATGTATGCTAATGTAGTTGTTAATGTTAGTTGTATTGACTGATATAAATTGGATACTTCTGTTGACTGTTTTATGAATCATGGACAATTAAACAGTTCTGTGCAACAGATACTTTTTAATAGCAGTTGACTGTTTTTGCATAGTTTGCCACAAAAGCAATTAGTTATTTAAAATTTAATTCATTGTTTCATTAATTTATATTCAGTTTCTATTACATTGAGAAAACACAAAGTACCTTTTGCAGTGGCATGTTTGGAATAAAAAAATAGGTGAAAATTTATCTACTAACTCCCAAACAAGAATAAGTAACTGGGTTGAAAGTTCAACATATTTGCAATCTGATTCTTGATGATGAATAACAATTTATGAAATTAGTGGTGAAATAGGAACGAGGTTATTGAAGCATGTGCAATTAAGAAATGTCAAAAATAGGAATTTGTGAAAGACAGTTGGAGTTCTGTGAAGAAAAAAATTATATATTTTTATATGAATTACAGCTTATTTTGAATTTTTGGTAGATTGATATATCCCTGAAATATAAAGTGATTTAATGTGGAATGGTGCACAAAAAGGGGAACTGCTCCAATAAAGGCAAAAATTGTTATCTGCTAAAAAAGCTCCCCTTACTGTCTTTGTGATTCGCACAGTATTGTATAGGTCAATTTTTTCATGACTAATGAAAAATTAAAACAGCATATTGGTTCAAAACATGTTCTATAGCAATGCACCCTGTTTTCTTTCTCAAAGATAATACGAAATCTCGAACAGCAGGTTAAAAACAAGAGAAAAAATAAAATGTAAAATTCAATATACTGTTGGAGAGAGAATATTCTTTTGTTCAGCAGTATTAAGTTATATTGGTAGAAATAATTTTTAATGTAGTATTCTGTCAAATTATTTTTAATATTCTTCTGCATAAAATTACAATAGTGTGGCTTATAAAAATTAGAACTTCTTATCTAGTTCTTTGCATAGTTTTAATTTGCATAACTATGTTTTTCTATCAACCTGTGTTATTTTTGAATGGTTATATGTACCCATATAAATTAATAAATATCTGTTAATAAATTGTACTTTTAGATATGATTCATGAACTTTGTCAAGATGCTCAGTTCATTACAACTACTTTCCGGCCAGAGCTTTTAGAAAAGGCAGATAAATTTTATGGTGTAAAATTCAGGAATAAAGTAAGTTTTTTTTTTTTTTTTTGTATCTGTTATTTGTTTTTTCAAAACTCCTATGTTAAATTTTATAAATATTTATTATTAAAATAAATAACTGCCTTTTAAAAACAGATAAGTGGTTTACCATTTGTTCACTTAGGGAAATTTCTTCATTATTGAAACTGATAAATTGATAAGTATTCATAATTAAAAGAAAATTCCCTATTAATTTTAACTAAATATTAATTTTATAAATAAAACTACTATAAGAATACTTTGTTAGACTGCCATAGGATTCATTTTTTTGTGTGATAGAAGAGTTGACTATTTTCATTTAAATTTGGAATTGTAATCATTCTGTGCTTTTGATATTTTTATTGAAAGACAGCTACATTTTATTAAAATATTATGGCTGACACATCAAAAAAAGCAGAAGTCCTTTCTTTATATAATAAATGAGGCTTTCTTTCTTTTCCTAAGGTGAGTCACATTGAAGCTGTCTCACAAGAAGAAGCCAGAGACTTTGTTGAAGATGATACACCACATAGTTGAAAAGAAAACACTCATACATCTGCATTTCACTTCTCATGTGTTCCAATATCCTTTGAAGGTACAAAGTCTAAAAAATTTAAAGCCAAGTGCCCGGTGTGCTTTGAAAACTGGGCAGGGACACAAAGTATATAGGTCAAAGACTGTTGGTTTCGTGTCTGCAATGTCATTTGGAGCTTTCATATCAGCATTTTGTACAGGTCTCTTCTCATTTACTCATTTTTATGGCTTCACTTTGTAAAAAGGAGAAAAAGAAGAAAAAAAATCATTTAATTTTTAAGTTGTATCTTCACTCACTAAAAAAAAAGTTGTTGTTTTTTTATATATTTTAATAGTGTATTATCTCATTTGTTGGGAGAGTATATAGCTGCTGCTACTTTATGGACATTTAGCAAATGTTTATGTGTACTTTTTTTATGATATCGACATTGTAAAGAGTACAACAACAAAATTTATGCAGGCAGAGATTGAAAAATGAGGTATATATGTTTTACCGAATTGCTACCTGATAAAAATGAAGCACTGTGATTTAAAACAAATAGTTTTATTCTATTTTGCAAGAATATGAAGAAAAAAATTACTATGCCAGAGATGAAAAATTGTGCATTTTTACTAGGTAAGTGGTTGGTATTAGAGACATTATTTTGCTGTATACTGTCTATAAGATAGATTGTACATATTTATTTAATTACTATCTCTTATATAGCCTTGCTGTCTCTTGAATCTGAGGTGAAATAAAGTTCATTTTTATGTGAATCGTCAACATAATATATATTTTATTTAAAGCATAATTCACATTTACTCATTTGTATGGTTTGTGGTGGATTTCAGCCTCTAGTTGTAAAAACATTCTTTTGTTTGTTTATACCTTAAAAGTTTTTACTCTTCCTTTAATTTACATCTCTTTAATTGAGATTTTTATAATGTGCTTTTAAATAGTGAGATAAATACTTGTATTTCCATGTACCATTTGTAAATATAAAAAGTTGTAACAAACTTAAATTGTTGAATTGAATATATTGAATGTATATATACTGATTTATTTTGCTGAATTTAATTTTCACAAGTTAATTTTTTAAATGTTTTTTACTTATTTCTTTGATTCTAAATTATGGTATACATATTAGATTCATTGCTGTTTTTAATTGCATTTATGCTTTTTATCTTCAATTTTTTAGACATTTTTAACAAATTATATGCTGTATATCAATTTAACCCAATTTTAATGAACTAAATTTTGTGGAGTAAAATTACTCCTTAAATGTTTAGTTATTAAAATTAAATCTGCAGTGCAAATATTATCTCAAACACTACCATGCATTTTTTTTTAATATTTAACTTAGTATTTTTGATTGGCTATGTATTTTTATGAAACATTCCGTACAATGCAGTACTTCCTGTAACTTATCATTTGTGAAAACTGAAACTTTTTTCCGAGTTTGTAGTTTACAAGTATCAATGTTATTGGATTTGAATTTTAAAATCACCATACATCCATAATTGTCTGCTGAAGTTAGTTTAAAACTTTTGTTGGGATGTATGTCATAATGTGAATCCAAGATGTTCTGCTAGTAATTTTTTAAATATACAACAGTTTCTACTTAAATTTATCTTTTAAATGTTCTCTTGCAATTGTTTTTAATCCTTTTACCTTTGCTTTGCTTCATAATTATTTCTGTTTAATTGAAATATATTGGTTGAATGATATCCATTGCAAATTCATACCCTGTAGCATAGTCATACGCATATAGAGAAATGTGTAAAAATATCATCTCAGATTCTTGTGAATATATTTTTAAATCTCATATGTTATCATATTGACTTTTTATTTATAGTTTGATTATATATTGTCTGAGACTTTTGTATTTTAAGCTCTGCCTCTCCTGTACTGGTTACAATTTTATAATTGTTCCTTGTTAAATTTACGAGACACTTTTTATCTGAATCAAATTTAGCTCTGTGCAAAACAAAAAAAAAAGAAAGTGGAATAAATTTTTGACAAAATGTTTACAAAAGTGTTTGTCTTCAATTCATTTTATGTAATGATTTTTATGACAATAGTGCATTAAAGTAATACATAAGTGTTATTTATACATTGTTATGAAATATATATTTACAGTTAGGATTAATTATATATCTTATATTTATTAATTTTTCCATTTTCAAACATTTATTTCAGCATTACTATTTGAAAAATTGGTGTTTGATTACTTCAAATATTATAGAGCTTTTGCTCCATTAATATATATCCGTAAATAATTTTCATTTGAATTTTAGTCTCATTCATTTCCATGCAGAAAACCATTATATTAGAACTGTGTAACCAAAAATTATTTTGTGTGTTTCATTTTAAATTTTATGTTTTGTAAAAGTAAATTGGTGCACTTTTAAATAATTGCTTTTAATGTTGAAAAACTATAAATATCATTTAAAAAAAATTGCATTCTGTTTGCTCATTTATTGCTACTTTCAGTAACTAATTACCATGAATCATGAGTTAATCAGTTTTGCCGAATGCCTTGTACAGCATTAATGATATCTCTCATCATTGTAAAAGACACTTATTTCTTTTTAGTTTAAAAAAGAATATTTTCTGAAATATTAATTTATCATTTTGTTAATACATGTATCCTTTTAAAAATCTGTGCATATATATATATACAGGGGTGATAAAAAAAATGTATACACACTTTAAAACTGGATAATATGTTAATGCTTTTAGAGATCACATTGGCTATAGGGTTAAGATGTAAAAGTTGGCATTAGTGTTTTGACGTATTTAACGTGGCCGCGGTAGCCGAGTGGTATAGGTATCTTGCCTTGTCATGAGTTTGAGCCCAGTACCACTAAAGACCCACCGTGTAGGGCAGCGATGCACGCTAAATCTGTTGAGAGCTGAAACGTCCTCCCTTTGGTGGGGTGTGGTAGTTAGGAGAGGGGGGTGCCAGCTCAGGTGTCGTCCACGTCACTTGACCATGGTTCAAAATTATGTGGTCCTTCGCCAAAAGCCCTCGTGTAGCTGAACAGTGCGACGTTAATATTCAATCAATTGACATATTCAACAACAGTTCCAAGACAGATGGTGCTAGTGTTTTAGTAGGGAAAATGAGACCATGCAAAAGTCCGTCTGACTTTCGAGCTGCGAAAAAGCATTTCGAAATGGTATTGGAAGCTTGAGAATATCAATGAAGTGCAACGATATTGGAGGCAATAATTGTTCTACCAACATGCTTAAGCATTGTTCGCCTTCACGATAAGTTTGATACTAATGGAACAATAAAGGATATGCATAAGGGATGATCAGGCAGGCCACACTCATCAACAAGCGGTGTCTTCTGTTGCAATGTTAGATTCATTCACACGGTCACCCCAAAAATCTCCATTATAATGTGCACATGAAACAGGCATAAGCAGTGCTAGTGTAGATCGTATTTTTCACTGAGCAAAATGGAAACTTTAGCACATAGCAAGATAGCATTCTACCCCACTACCACACAGAGGTGTGTGCCTATCTGGATAATGTTACACAAGGTCATTAGATTGGACAAAAGGGTCTGATTGATACTCTGTACATTCAGCTGATTTAACCCAACTTGAACTTTTACTTATAAGGTTACCTGAAGAATGTGGTGTACAGTAAGAAACTATGCTATGAAATTGAAAAGGCCTGTCTAGCAATTCTAGTAGCTACTGTGAGATGTCACTAACAATGTATGGCATCATGCTAAAAAATGTTTGGAGACAGGTGGATTTTTTACTACAGTTTGAATAGTTACTTGTAACTTTGTCATTTTTATTCATTGTAATACTTATATACTTTTTCCTTCAACAAAGTGTATTTGTTACCGTTAAGTGTATAATTGAGTTATTTCATAGAATAATTAGATATTTCATGAATTAACTAGACAAGTCAATTAAAGTATATAATAGATGAAAAATTTCATACTTCACCTAGTTATTCTATGAAATAACTAAGGATAGACTGTTAAAGTGAAAAATAAACAATTTCAAAGATATTTTATAAATTGTTCATAAATGGCTAAAATCTCTCGAAAAATACATTTTATCCCTTTTGGAAGAATAATTCATAAATAACAAGGAAAAGCAATATAATTTATTATTGCTAATATTAAACAGAATGGGGAAAAAGGAATATGTTGCAAAAATAGATTATATTTAAATATAATCAACAAAAATACTTGCTGGAAAGGAAAATTTTTGCTTCATAAAAACATTGTGTTAACTTTTTAATACAAAAATGTAAGAGAATATTAATTTAAATTTTATGAGATACCTTTATTGTACTTTTCATTATTTATTAGAGCAAGAATTGCTGTGATGACACTTTGGATTGCACTGTTTATTATTTTTGAAAATATTTTTTACTATTACACACTTTTTTTACACTGGCACTTTTTAAATCCTTGTCCAGTACCGCAACATTGAACTGTTGCAACAAATCGAAGCATGTCAATATTTAGAACTTCTTCAATGGAAATTCATTCCATTATGCTGAATATACATATGACATATGCTGAATTGATATCCAGATTACAGTTATTTTATTCGGCCATCTCTATTTCTAATTGGAAAAATCCTTCCTAAAGCAGGTAGAATCGGTTTAAAGAACTTTCGAGTGCCACGTTTCATACTTTAACGATCAAGTAATCATTGTTAGATAGAACACCTAGCTAAATCGTAGAATTCAATAATTTTATATACTTGAACTGACTTGTGTCTAGTTATTTCATGAAATACCTAGTTTTTCTATGAAATAATGGATTTCACTCTTTAACGGTAACATATATATGCTTCTGATCACCCTTGTATATAATTTACATATATATATATAGTTAAAAAGGTGTCATGCTAACTGAAAACTATGTAAAATAAAATTAAGGACAAAACTAAAGAAAATCATGTGAAAGAAGTGGTGTAATCTCAACCAAAGTTTTTAGAGAAGTGTATTTATATTTTTACATACAACACTAGGGAGTAGTCACAAGGTGAAGGAAGTTGACAAAAAGAGACAGCTACAAATAATAATTTGTTTGTTTTAAAATGACACCTGTAACGCTGAGCAAGAATGCCTATATGGGAGCAAAATATCCTGCATGTGTTGCTAATGGCAGTTAGTAGTGGCTGACTGGACTTTCACTGCTTGTCAGTGGATGATTTGATCCATGCTTGTTGATGTCACTGACTACACAGGCACCTCTCAAACTTGCACATTTCCTTGTCCAACAATCTTGGCTGTAGCCAGTGTCCCATGGTGATGTCATCTAAATGGATAGCAGCTCAGATTTGACATATGGTTCAACTTGCCCTTCTCATTTCAATCTACACATCTTTCATAAAATCATCTCATCTGCTAGAGTTGTCACTGGCTGGCTTAGACCAGAAAAAAAATTCAAAAGTGAGTTACGGGGCAGAAATATCTGCATTTATACTACACTTTCTGTGGGCTTTTCCTTTTATATCCTACTGATCGGGTGGTGAGCTGAGCAGTTTATGCCATTTGCATTACTTGGTGAGATGCACTTAGCCTGAAGTTTGCATAATTTTCTGAACATTCCTTAGTGTTGCATTTTTCAATGTCTCGTGTATTTAATATTAATATTTAATTTTTAAGTTGTTTGAACTAATATTTATAAAATTTGGAATACACATGTGGTTTCCTGGTGAGTAAAAGAATTGGAAATAATAATTATTTTCTATGTTTGTTGCAATAAATATTTGCTTATAGCTAGAAGAATCAAAATTATACTGCCCCGATATGAAGGTCTATGATTGAATCAATTAGATTTTCATCTGGCAGTGATGTTTCAAGTTAATGAACAGTTTTTTAAAAAATTTGTGGGGTATTAACTTTTTAAAATCAGAAATCTTTTTATATTTTCTCTCATTATTTTTTCTTAGCCAGTTAAACAAATCCTTAGATCTCATTCAAATTATAGGATATGCTCTTACAAATTATTAAGAAAGACTTATTCAGTGTATAAAAGAAGTAAAACTAACAATTAAATGCTGAATTTCGCCCTCAACCTAGTTATTGAGATCATCCTTGTCTACAGTTGTCGCACATCAATTAAACAATGTCATCATTTTTTAATATTCAGAGGAATTGTTATTTTGCTATTAGAGGTTCTATATCTTCTAAAATATGTACTTCTTGAATGTCCACACATTATAAAGGTGGAAGTTCTGTTATTTCCTTTTTATACACAACAGAATTTCAATTATTTATGGAGTATATGTATTAATTCACACACACAGATTCATAGGATTTTTTTTTCTTTTCCGTTTTTTTTTTTTACTATTTATTAAAATTGTTACGTCAGTTTTATTAACTGTTATGTAATGCTTAAAGTTGAAACTATTTTTTATTCTTTTTTTTACATCAAAACATTTTCTAATACCTTAAGTGGGTCCGGCACATGAATTTTCGAAAAATTCTCGATTTTCACTTTTTTTATATTTTCTAAAAGTTCAAATATTTCTGTTTAAAATAATATGATATGAGGAAATGCGATAATTAGAATTATTTTTTAAATGAAGCTACACCTTGACACGCATCAAATGAGCTCTTCTAGGACCACTTGTGTTTCCCCTTGCATTTCTGATGAACGCGAATCCATATGATGTTCAAGTGGAAAAATTTGACTGAATTACGTTTATCCAAAAGGGTATGGGTAAACGTCTTTTGAATCTAAAAAGCGAAACAGAAAAAAAAAAAAGCTAAATGATGGAAAAAGCCTAAGAGGTCGTAACCGATTCGCCGACACATTTTAATATAAAAAAATTCAAAGATAATATAGTATAGCTTTAGAGAAATAATATCAATGATCTACACAGCAGGAAAACTTCTGTTTGGGCAGTTTATTTTCATCTTCTGTTTCAAAAACAAGAACCCTCATTATGGACTGTATCCTGCGATCATAAATGTCTGGTGCAAGTTTCAAAAGATAGAAGCTGAATCTAACGAAAGCCACAAGGATTATAAACACATACACCATAATGAATTAAATGAAGCCAATTTTTAGAACTCTAGGTTATCCTATGTTAAGAAAATGTTTATATGGAACCCACAGAGGATTACCCAGAATCCGAATGAGTCAGTTAATAACACCATATAGTCAGTGATTCTAAGATGTACTTTTGTGAAACTGAAAACTAAAAAAAAAATGGCAAAATTGTTAAAATAATGAAAAAGAAAATAAGAGTCTTTTGTACGAGCAGAGAATAAAAAAAGGCTTCATATGGCTTCTGGAAAGTATTAAAAAAAGTAAATGCTCAGAAAATTACAAATTTTACTTTAAAGCCTGTTTTCTCAAAATGTAATATTTTTCAATTTATGTACCTTTTTCTCAAAAACTACTTATGTAATCCTCAAATTTTCAGTGAGAAGACTTTTAACACACACACATTTTCTTTATTTTTTAACGGGGAAATTTAAATTTTGCAAAACCTTTTAATATGATTTTTAAACTAAATTTTAGGGAAAAATCCATAATTTAATTTTTAACAAAAGGACAAGACCCTTCGTTAAAGTGTTATTGATAGTACACGTAACCTACTGCGTAAAAATTTTATCCATGAGAAGTAAGTAGTTTCTGAGAAAAAGGTACATAAACTTACGCACAATTTAACATGGGCTCCTATGGACGCCGACCTCCAAACTACTTAAAAGTAAAAAAGTAATCTTTTTAACGTAAGCAGTTTAATGCAGAAAGAAACACACAACTTTCGTGTATAAATTTTATATTTTTGCAGCACTTTTGGATTTACGTTATTTTAACTTTGTCACGCTATCTTTTATATAAATGTAAAATTGTTTTATTTATTTTTGAACGATAAATATTTATTTCTGCAAATGAGCATTACATGGCTGCTGTGTCGCCCATTCGGTATAATGGTTAGCGACGCTGACTGCTGTGCCGTTGGGACTGGGTTCAAATCCCGGAGAAGACATGGATGTTTGTAAATGTAAGGCCTTCGCGGATTGGGGTACTTTTAAAAAACCGTCGAGCCCAAGTCCTCTCGTGAGGTTGATGAAGGGAAAGAGGTGAGAGACCTGACCCCAGGGTGTTCTCCCTCTAAATTGGGGTGAAACAGGGTAAATCGTTCCCGTCACCTGAAGGTGTCAAAGTACGCTAACGAAGGGTCACTTAGCCCTTTTCCATGATGAATTTCGTGGGCTTTGATCTGCCCTTTGCCGATCAGGTGGCATTAGCAACAACATGGCTGCTGTAGCTAAGCGATCATATTCACAAAATTCCCAGCAGATGTTATTTCAGTTGAGTTTGGAGCTGAATTCTGTTGTGCCATTTAAGGTTTATTTTGTAGAAGGGTTGAAGCAATTTAAATCGATCACTTTTCATGAAATGGTGTGGGTTTTTTGAAAAGCTCGGCTTCCATCCTCGTCCCTTGATTATGGTTTAAAATTACACTTTTCCGTTGTCAGCAATCCTCATGTTTTACTTCTGAGCTCGACATTAGTACACAAGGGCATTCAAAGGTGTCTTAATATCACTTTTTCAAGTGGAGATTTGTAACCATCCGTTTGCCTCTGCTGTAAATAAAATACGAGCATATCTACAGTTTTAACATAGAAATGTGTATGTGTTCAGTTTCTAATAATTCTAAATACAATATTTCTATTGGGGGTGGAAAAATTATCTTATGCTTCTAATTTGAGATGCCTCTTTTCAAAAAACTATTAATAAATATACTTTTTTAAAAATTTGGCTTGGTATTTCCAAGCTTTAGCTCCAAAAAGAAAACGTTTTTCAAGAATTATATTTAACACTAGATACCCCCAATTTTCTTTTAAATTTTATCCCAGTATACATCCCACCATTTATACCGTCGCACGTTGAGAAAGTTAAGTGTATTTTTTTTTAATATCAAGCAGTCAACCTTCTGAGTTATAAGAATTTATAGGGGGACACATAAAACTCATGCATATAGAAGCATGTTTGAATAAATAATAAAAAAAAAAACTGTCAAAAGATAATAAAACATTTTTATTGCTAATTTTATAAGCATCAGAAATACTTGTGGGGTATATAAATTTATTCATTTACATTTCGGCACCTGAGCTGACACTCCCCTCTCCTAACTACCACACCAACGGGAGGACGTTTCAGCTCTCGACAGATTTAACGTGCATCGCTGCCCTACACGGCAGGTCTTTAGTGGTACGGGGCTCGAACTCGTAACAAGGCAAAGCCATGATCCGATACCTATACCACTCGGCTACCGCGGCCACCTGTTGAATGTCAAACGCTCATGACATAACGTGTGGTGTAGGAATTCTATAGCCATTTTCAGATGCTCAGGTTTGTCCAGTTTATTCTTCATTACTTCCTATGAATTTCTAACACAACTTTAAAGTAACTACCGTAAAATTCCAGCGTATATAACGCACTCCTATACTTTCAATTCGCATTTTTCAATTTTTAGGTACAGTCACCGTATAACACCCCTTTTTTTTTTTACGAAGGAACTTGAAATGTACGTATGCAATGCTATTATGTTTTGAAGTCATTTTTCAATGCCTACTATTAACTCGCACTCTCTATTTATTTATTTATTTTTGTTTGTTTATTTATTTATCTTAGTGGAATTTTCAATCGTTAATAAAATTAACATTTTAAAGCGCTCAATTGAGCTGAAATTTAATATACGTGATCATTTTGGATGACAATACAATAATTTAATTATAATCAATAAAATTAATTGATTAAAATTAATTATTTAAAGAATTACAAATACACAGCCACGTTGGCAACTTAGCGATCCTTTTGACGACTTGTGTCAAAACATGAAAAGGTTTTTTCCCTCGCGTTTTAAAGCATTCAGTTGAACTGAAATTTTATATACACGATTGTTTTGGATAATACGATACTTTAATGATAATTAAAAAATGAATTACCACTTAATGTTGTGATCCTGTTCTATGTATATATATATATTTATATTAATTGTAACTATTTAATAAAAAGTAGCTAAAATAAAATTTTTCTTTGTTGATCTAAGTAGGAATTAACTCACATTTTATATATATATATATATATATATATGTATATTTATTTTTAATCGAGGTATTATTCTAGGCTTTTGAAAAAGTAGTATACGTGTAGAACTACAATCCTTAAAGTTCGTAAGGTACATTATTTCTTTTAAATAAACAGTATTCCGATCTATGAAGAAGTCAACTTTTTTTTAAAGTTTTTTTTTTAATTTGAAGCATTATTTTCATACTCGGCGTATAATGCGCATCTGCACATTTCGATCTTTTTTTTAAATTTAAAATACGCGTTATACACTGGATTTTAAGGTAATTCAAATCCAGATCAGAAAAAACGTAGTACAACTTCTGTGTGTTGTTTTGTGAAATTAATGGCAAAGATGCAATTTCGTACTTGAAATCAAATTACACTATTTTTTTAATTATCTTGATTAAAGTGGATTGCATCGAATGTACTAAAAATATTTTTTTGAAATTGGTATAATCAGATATCTTCCTCTTAAATGGTGTTTTCATACTTTAAAACAGTCGTTCGTAATTCTTAGTGCTCCGCCTGTAATTAAAAAAAAAATAAATAAAAAAAAAAATTTTAAAAAAAATTTAAACACACAACCTTATATTTTAAAAAAAGTGTTTTTAAAGCTGGTGTAACATCAAATCGACACTTAGCACAAAACTTTTTGAAATTGGAAAGAAACAGAATCCCAATTTTTTTACAAAAGTTGCAAGCTTAAAGAAAAAAAATTCTTTAGTATAACCACATACCAAAAATTTTAAGTTTGTTTGCCCGAAAAATTTAACGATTGTTCTTGTAGATTATTTTCATTTTTTTCCTGCCTTTTTTCATTTAAATAAAATAAGCTAGCGTAAATTCTAAAATATTTGTCCATAATCCGCTGGTATGTAATTATTATGAAAATACCGAAACAATATTTATCATTTTGCAAAAAAGTAATAAAAAAGTTTTAAAAATAAAAATTTTTTTTTACCCAAATGTTTTTCCCTTACCCATTTAAAAATTATGATACATACTTTTTTTTTTTAGCCGTGTAATTTACGAGTAGAATTTTATGAAATTTGAAATTTTGACTCTTTTTATTTATAACATATGAGATACGAAAAAAAAAATAGACTTTGATAATGAGAAAAAATATTTCTTTATGAATTATGCAATTTTTTCCATTAAAATTATTTTGAAACATTAATATAGTACAATTATCTTCTACGTACGAAAAAAATTGTTTTTTTTTTTTTTGAGATTACGTTTATGTATGTCGCCCAACCGGTATAGTGGTTAGGACACTGACTACGGTGCCAGGGACTGGGTTCAACCCCGGAAAACATGGATGTTTGTAAATTATAGTGCCTTTGGGGGCAGGGGGGTATTCTAAATAGCCATAAACCGAAGTCCCCCGTGGGTTGGTGGGGGGAAAGGTTAGAGGCCCCTGGCCCCCCCAGGGTTTTCCCCCCCTCTAAAGGGGTGGAACCGAAAAAAAATCGTACTGTCCCCCGCTTTGATGTTTAAAGCAAAAAGGAACGACAGGCGAAAAAATTTAAAACTTTAACCCGCGATAAATTTTCCCGGGGCCTCAATCTGCCCCCCCAGCAGGCACGTGGTATTAGTCACAACACGTTTATATCCATGATTAAGAAACTAAAGTATTTTTTTTTAAAAATATATATCAAATTAGTATTAACAATTTTGTCGATTCCAGGATAACATATTGCAATATTATTATTGTTCAACGTTGCAAATTTAAAGTAAAAAATTTAAAAAAAAAAAATTGGGATTTACAGTGGGATTGCAAGTGCTTTTCCTGTTTAAAAATTGGGAAAAATAACACATTAGACATCTTTCTTAAATTTCCTACTATTACCCTCCTCTCTTTTAGGGTTTATATATATATATAAAAAAAAAAAAAAAACCCCCAAATTCTCAATCGTTAATAAAATATTTCTATTTCACCCATTCAAGTTCAAAAAAATTTTTTTTTTAAACTTGTAGTGGATGACACTTGATGTTAAAAATTTTTTCCCCAAATTTAATTCTTTAAATTTAAAATTTTAAAAAATTAATTACTATTTTCGGGCCAACTTAGATTGTCTCCATTGTTGGGGTAACAATGAACTGTTAAAACAATGAAAAAAAGTTGGGTCAAAAACCCCTGAAACTACCCAAAACCGGGTGTGCATTATTACACCAATGCAGAAAAATTTCATCCCCTTCTTTTTTTTCAATACCTACTATTGGTTACTCTCTCCCTATATATATTTTCTTGTTCAAATTTTTAATCGTTAAGGGGCATTTGATTTACGCAAAAATTTTTTAAATTTTGAGGATTTTTAAAAACTTTTTGGTTGCCTCCTATGTTTTGAAAGAAAAATTTACTCTTTAAAAAAGTTTAAAAAAAATTTTTGTGTTTTAAAGAAAAATTTCTACAAAAAAGTTAAAAGCCAAATTTAATTTTTTAAAACGCAAAAAAAGTTTTTTAAAAAAATTTTTGAAAACTTTTTTTTTTAAAAAATTTGCTTATTTTTAAAAAACAAAACATTTTAATTTTACGGTAAAAAAAACGGCATTAAAAAAAATTTTTAATTAAAAAAAAGAAACCGGAAAAAAAAACCAAAATGTAAAAAAATAAAAAAGGTTTTGGTTTTTTTGGTTTTAAAACCCCATTAAAAATTTGGGTATTTGTAAATTTAAGGTTTCTTTTATGGAAAAATTTGCTTTTTTTTAAAAAAAAATTTTCCCAAATAAAAAATTAATTTTTTTTAAAATTTTAAAAAGGTTTAATTTATTTTTTAAAAATTTTTTTTTTTTAAATTGCTTTTATTTTTAAGGGCTTTACCAAACCTTTTGTTAAATTTTGTACAAAAAATTAAAAGCAAAAAAAAAGTAAAAAAAAAAAAAAAAATTAAAAAAAAATTTTTTTTAAAAAACTAGGAACTTTTTTAAGGAAAAAAACCTTAAAAAAATTTAAAAATTTTGGTTTTTTGCTTTTTTTTGCAAATTTTTTAGCTTATTTTTATCTTTTTTTTTTGGGGTTTTTTAGCAAAGTTTTTTTTAAAAGTTTTGGGGGTTTATACCAAAAAAATAAAAAGGTTGAATAAAACGGACCGTTAAAAAACCCCTTTTTTAAAAAAAATAATTCCCAGGGGCTTTTTTAAGGAGTTTAAAAAACTCCTTTTTTAATTTTTAAAATTTTTCAAAAATTTTTAAAAATAAAAGGAAGGGGGCCCCTTCCCGGTGGGGAAAAAAATATTTTTTAAATGAGGGGGAAGGTTTGAAATTTTTTTTGAAAAAACCTTTGACTATTTTAGGGGCACCGGCTTCTTGAACAGGGGCGCCCAAACTCGGCCCAAAAAAACAAAGTTTTCGGGGTTAAAACCCTCTTTTCTTTCCTTTTTTTACAAAAAAGGGGGGGTTTTTAGGGTTTCGTTTTAAAAAATTCCCAAACCCCGGGTTCCTTCCTTTATTAAAAACAACAAAATTTTATCAAAACAAAATTCCGAAAAAAAATTAAAATTTTCCATCCATATGGATAAATTTTTTTCCCCAAAAAAAAAGAAATTTCAAATTTAATTTTTTCCCATTTTTTAAAAATTTGGTTCCCGTTTTTAAAAGTTTTTCAATCAGTTTTTTATGAATTTTTTAAAACCAAAGGTTATTATCAAAAATTTTTTCTAAAAAAATTATTTTTTTTAAAAAAAGTTTTTAAAATATAATTTTTAAAAACCCAAAAACTTTTTTTTTTTGTTTTTTAAAAAACTTTAAAACCCTAATTAAAAAATTTTTAATAAAAAAAGTTTTTAAATTTAAAAAAAATCTTTTTATTTGCCGGCCCTTTTTTTAAAAGGGGCAAAAGTTTTTTCCTTGGTTTTGTGAAAACCCCCTTTAAAAATTCCTTTTTGCTTAAAAATTTTTAGAATTTTAAAATTTTTTTTTTTTTTTCCTAATCCCCTTTTAAAAAAAAATCTTTATGATTTTTTAAAATTTTTATTAAAAAAACCTTTAAAATTTGTTTCATGGGGAAATTTTTTTTAAGTTTACAGCCTTTTTGGGGTTTAATTTTTAAAAGGAAAATTTAGGTTAAAAAGCCTTTTAAATGTAACCCAATAAAATACCAAATTTCTTGGAATTGAGGAAAAAAAAATTTCCAGAGAGAAGTTTTTTAAAAAAATTTTTTTCGTTGAATTTCGTGAGGGTTTCCAAAAAGGGAAAAATTATTTTTCTTTTAAAAACAGGTTTTTAAAAATTTAAAAATCCCATTATTATTTTTTTTAATGGCTTTAAACCCAGGGGTTTTTTAAAAAATTTCCCAATGTTTAATGGTGTCAAATAGAATTTTTGGGGCCGGTTTTCCCCAAAATTTCCCAAAATGGTTTGGGAAAGACGGGGAAAAGGGGCTTTAATTAGGAAAAGGGGAACGGTTAAAAAAGGTTTTTATCAAAATTTTAAAAACAGGTTTCTAAACCCAAAATTAAAAAAAGCAGAAGCCTTTTATTCACCGGAATCATTTAAAAGAGGGAAAAATTTTGGGTTTTCCCCAAAAAATTTGGGATCATTGAGTTCAAATCGTTGTTGAATCAACGGGATCGGAGAATAGAAACTTATGTGTTTCCTTGCTTTCAGGCTACAAAATTCTTGAAACGGATTGTGACAAATGAGGCATAGGCTTTCGTTACGTAAATCCGAAACAGTAACGTAAAGTGTCAGTGGTCTATGAATCTTCCCTTTTAATCCTCCACCGACGTCGAAATTAGAACATCCCACAATTATTTGGTTGAATTTGTGGTGGAATGTGCTGAGAATAATTTACTGGATGGTCCTGCAATACAATCCAACATTTAATTTTCTTCTCCCGTCTCAATTAGAAAAAACCGTGTTTGTTTTTAAATAAAAACCCCCAAACCGGAAATAAATCAGGTCTTGTTTTCTGCATCACGGCCAGGGACCCCCAAAGGCGGGCCAACTGGGGGGGGCCCGGGGCCCCCCCTGGTGGGGAGCTTCTTTTTTTGTTCTTGACTCAGTCTTAATAAGATCATGATATGGAATAATTTTAATGGTCAAAATTTATTCCCGCCCATATTCCTTCCCCCAAAAACAGGGACTTTAAAAATTTTATACCACTTGGAAAAGTGGAAGTCTTATTATTATGTGATGACCTTATCCATGTCTGGCCCCGGGGATAAACCATAAATAATCATTCAACTCATTTTTGTCCCAAAAGCGACCGCCGGTCGGTCGGGTTTTTCCCAGGGGTTTTCTAGATTGTGATCGTGTTCATTTATTTTTTCAAATTCCGTTTTACGAAAATTTGACAAAAAGGAATCTGCTGTCTATTTTAAAAAAGGGGGTTGGGGGGGTCAGAAAGTTCCAAAAATTTCCTTTTGGGGCCCCGGGCCCCCCAAAAAAGTCTTAAGACATCCTTGATCATGGTAACGCGTGGCTTCCTGCTACCGTCATCGCTCATCAGAAATAATAGGAATATCGGAGATTTTACTTATTATTTTCTATCTCCCCTTTTTTCAGTTGGGATTACTGTATTGTATTAAATTGCCGGGGAAAATTTTTAAATGCGCTTTTCCCTTTAATTTGGGTTTGTTTTTTCCCCTTTCGATGAAAAAAGAATATTTTACCAAAGGGGGAAAACGAGGGATCTTCACGTCCTTTAGCGATAACGAGAGTTATGTGCAGGAACATCATAAGACTTCTTGTGGTCCTAGACCCCCTACACAAATGTAGGTTCCACCTATGATCCTTAAAAGTAGACAGTACAAAGTATACGTCATCAAATACTCGTACCAATAACTCGAAACAAATAAATGGGCTCGACTTACAATCGCATAAGCCTGCTCGACCGACTGCCGCCTTTTTTTTGCATGAATAATGATGGTCTGTGGTGGTAAGCGTAGGCCTGTACATGGACAACGATTATCACATGTAGCCAGTTGACATATCGTCCGAAATTCTCAGTTTTTTGGAGAATACAACCGGGAATAACATTTAATCGTTGAAAGTTTGTGAATTATGATCTTATTAAGGTTGAGTCGAGAACGAGACGATGCCCCCATTCAGCCAGGCCCAGCCCAAAAGGGGCCCAAAAAACCTTTTAAGGGTCTCTGGTTATGTGTATTTTTAATAATGTTTTTTTTAAAAAATAACCAAAGAAGAACGTATTGAAAGTTTTAGAACAATTTTTTTTTACTTTAAAAACAGGATTAAGAGGGTGCCTACTGTACTTATTAGATATTTTTAAGAACATAAATGAGTGGAAATTTACCTCACCCCATCGATCCCGATCCAGTGGTCGGTCCTGGCGAAGATGTTCCGCTGTCGTAGGGCTTGATCCGAGCTAGTCTCTTGCCGATGGTCGGATGTCCTTTCATTATAATATGTGTCGCCCATGAATAAGAATGTCCCACTTGATCACTTAAACCTGGACAAAATCCTGTGTATCTGTAATTGAATTGGAATTCATTATTTTAAGGTATCCCAATAAATTGGGGGCCGTGATTTTTGCATAAATGGATAAATTTTTATGATATTTGGGGCTTTGATTAGAATACAAAAAATTGTTTTAAGGAACATGACAAAAAAAAAAATAAAAATTTTAAAAATTTAAATTTGTCCTTTTTAAAATGTTCTCCTTTTTTAAAAAAAAGCTTCCCATTGTATTAATAATTTTTCCGATATAGCTCAGACCCCGCCCAAAAATTTTTCTATTTTTTGCCACCCAAAATTTTTTTCAGAGCTACAACCATTTTTAAATAATTATCGGCGTATTTTCTTAAAAAATTTTTCCCTTTTTTGTAAAACATGGATAAACCGCCCGAGTTATGGGGCAAAAATTTTTTGGTTTTTTAAAAGGGCTGAGTTAATCGGCCAAAATTTAAAACAATAAAAAGCATTTTTTTCAAAAAGGGGGAAAAATTTGGAAAAAAGGGTTTTTCTAAGTTAATTTTTTTTTTCCAAAATATTTTTATTTAAATAATTTTTTTTTTTTTTTCATAACTCCTTAAAAAAAAATTTTATACATTATTCTAATCTAAAATAAATATCATAAAAATTTTTAACCTTTTAAAAAAACCCGGGTTCCAAATAATGAATACCTTAAACCCATTAATCGAAGTTTTTTTTATTACCATTCAAATCCTTTATTAACCTATATCTTTTTAAAAGAGATTATTTTATTTTATTGTGTGTGTAAAACTGTACTTGTGTGCTATTTCTATTCAGTACTTCTTATGAAATATTTTCAAGCCGTTTTATTATTCTGACGATATATGCAGCTTATTTTGTGAATTCCAAATAAATTGATTTTATTGGTGCTTTTTAAAAATATTTTTTCCAAAAAATTTACTATTATTAGTTTCAAATAGAGATGTTATTTGTTGACATTATCATATTCGAGTAGCATTTTGCACCAATATTTTTGTCTAACAAACAATTACTGTTCCTCTAGTGAAGACATTCTGGTACTTTTCCATTTCAACGGTGATAAAATCGCCAAAAATGATACAACTAACGCCAAACGGAATATTCTCGCTTGAAACCTGTTACCTCCACATTTTCAAAACAAGTTGTGGGCTTTTCTTATCAGTAACTTCTTTTTATAATATATATAAAAAATGATTGAAAAACCTATTAGTATTTCTTAAAAATTTTTCTTGTAAAATTGGTGTTTTGGGGAAATGGAAAAAGTAAGGGGGTTTCCTTTAAATTTTAGGCAAAAATTTTTGCCCAAAATTTTAAGAATCCCCTTAAAAAAAAGGCCCAACCCAAAATCCCCTTTAAATTTTTCTGCTTTAAAAATTTTTGGAAAGGGGCTTCGTTTCTTGTACAAAAAGGGCATTTAAAAAGACCTTTTTTGAATTTTTTCGAAAGGCAAAAAAATTAATGTAAAGTACCCCTTTCTTTTTTTGAATTTAATTCCCAAATAAAATGTGGTAGGTACCGGGAATGAAAAAAATTATTTTTTTCTTTTGAAAACATCGAAAAAAACCCTTTTCAATTTTCCTAAAATAAAAATTTGTTTTGAAAAATTGTCGCTTATTAAAAATTAAAATTTTTTTTGAAGGGGGAAAATTTTGGGAATTTTTCAACCCCAATTTTGCATTTTTTGGGTTTAAATTTTTGGAAAAAATTTATTTTTTCCCCAAAATCACCTTTAATTTTCCCCGTGCCTTTAAAAAAAATGTAAAAGGCCCCAAAAAATCAAAAAAATTAAAACACATTAAGGGAACCCCTTTTGAAAAGAAGAATGCCCTTTTTTAAAAAAAAAATTTTTAAAGGGGATCAATAATTCTGAAAATTGGATAAAAATTCTTTTCCCTTAAGGGGGAATTTCAAGTCTTTTATTTTGAAAGGGGATTAAAAACAGATTTTCTTTTTTGGGTTAATTCCCCAAAAAATTGGGTTGGGGAAGGGGGAAAAAAAATTTCTTTTTTTTGAAGGGAAAACGTTAAAAAATTTTTTTGGAAGGAAAAGGGGTTTAAAATTAAATTTTTTTAAAAAAAATTTCTTTTTTAAAAATGGGAAAGAAATTTTAATTTTTTTAACCTCGGTTTAAGGAAAAATTTTTTTCACCCCAAAAACCTTCTTTTTTTCCTGTTTTAAAAAATTGGGCATAAAAAATTAAAATACCCCTTCACAAGTACCTTATTGGTGAATATGCCTTTTCTTAAGAAAAATTTTTAAAAGACTACGGTAATTTTTTAAATGGCCAAAAAATTTCCTTTAAGGAAGGTTCCAAAATCAGAGAGGAAAATTCGGAAATTTTTTGAAAAGTTTTCCCCCAAAGAAATTTTTTTAAATGTTTTTAAATTTTTTGGGGAAAGATTCTTTTCCTTAGTAATAAACAAAGCCTTTAAAAATTTTAACCCCGGTTTGAAAAAAAATGAGAACTTTTTCCCCAGGAAAAACTTATTTGATTTTCCATAAAATTTTAATCAACATCATTACCCCCCAAAAATTTTTTTAAAAAAAGGGTTTGTATTTAAATTGAAGTCCTTTTTGAATTAATACCCAAAGTTTTGGGAAAATTTTAAGGTAAATTTGAAAAATTTTTAAAACCAAGGGCATTTTTTTAAAAGGTTTTTGGGTATTTTTTAAAAGGGGTTCCCTCGTTTTACTTTTTCCAGTTCACTTAAAACTAAAATTTGGGGGAAAATTTGTATTTTATTTTTTAAGTCAAAATAAAAAAGGGAACAATTACCCCAAAAAAAAATTAATTGAGCAAGAAAACAAGAAACCAAAATTAACATTTTTTCATTTGAAGGGAATTTTCAAGGTTTTTAAAAAAACGGGGAATTCGAAAAAAAAAGTTCCCAAAAACCAAATTTTTAAGGGCCCCAATTCTTTGGAATTAAAAAAAAAGAATTTTGTTTTAAAATTAAAGGGGGAAACAAAAGGCAAAAAGAAAAAACCCCCCGAAATAATACCCCCCTTCAAAGGTAAACAGGTTTTCAAAACGCAAAGGAAAAAATAAAAAAATTTTGGGAATCTTTCCCCCTTTTGGATGAAATTGGAACTTTAAAAAAAATTTTTGGCAGTAAAATGAAAAAAACCTTTTTTTTACCCTTCCGTCTTCCCAATTGACCAAACAGGTTTTTTATTTGGGTTAAATATAGAAGGGGTTTGGGTTGGTTCCCCTCCATAAGTGGATTGTTTTCAGTTCAAAAAGGTTTCCCCAAAAATAAAAGGGCCTTAAGTTCCCATTTTTATCGCATTAAAAGAATCAAATCACTAACTGTTGCAGAACAAAGTACGACAGGGGTTCTCAGCATCTATTTTATATACTTTTGAGCCGTCAAATTGCTCTTCCGAATGATATGCAGGTCAGTGTGTCTGCCTATGAAGATTCCAGCTCATACCATCAAACCACCTTGTCTGTTATGTGATATTTCCCGAACGAATATAGGGTTCTTTCAAGTACCTCTTTCTTGCCATACCAAAAACACGTCTGGTGTCACATTCTAAACTAAATCGGGACTCGTTCGTAAACAGCACTTGACTCCAATCCTTTTGCATCCAATCTCGATGTAATGTAGTCCACTTTCTTCGAGCTCCAGAGTTTTGCTGTCAACGGAATATACACCATTGGCCTATGTACATACAGTCCACCCTCGTAAAGCTTATTTAAGATTATTTGGCTTGAGGCACTTCTTCCTTTTACCCAAAAAAACTGTCTTTGAATCTGCGTCGCATTGGCTGTTCTGTCTCGACGAGCAGTTAGCAGGATATATTGATCATTATTTGCTGTGAAGCACGTGGACGACCTTGTCCTGGCATATATCGAACATGCTCTGTTTCTTGGAATTGATTCCAGAGTCTTCGATGTCACTTCTTGCCACTCCAATAGTTTCTCTCTTTGTGTATGCCTGGATTCCACTCTCCCAATGATACTCCAAGACATGGATTCCGGTAGATCACATTTATGTGACATTTTCCAAAAATCTTTTCTTAGAACACCAGCCTAAAGGTTGAATTTCATCACTGTGATAACTTAAAACAATAGCTTCCGTGAAATTGCGATTTCTCCATTTATAACCTTTTCTTGGTTTTTAAAGTCATGATGGTTGATTTGCATGTGAAGTTTTCTTTTTCTGCTTTCTGCTACACTTTAGACCAGTGCTTCTCAAACTTTCGATATTCGTGACCCAATTTTCAATTATAATTTTCATCGCCCCCCCCACAATAACAATGTATTGAATGCAGTAATAATGTATATATAATACTTTAACGCTAAAGCTACAAAACAACCTTAATTATAAACCGTACGAATTATCAAGCATTAAATTTTGTATACAATTTTGTATATGATAAGCCCTGGGAAAAAAAAGTCACTAGAAATTATTAAACTTGTTCTTAACTTTGTATTGATACTTAGTATCAAATACATTGTACCGTACTGATACATTTACCCGTATAAGTATAGTATATCAGAGTAAATGTGTATTTAATTTTTTATTTATTGGAATATATTTTATTTTGCTTCTTTTTAGTAAATTGATAATTTTTTAAATAATCTTTTATTTTTCACTTTTCTATATGCTCACACCTCTCTTGTAGCCCGCTATCACGCCCCGCTAGGAGTTGGCGGGCCCACAGTTCGAAAAATCCTGCTTTAGACTATGGATGCTTTGTTTTATGCTAGTTATCGGAAGAAATGCGTGCGTAATTTTCTGAAATCCATGTGCTTCCCTAATTTTTTTGAGCAAAGTATTTATAAAATGAGCAATTCCTACTGCTTCACATAACGGATCTTTGATAGAATAAAAATTCGAAAATGATAATTGAATATAATTGGTCACGAAGCCTGAGAAGGCCTAGCATTGCCTTAGTAATTAGTCTATGTAAATTTATTTGAAAGTTCCAAGTAAAACTTTCTCTAGTTTCTAACTAGTATGGAATACAAATGAAAATTCAGCCCTACAAAAACGCATTTCTTTCTAAAAAGTAATTTTTCAGAGTATATATATATATAATTTATTATTCTATAAATAAAGACAAAAATTCTGATGTCTTAAAGCACTGAAATCTTTCAAGGTGGAGTAAGTAATAGATAATAATCTCAGAGAAAATTGCGTGGAATTATAATGTTTCTCTACAGAAGATTCTTGTGGGTCACAGTTTCATTATTCAACAGCTGACTTTCAGTATTAGTATGATTAGCTACAGTTTCAGAAAGTTTCATGCAACAGACTCATATCCTCACTAAAATTTTGAATTTTCTTAAAGAAAAAGTTACATTTTTGGCAGAGTTACAAAAGGTATTGATTGTGTCTGCATTTTTGAAACACAGACGATGTACTTTGGTTTATGATAGCAATTCGAAAAAAAAATTTCTAAACTTGTTGTAAAATGTTTCTTATCCTTAACTGAAATTTTTACTTATAATACGATTGTCTATCATTTTTTTTTTCTTCGTGGTTCAGAATAACGAGGTCCATCACCACTGACCCCTGTACTGCTACTGCTTTTGAGTATAATATTAATGAGGTAATTAATCGATCTATCACTTAGAATCGTAAAGTTTTTCAAATCACATGAGGGTAGAGTGCTTACGTTTTCTATATATAGCGTTGATCAATATCGTCAAATTAAAAGAAGCTAGTAGTGGCCACGCATAATTGAATGTATCAATGATAACATGGCAGCATTTGGCGACAATTTTTGAATTGGTGACGTCTTTGACATGGTTAAATTGATCGATGGTATAATACGTAAGTAGCGATATTAGTTATATTTTTTACTTTTATAGCTAACTATATCCACATTTAATTACAATTAAATAAAAAAAAATTTCATTCAAATTTTAATATTTTGTTTTTATTCAATAAGATATTTCTATATTACATTTAATACAAATTCTTAAGTATCCGTATTTTTATATTCACAAATTCACTTCAATCCAATTAAGTTAGATCTTAAATATTAAAGTAGTTTACTCACAAAAACTTGTATCCCTAGAATAAAATAAATGAATTCTAAATTTAACCATGTTTGACGAAATTCTCCCGAAACTGTCCTCTAAAACAGTGGTCTCCAACCCCAGGTCCGTGGACCGGTACCGGTCCGTGGATAAATACGAAGCCTCAAACTATTTCCCGTTTACTTACTGTGGTAGATTTTTCTTGGGCTTAGGCTACTTTTTATGAAAATCTCTTTATATTCCATGTTAAATCACTTTATATTCATTTTTTGGTGTAGCTATATAGTAACCCCGATTAAATACACAATTAAAATTAAATTATTAAATCAAAACAGTCTAAAATATAAACAATAAGTGTCCTTCCCTCAGCGGGCCACGGTAAAATTAACAAACGTTGACCGGTCCGCGGGATAAAAAGGTTGGGGAACACTGCTCTAAAAGATATGAAGGAGTACTCTTTTTATTTTTTCAATTCCTACACACTATTAGCTCACACTCTTTATATATTTATTTATTTATCTTCGTGGAGTTTTCAATCGTTAATGAAATACATTTTAAAGCGCTCAATTGAGCTGAAATTTTATATACATGATTATTTTGGACGGCAATGCAGTAATTTAATTTTAATTAATAAAAATTAATTGATTAAAACTAATTGTTCAAATAATTACAAAAAACAGTCACGTTGGCATCATTTTTGGCGACTTGTGTCAAAATATTAAAAGGTTTGTTTTTTTTTCTCACATTTTAAAGCGCTCGTTTGAGCTGCAATTTTCTATACACTATTGTTTAGGGTAAAAATACCATAATTTAATTATAATTGATTAAAATTAATTGAATGAAACTAATTATTTAAGGAATTATTGATACATTCACGTTGGTTTCATTTTTAGCGACTTGGGTCAAAACTTTAAAAGATTTTTTTTTCTCACGTTGTAAAGCATTCAGTTGAACTGAAATTTTATATACACGATTGTTTTGAATGACAATACGATATTTTAATTTAATTTATTATTTTAATATTATATTATTGATAATTAATAAAAATTAATTACCACTTAATGTTGTGATTCTGTCATATGTATATACATATTTATATTAGTTGTAACTGTTTAATAAAAAGTAGTTTAAATAAAATTTTTCTTTGTTGATCTAAGTAGAAATTGACTTAAAATTTTATATATATTATATATATACATATATTACTTGTTTTTATTAACACCCTTTTATAAGTTTCTCTTGTATGTAACGGAATCTTTGAACTTGATTTTTACGCACTTTAAAAGGTCAGGTTAATGCGAAATTTTGCTCACTTGTCCAGGACCGATGACAATACAATAATTTAATCATTTTGTTCCATTGTCCTGATCATTATCAACAGGATTAACGATTTCCCAATTTAAGATCCAATCCCGCATCTGGCGATTAATTTCAGATCTCATTTCCAGATTTGGCAACTAAAGGATTAAGATACAATTTATTTCGATTATCTATAAAAGGGTGTTTTTAAAACTATAATTTATTTATCTTTAAGTAAATTTTACCCAAAGTTTTACATTACAAACGTTCGCACTAACGACACTTTTAGGCTTTTCGTTGCTTTCATCCTTGATGTTTGGTCAATCGGTGCTTCTATTTATTTTACTTTTGATTAAGCTTAACTTTAAGAGCAGACAAAGGAAGGACGATAATGGTTCTGGTGAACTTCGAATTACTATTACACAAGAGATCGAATCAAGGTTGATATTCTATTCAATATTTAATTATTTTACATATATTTAGCATCTATTATTTTTTGCCTGAATTATATAATAGTTTTGCGTATTTCATATATGAACAAGACTCATATAATTACACGTCACATAGAAATTCTACTTTCCTTCCAAAGACTTGGTCTTTCAAAAATCAAACTAAGCCTATTTTAATTCTTAACTACTCATTTGTTTGTGGTTCTCATTTATTTTTAATTACTTTATTCTGGAACTAAGATTCTATTCTTTGATACATAGGATGCTTTTGAATTTTTAATAATTTCACTATGCATGCGCGAACTTCTCAATTAAAACAATCACTTTCTTCACATAGTGTTTTGGTGCCTTTGTTTTTGCAGAAGAGAGTATTTAATGAACGTTTAAATGCTTTAAAACCAGTGACGCCTTAAGGCATTAGTCAACTGGGCACGACCCCAGGGCCTTGTCCTCGGGGAGGGGGTTCGTTTCATTCTCGACTTTGTATCAATAAGATCAGGATTCGGATATTTTTGGTCAAAAATTATACACGAACATATTCTCCGAAAAACAGGGAATTTCAAACTGCATGCCAACTGGGAAAAGTGGTAAGACTGTATTATTATGGGATGACCGTTATCCATGCCTAGGCCTAATTATATGAACAATCATTCAACTCATTTAGTCGAAATGCGGCCATCGGTCGAGCAGGTCTGTGCCGAGGTTTGTGAGATTATGAATTGTGCACATGAATATGTTTCAAATTACCGTTTGTACGAGTATTTGACCGGGTGTTTCAAAAGTCGGGCACATCCACATGGTAATTCTTGTTGCTTAAAAACCAAAAGGGTTGGTTGAGATTTCGTCACTAGATGGCAGCAGGGGTCCCATCATAAGAAGTTTTGAACGTATTAGGCATTAGTTTCAAAATACTTGTCATCTGTAGACAGTTAAGCACAACGGGAGATGCACGATGTTTTCCCCAGAGCAAGAAATAGCCAACGGGGAATTTTTATTTCTCTTCAAAATCTCATTGCTGTGTGATAAATGCATTTCAGCAGAAATATCCAGGTGAAACATCACCAAATGCATCAATGATAACACGTTTAGTGTAACGATTTCATGACACGGGATCGGTTACAGACAGGAAGCGATCAGGTAGAGCGTCCATAGTGAAAACGAAAGTGGCAGATGTGGAGACCGCTTTACAAAGAAGTCCAATGAAAAGACCATCCGTCTACATAAACTTCATTACGTAATTAATATCATTGCCGAACAGTGATGAACGATATCTTGGTTGCAGCAAGACGGTGCAACATGTCACATATCACGGGACAGTATGGAAGTTTTAACTGAATTTTTCGATAATCGTGTCATTTCCAAAGGACTTGGTCACCACGTTCACCGGACTTGTTAATTCTGGATTTTTCCCTTGGGGATGCCTGAAAAATGTTGCCTTCAGGAATAATCTCATACGCTTGATGAACTTAAGAGTAACATCCTTCATGCAATATCTGACATTAAATCTCATACTTTTCGTAAAGTGTCAATTAATCTGGTAAAAGAGTTTAACTGTGTGTCAGGAAAATGGACATAATTTTGAACATTTACTTAATTGATTTTACCATGTCTGACACCTGACAATAAAGACAATCGTTCAATCCTTGCCCTTTATTCTGTTTGTTAACATAATTCATCTGTCTTTAAAACTCAATCACAAAGGTTGATGTGCGTGATTTTTGGAACACCCGGTATATACTATCTATTTTAAAGATATCAGGTAGGGCATACTTTTGCACAGGGGCCCAGGACCTCAAAAAATCTTAAGATTTCTCTGCTTTAAACCATTGACTATTTGCATATCGTGGCGAACTGTAATGAATACTTGAATATCCACTTACATTAAAATCATCGCATATTGTGCAGCTTTCAATGTGAATAATCCACCAAAAAGAGTGACTAATGTGCACTAAATCTGTCGAGGTTTATCTTCCCCCGTTAGTTTGGTGTGGAAACTTGGAGAGTAGAGATCAGCTCAGATGTTTTCCTCGTCACTTGACCATGGTTCAAAATTACGAGGTACTAGTGTTACTTCAGAATGTGACATTGATAAAACGATCATTGAATATGAGTAGATATTTGTGATAATGAATTTTTTTTATAGTGAATATCCTTTAGAATATAATATAGCCATAAGTATAACATTCAGAAAAAAGAAAGTTTCAAACGAAATTGGCAAAATAATGTTTAATATTTAAATATTATTTTTGTTGAGAAAACGAATTTGAAAAAAAATGTATTATTCATTTTAATATTGTTCATCTGAACTTAAAAACGTGAAAAATAATAGGTAGGTGTCACTAAAACTGATCATTTGCACGTCAGTGTATATCCCAAGTACGAAAGTCTTGACTTATTAAATTACTAATTATTTACTTGTTAATTACTTATTAAATATAGCACTCTGAAGAAACAAAAGGGATTTTAGCGATGGGTCTTGTAATTTGGAGTCACGTCAGGTGAGGAGCGGACAAGTGTTCGAGGAGTTGAGGAGGGACTGAGTTTTCGAGGCCATAGGTAAAATTTGCAAATTATTTTCCTTTCCTTGCTATACTAAAAAAAATTACGCATGAAAAATAATTAAAGATAAAGCATAATCAAAAGCACTTCTATTAGTTTAATACTTCTGAGTGGTGGTTCTTGTTTAGCAAGTAGGAAAGATACAAACCATCAACAGGCCGGTTGTTTCGTAGTAAATCGTTATTTATTCTGGAACTTTTCTATAATTAAAATAAATATAATTGCCAGGAAGCAATTAATACACTTAGAAACCACATAATAAACGCAAAACCTACAATAGCACAAATTCAAAGTTTACTCAGCAATGCAAGTTCATAGTTTCAATACCATATTAAGTTTATGTGAAACGCACAGTTGCTATTAAGCTTTTACTGATATTGCTTCCCTGCATAGTTCTTAGAACGGCAGAAAAGCTTTCCAGATGTTTCTTCACATTTCTAATTAAATAACCAATCTGGATCCTTCTGGACTTTTGTTGAGACATTTATTTTTCCCCCACGAAATTTGGTGATTTGGCGACTAAAGGTTTCGCCAATACCACTCATTCCTATTCATTTATTATTCTTACGATAATCTCCTTTCGCCTACAAACAAACTTTTCGGCCATAATAGTGTTTCGATAGAGAAGCAAACAGACATTTCCATAACAATTAACGAGTCGCAAGAATTCTTCATAAAAAATCTATGACCGAAAAGTAGCAGAAGCAGACAAAGTGCTTTGTCTGCTACTGTTTTCAATTTCTGGATGTATTTCTATTGTTTGCAGAATTGTTATAAAAGTGTTCGAGGTATTATTTTTTAAAAAATAATTCTGAACTCAAAGTACATATTTTCGAAGCTATAATTCAAAAACTTATTTTTTAAAGTCTGATTACGTATTCCATTGATATTTTTCACATATTTTTAGATACACTTGTGTATGCTTGAACTGTTTTTCAATTGCTACTATTAGCTCACACTCTCTATATATTTATTTATCTTCGTGGAATTTTGAATTATTAATAAAATACATTTTAAAGCGCTCAATTGAGCTGAAATTTTATATACATGAGTATTTTGGATGACAATACAGTAAATTAATTATAATTAATGAAAATTAATTGATCAAAACTAATTATTTAAAGAATTCCAAATACAGCCACGTTAGCATCATTTTTGGCGATTTGTGTCAAAACTTGAAAAAGTTTTTTTTCTCGCATTTTAGAGCATTCAGTTTGTGATGGCCTCCCACCTGGGGAAACCATCTCTTCATCTACTCGACCTAAATCTGTAGAAGGTAAAGATTGACAACCCAAACTAGTCATGAGAAAAATCCAGTTTATTATTACCAAATATAATAATCAAAGACAAGTCAGCTATAGAGAGAAAGTCAAGAGTGATATAACGTAGCTCCTTATCTTATGTGAATAAGCGCATGAAATCCTAATAGCATAACTTTACTCAAAGTTATCTTAAGAACCCTAACTACCTTAATTTATTTGAATAGCTAAAGTCCATCCTATAATCACGCGCCTAAATTCCGATTCTTACTGTAACAACACAGCTTTCCGCAACTCAGCTGCTTTTCCTTTTCCCCCGATTACTAAACATCCACTATATATATACTAGTCAATATGCATATCAAGGTTTCTTCTTGAGAGGGATGGCTGTGAAATAACTCAATTGTTGGCCCCAAAGATTTCCCAAGAGGATTAATAGAAAATTCCGTAGAGCCCCGTCACAAGTTGAAAATGAAATTTTATATACACGATTGTTTTGGATGACAATACTATACTTTAATGATAATTAATAAAAATTAATTACCACTTAATGTTGCGATTCTGTCCTATGTATACACATATTTATTTTATTTGTAACTATTAATAAAAAGTAGCTAAAATAAAAATTTTCTATGTTAATCTAAGTAGGAATTGACTTAATTTTTTTTTTTATATTACTCGTTTGAAAATAGTTATTCATTAAATAGATATTGTTAGGTGAAAATCGTGTTTAATTTTTTTGTGTAAACAATATACACAGCTATAGCTGCTCAATTACCGTAAATCATTGTGGTGTTACATGTAATTAGATTTGATTAGTCATTTCGCTATCCAGAGTCTTCAGACCTAGTTTAAAAAGGCAATATAGTTATAAGCAAACATTTAATATGTGCTATAGTAATTTTAATCAAACAATAGATTTCTCAGCTGTGAAATTTTTTTTTGGAGTCTACAGATCAGCAACACGAATGATGGTGATAACTTCGACTTCTTTTTGCGCAATCTCCTCTTGCTTGTTTTAGATTATCATCCACGAGCTTACAAAAGATCTGTTTCTGGGTCATGAAAAAGTTCTTGTGTACAATGCCTGTAAGTATTTCATTAAATTAATGTTCGTTGATGGATTTACGATTTTGATTTAATTAGGATAAAGTAAGGCTAATTTTATACATTGAATACAAGAAATTTTTCTTAAAAAAAATCTTTGTTATTTTAATACATGAATTCTTTGCTGTTAAATTTTTTTTCATCAGAATGCTGGTGAACTTTCAGTAGTGATTTATGCCAGTTTTTACAATATTAAGGTATCCGACTACGTTCGGAACCGTGATTTTGCAAAAGCGTATATAAATGGATAATATTTATATCTAGTGTCCCTTAGATTATAAAATATACATAAAATTGTTTTAAGAATAGTATTAAAATAAGAAATTATTTAAGTACAATATTTTGACAAAAAATGAACATAGAATGACCCATTTTTAAAATATACTCCTTTTGTGAAAAATGTTTCTATTATAATAATATTTTGCCGTAAATATCTCAGACCTCTGTATAGAGGCTCAACTAGAATTTTTGAAATATATAACTTAGAAATGGGTTTATCCATGCTTTACGACAACAGAGGGGAGAAATTTTAAGAAAAAAACGTCGATAATTGTTTCAATAGGTTGTAACTCTGAAAATAATGGGGATTTCTCAAAAATCATAGTTGAGCCTCTGTAGAGAGGTCTGAGCTATATAGAGGCAAAATATTATTATAATAGAAACATTTTTCACAAAAGGAGAACATTTTGAAAAAAGTATATTTTAAGTTAATTTTTTGCTGAAATATTGTATTTAAATAATTTTTTTTGTCAAAATGTCCTTAAAACAATTTTATACATGTATTCTAATCTAAGTGACACTAAATATCACGAAAATTATTCATTTATGCGCTTTTTTAAAATCAAGGTTCCGAACGTAGTCGGATACCTTAATAGTACCTATATTTTATTTATTCATGGTTAGAAAACTATAAAAGAGTACATATAGTTGAAACTTATGGGCTCAATTTATGAGACGTCGTAGTCACATGGTAATGATATCCAAGTGTTTTTAGTCAATCAGTTCAAAAACTCATGTGACGTCGTAGTCACACGATAAAAGCAATCATGTGTTTCCAGCTAATCAGTTCATGCGCTTCGTTGTTACCAACTTTTGACCTTTTTACAAATTTTCTCTTAAAAAGTACAAATTTGTCAACAACTATAACGCACAAAGGTAGACAAAATACATTTCATTGAAAAATATATGCATAAAATAAGAGTTTTTAAAATTTTAAAAATCTTTTGAAGAAATTTTCTTATAACATTTGAACAAAATAACCCAATTATGAAATTTGAAATTTAATCTAAGTTTTACAAATAGAAAAAGTATGATTATCTTGACGTCTGTTTTGAATTCAATGGAGAACACCTGTTTGTCTTTATCATTTGATCGTCATGAATTGAGTTTATGGAGATTTTTTCCAGAGAGAGAGGGGAGAGAAGGAGAGGGGAGAAATATGAGGAAAGCGTGGGGAGAGAGAAAGGAGTGAAGAAGGGAGGATAAGAGAGGAGGGAAAGACAGAGAGATAGAAGAGAGAAAATAGAGATTGAAGAAAGAAGGGAGAGATAGAGAAAGGAGAACAGATAGGGGAGAAGAGAAAGAGAATCTTTTTTAAGGTATCCGACTACGTTCGGAACCGTGATTTTAAAAAAGCTCATAAATGAAAATTTTCATGATATTTAGCGTCACTCAGATTAGAATACATGATAAAATTGTTTTTAAGGACAGACAAAAAATGATTTAAATACTATATTTTGGCAAAAAATTAATTTAGAATATCTTTTTCAAAATGTTCTCCTTTTGCGAAAAATGCTTCTATAATAATAATATTTTGCCTGTATATAGCTCAGACCTCTCTACAGAGGCTCAACTAGAATTTTTGAAAAATTCACGTTATTTTCAGAGTTACCACCCATTGAAATAATTATTGGCGTTTTTTTCTTAAAATTGCTCCCCTCTGTTGTCGTAAAATATGGATAAATTCACTTGTAAGTTATATATTTCAAAAATTCTAGTTGAGCCTCTGTAGAGAGGTCTGAGTAAAGTATTATTATAATCGAAGCCTTTTTCACAAAAGGAGAACATTTTGAAAAAAGATTATTCTAAGTTAATTTTTGCAAAATATTGTATTTAAATATTTTTTGTCAAATGTTCCTAAACAATTTGTACAGTATTCTAATCTAAGTGAAACTATATATCATGAAAATTATCCATTTATGCGCTTTTGCGTAGTTGGATACCTTAAATTTACAACTCAATACTAGATCGATATAAATAAATTAATCCCTTGATTTGCACATAGTTAAATTTATTTATGAGTCGAATGTTCTCATCAATACATATCTAATGTCAAATGTTATAAAGAATATTGAATACAAAAAATAGAATTTTATAAAGTCTGTCTACTCTTAACTCATTCATTAGAAGGTTATTCCAAGTAATGACAATAACTGAACCTTCCTTTTAACAATTACGCCAGCTCTGAAATTAAATAGCATTGTTCTCTTTCTAGTTTAATTTTTACATCTCCGATAAATTCTTTCTTTCAATATGAAAAATTATTTCTTTTTTTAAATAACGTCATTTTTACAATTTTTTTAATAGTAAAATTCCGTTGATTGCCCCCGATCCCTTCTCCTTTGGGGCCAAAAAAAGGAAGGACATGAATAAAATTGTGTATTAATGTATTTTGAAAACTGTGTTTCACTTCCTTAGAAAATAGAACTTAAATTCTAATCTTTTTCATAAAAAAATAAATTTAAAGGAAGGTACTGTAGAACGTCTTTTTATCCGAACGTTTTTTCCGGGAGCGTCAAATACCCGGAATCATTTTTTTTGTCACGACATGTCCTAGGGGAATTTATGTTTTCAAAACGGCAATCCCTTCAACAGTTTTTTTGCATGCGGGGCCAAAGGAAAACCAAGTTCAGGGATTTTTGGGGGAATTTTTCAAAAAAAGGGTTTTTTTAAAAACATCCCGTAAAATTTTTGGTCAGTTTTTTCAAGTGGGGGGAGGTGTATACGTGCTCTTTTGTTGAGTTGTGAGCTGCTATGGCTTCGAATTCAAAACGAAGCGCAACTTCTTGAACATAGAGACAAAACTTGAAATATTGTACCGTTTCGCGAAAGGAGAAAGTGGAGATAACCGACTTTGACCAATCGATTCCAGAATTTCAAGAAAGTGATAAAGAAGATGTAAAAACCTGGATGGCATGCGATGCAGAAGACTGAATTTCAAATACTAAATGTTGACGAGTTTGTGACTTCCGAGCAAGAAGAATCCAATCCTGTTGACGAGATGAAACGGATGAAGACAAGGACAACAACAACAACGAAAGTAGCAAAGGTCCATCAAATGCTGACGTGTTTTCAGTGTTTAAGATAGCAATGGAGTGGTTCAAACAACAATAAGAGTGCTGTCCTACTCAACTTCTGCTGCTTAAGAGAATCAGAGACCTTGCAGCGAAAAAACGAAGGTGTACAATGGTACAGCGAAAAATAAGTGATTATTTTCCTCAATAAAGGTAAAATTGCGATATTTTGCACCTACTTAGCTTTTTCTTCAAGCGTCATCACATCACATCTTCAATATTCGTATAGTGTTCGGTTTATATACTGAATGAATTACATTTGGTTTTCGGTTATCCGGTGTCCGGTCCCAATTGATTCGGATAAATGACGTTCTACTGTACTTACATTTTATACCGTCGATCATTTTTATGAAATCAAAAGACTTCGCCAAATGTCCTGATGTGCTACCAAGTGGAAACAGTTTCCGTTCATGTTCGAACACAGTAAAAATAATGATGACAGCCTTTAGTGACATTTTTTGAATTGGTGATATCTTATCTTTTGGCGAAAATGATCACCGATATAATACGTGAGTTACCATAAAGAGCTATTTTACAAATTATATGCTATGGCATTATTTTTGAGCATGCATGATAAAGATTATTGTGTATGAACATGAGCGAGAACGGCTTTTCAATATTGGTCACATACCGCAGCATTTAGAAATGTTTTTTTATTTGACGAAATTGGTAGACGGTATAATGCGAAGAAGTCTTTTTACCCAGTGATACTTTTGCTGCAGTAATTATTACTACTTAGAGAACTAAGTAGACTAGAGAACAATAACGCAAATAAATTCGAATGTAAACATCTCTGTATTTTCAATAACCATTATCCAGAAGTCGTAAGTATATCTAAGATAATCTATATTAAACCGAAAATGAAGAATAGAAAATGTGTTTTGTCATATCAAACTTTGAATTGAAATCTACCTTTATCTCCACAGAAATCCGTTTTTGAATGAACATGCTTATGCTTATTTTTGTGTGACGAACATTTACACCTATTATGTTTCTTTGAATGTTTCTGCCAATAACCTGGAAAAGTAACGGGTTTCCAACCATCTCCTTTAAATGGATATCCGCGAGGCTTAATCGGTGCTAATCTCTCGCCGTATTCAGGGTGTTCAGCCAGAACTTCGAAAGTTGCCCATGGATAACTTACCCCTATTCTGTTCAACAAGTCAGGGCAAAAACCTGCGTACCTGAAATTGAATTTAAAAACATTAATGAAAATATACCTCCTTTTCATAGATAAAAATTTATTTTTATTCAGAATGCCGCTTTATTACAAGTTTTATATATCATTCTCCATTGATTAAATAAAATTCAAAGATCGATTTTACTAAATTTTTAAGATACTTACGTATTACACCATCAACTAATTTCGCCAAATCAAACGATGTTGTCAGTTCAAAAGATGTCACCAAATGCTGTCTTATAAAAAAAAATGATTGTGTTTGAAATTACGGGAAAACGGTTTTTCTCAATTAAGTGCATATTGCATTCGGAGATGTCTTTTGATTTGACGACAGTATATCATATAATTACCAAATAAGTACACCTGATAGATTTATAATTATGACTGCGTGAAATTGCACCGTAGAATTCGCTGTAATAAAATTCGGCCTTCCACTTTATTACTTTTTTGGCACTTTTCATTTCGGGAGCCTTGGCTACATTTTTTCTTGCCAAGTTAAACACCAAACACAAGATAAGGTTTTTTTTTTTAAAGTTGTTTGTCTTTCTGCTCATGCTCCTTAAGCACTCAAACTCGTGAACCGTGTGGAAGTTTACCACAATTAATAAATTTTTAATGGGTAAGGTCAACTCAACCTTTCATCCCTACTTCAGGGGGTCAATAAATGAGCCCAAACTTGCTTGGGGGGCTTAAATGGGGGCCCTTTTTAGATTGACCACCTGATGGGAAATCTGCTCAGCACCCCGGCCCTTTTGGGCACGTATACTGGGATGGGCACAGTAGGCCCTGGCCTTCATGGGCTGTTGCGCCACTGAGTTTGAGTTTTGAGTTGAATGTTATCTTTCAACTGGATGAAAATTTAAAACAATTTATTGGAAATTGTACCAAATCATTACCTAAGATATTACTCAATTTGAAACTGAATATATGAGCTGAACTATTGAGTGTGTGTTATATCGGGACTTGGTAGGCGGTAAAATACGAAAGTACCAACTCCATCAAATCAAAAAATATTGTGAACATGAAGTCACTAGTCGAAACCGTCCCCACACGTATTCAAGTACAATAATAACGATGGAAGCAGTTGGCAACGTTTTTTAAAAATAGACGACGTCTTTTAAGTAATCGAATGGGATCGACTATATAGTGCGTGAGTACCCGGGAGCATTACCCTTTAAAAAAATGTTGTGATAAAATTTCAATGTTTGAAAATGTGAAAGCTTAGTCTAAAAATACAGCATCATTAATACATAGATATTCAAGTGGATTTTGTTTATGCAATGGCGAATATAAAACAGTTATACTTTTTTGACAATGGGCTAAATTCAGGAAGGCCACATGATAAATGGATCCCCCGCATTTCATTATGCTCTAAGAGCTGAAATTAGACTTGCAATCGTTGTTGTATTTCAAAAATCTTCATGTAATTTCAGATTTAATATAAGGGTTGCCCAAATGAAAGTGGTATTGCTATAATAACTCCGCAATTTAAAGCTAAAGATGACAGCGCATGCCCTATAGAGGGTGCAGAGCACTGGGAATGCATACGATACCGTCAGATCCCACCAGACGCGTGTGTGATAACGTGGAGCATGTTAATAGGCATCATTCGCATCATGGATGCCTCCAAACGGTAAGACTGTCATTGCTGACGCGCACTGTGCCACATTGCATTAACGAAAAAAATATAAGAGCCCTTGAATTTTCATGCTTCCGGGGGATTAGCATCTTGCATTATAATGCTCCTTCCCCATCCTCTGCCGTAAAAAATTGTTATAGCAATTCCGATGGAAGGTTCTTGAATATCCCCTTACAGCCCGGAATTCTCACCGTGTGAATACCCTTTTCTTCGGGCCATAAAAAAACTCTAAAGGACGGCGTTTTAAAAAAAGAGGTCAAGTACGTTGAAAATGGTTCATAACCAACCCAGGAGCTTCTTCACCCAAAGTAACCGTCATGTCATGGACCACTGGGACACTTATTCCAACATACAAGGTAACTTTGTCTAACCTATCTGTTACGTCTGTATTACTTTTTTCCTTTGTGTACTAATTTATATTAATAGCATGAAACCATTTATCAAACCGGCTGTAGGGCCACTTTCATATGGGCGACCCTTATAAATGGGTAAAGATGCCCAAGCATTATGATTCTTTAAAAAGATTTTAAGAATTAATTTGATACCGGCACGCTACTTTGCGTGACTTTAAAATTACTCTAAAAAGGTCTTAAGCGGCCAGCTTAATGTTATCGTTCCAACTTGGCGAAATTTTACGACTTTTTAGTGGGAAATTAGTTCTAGTATCAAATTAGTTCCAGTTTTTCAGAAGAAAAAACATTCTTATTTTATATTTTATATGGGTCCTTTTAAATCTAGTGCAATTTGTTTACCTATGTGCGTTATTATTGTTAATAAATATGTATTTTATGGAAGAAAGTTCGGTACTTTTCCGTTTCGTCGGCGCAAATCTCGTCAAGTTGGCGTTATTGGCCAAAACACACAATATACACATAAAAAATATTAAAATAAATATTAGTACTCATTGATTTCTTTTTATCTATTTTTGACGTATTATGAAAAAGAGGTTAATGATTAGAAAATACCACAACTTGTTTTGAAAATGCGATGGTAAAAGATTATCAGCGGAAATATTCCGTTTGGCGACGGTAGTATCATTTTGGCGTTAGCCTGCACCAGCAAAACGGAAAAGTACCAAAGACTCTTATTGTTTTTATGTGAAAAAAATTCAATCAATCAGATTTTGGTGGAAAATGGCGCGATTCGCATGGCGCAATTTTGGCTGCGGTGATGTAAATGCGTAAGTACCGTAATGTGTTTCAAAAAGATATTCGCGAATTTATTTTTGATATTTTTAATTAATTCAGTAAGTGCTTTATTAATTTTATCAATAGATAATTCCAACTGATATGTTAATTCATTAAAATAGTCAGTCCTCATACGCGGAAGTATAAAAACCGGAATAGAAATTCATTCATTGTGGATATTTTCTCACATTGATTTATATATTTTAAAAGAAGAATTATAACCAGGTGAATTACACAAACATTTGAAGATATGAATCTATTCCGTGACTAAGAAAGGTGGAAAAAGAATTAAAGTATGTTTAATCAGCCTATTATTTCGTGATTTTTCAATAACCACAAAACTAAATTTTTTTCCAATTTGCCAATTGTACTTTACGTTTCTTATAGGTCATAGTACTTTCGAGACATTCGGAACAATCTTTCATAAAGAATGCTTTTTCACAGATTTTATAATAGGCTAAATGATAAACGAACAGAAAGTGATACATCTTTAAATGGGACTGGAAATAATACACTATTATTCAATAAACTCAAACTCAGTGGCACAACAGCCCCCTCAGGGGCTCACCTTCTTTAGGTGGGTACGGGTGTCACAATCGAGGGTACCCTAGTGATCTTTTCCTTTTTCAAGGGGTTTTACTATCTTTGGTAAACACGGGTGTCCGACAGGGGTACCCCAGTGATCCTTCTCTATTTTTCGACCCTCCATCTTGTCATCCAATTTCTTCTTTTCCCGTCCAGATCACAGACCTATGAATGTTTGGCGCAGTATATCCAAAACTGGCTCTTGCGCCATAAAACACCAAACTCAACTCAGTGGCACAACAGCCCATGAGGGTCAGAGCTTACTGTCCCCATGCCAGTATAGGTCACATTGGGCTCTGAGGTGCATGAGTAGATGTCTCGATCAGGTGGTCAGTCTGAAGTGAGACCCCCAATGTTTAAGTCCCCAAGCAAGCTATTATTCAATAAATGGTGAGCCATAAAGTGATTCATGTACGGTAATAAAGTAATCAAATATCGCAATTTTTCTCTCAGTATTAACCGAAATATATATGTATTAGGTTGGATCGTGGTTATATGGAGGAAAAAAAATTGGGTACTTTTCAATTTCTACCAGCGCAAAACTCGCCAAGCAGACCTTATTGGTGACAATACACAATATACACAGAAAAAATGTTAATTCTAAAAAGTTTTTGGTACTTACGTATTATCGCAACAATCGCCAACATTATTAATTACTCGCCGAGTTGGCAACCACGATTTCCTATGTGTCGAATGCGCTGAATTGGCAATCGTGTTCTTCGTTTCATACAATATCGCCAATAGGTTGCGATAATACGTAAGTACCCTGTTTTTCTTTAACAACTATGACTTTTACCATAAAAAGCTCAAATGCCTAAACTTCATTCCTCTTGTGGCACTACTAAGCAAAAATTATTTAATTACATTTTTTTCTACATTTATATACCAGAAAACATCTTTTCCGCATAGGTAGATTTTAAAATTCCGAAAAAGAAAAATTTCGATCCACTCTAATATATAGATATATAGTTAAAGATATAATTTTTGATATTCAAATAATAAGTATACTTATTTATTATAAGTAAATAAGTATGACTTATTAGCCATAGCATCACATTTTAAATTTTAATTCTTCATTAGTGCACTAAAATTCTTACATAAAAATATCCTTTTTGTAAAAGATCTTTTATACGTACTAAAAGATATTTTTTCTCTTCTGATTAAGATATTAGATGTGTGATATGGATTCGTTTCTCCATAATTTATTTTTTCCCACAATCAAGCCCATAAAAGTTTATTTATAACACGAGCCAAACAATCTATGATTGTAGTGTCAAATAGGGATGCTGTCAAAGGTCACCGCACTAATGACGTTGTTTTGAGGGTTGTCGTTTTCTGTCCCGGATTTTAGTTCTATCTACGTTCTCAATTGTAATGAATAGTTCTTTTATATCAGTTTACAAAACTGGAACAAATTAAGTTAAATCAATTTATATTGTTTTATTTACAGTCATAGATTAGCTGTTGTCTATGTATTAACTTTTTTTCCTTACAGAGTATTACTTACCCACTTATAAAGAAAGGCTCTGGTGGTCGAAGATGAGTTAATGGATTTTTGTACTGATACATTTTTGGTTAATTTAGGAACAATTTAACTAAACTGATTAAAAACTAAAACTAAATTTTGAAAAGCTAAGTGTACTATTTTACCATTTTTATGAAATGATTGAATCAAATTAAGTCATCTCAGTTTTCATTGTAATCTCGTGCACAGAAGTGCATATGTATTTCAGATATTATTGGAACGTGAAATATATTAGATTGATTACATCAATAGAGGGAAAAACAACGCATTTTCGCTTTAGCATGTATCTCCAAAGGATTGTTGAAAGACTGTTGTGCAATGTCCGTAAAATTACTGGGTGTCCGGGCTTAAAGTATCCAAAATTAATGGCTTATTTTTACGGAACTCCCCATCAGAATGTAACAAACTGTTCATCCACGGATTGGAAAACTCTCCGAGATTTTTTGGGTCTGGTCCGATCGGCCTCACTTGAGTACATTATTCGGAAATCGCAGACGATAAACTTTTTACATTGACTTCATTAGTACAGATGTGGACACCACAGAAAAAGGTGCAGTGCGAACTTTGGTTACGGAATTAAATCAATCACGCGTGTACAGCGACGTGTTCGAACAAAATGGAATGACGACCCTCCGACATCAAAATCTATCCACGAATGGGACAGAACTTTAAAGGAGAGGGGAACTTTGGTATCTCAAACTGGAAAGTATCCTTAAGTTTTCGTGATATAAGACACTGTTGATCGTGTGCGTGATTCATTTTGTAGGAGTTCTGGTAAGTCTAATAGGCAATCCAGTAACGACATTCCCTTCTGTTCGAACACGTCGCTCTATATGCGTAACTGATTTAAATTCCATTAACCAAAGCACTCACTGCACCTTTTACTGTGGAGTCCACATCTTTACTGACGAAACCAGTGTAAAATGTATCGTTTGCGATTGCCGAACAATGCGCACACGTGCGGCCAATCGGACTAGACCCAAAAATCTCGGAAAGTTTTCCAATCCCTGGATGAACAGTTTATTACATTCTTATGAGTAGTTCCGCAATAAGACATTACTTTTGGATACTTTAAGCCTGAACACTCTGAATTGCGACTAATCTCTTATGTTTATGTCATAGAGATGTGGAGGACAGGGTTCTAGCTATGATGCCGACTTCTTCATCTAATGGCGGTTGAGAGTTTCGAAGGGCATGTCGATTTATTAATATCTTAGTTCTGCAAAATAAGTAGCCGAAATTGCTCAACATATATCTGTTATCACTATTTTTTTTTTCTTTGTTGATGCTAAAATTTTGTTACATATTATATAAGTCAGGAAGGCTGTAACTCAACATAACTTGGTAATATATCATGAAATAAACATGGGTTTAAAAGACGAATCCATCACCATAGAAATATCGCATGATTGGGATCAGGGGATAAAATAGCCTTTGTTGCACCAAGTCCCACAAAACCTGTAACTGTAATTGTAAAAGACGATTAAGCATTCGTTTGCTATGCTGAGAATAAGCATTTGAAAACTCTTCGATGGAATTCTAATGAACAATATTTTCCATGTATGCGATAGTTAATTTTTAGAGTGTATTATCCTATATCCTGCTGCTATAGAGTTGGATAAAATCAAAATAACTAACATATTTATTAAATGTCAGGAAGTCAAATCTGTACGTTTTATAGTTTAAAAAGGAAAATATTTATTTTTAACGCCCCTTAAGCCCCCAAAACACCCCTTAGAGGTCAATTTTCGCGAAATCTTTTTTGTAGAGGACCTTCACTCCATGAAAGAAACATGCATACAAAAATTTCAAGTTTCTAGGTCTAATTGTTCAAAAACGGGAATATATATCTCTAACGCCCCTTAGGGGTCAATTTTACTAACTCAGAAACCTTCACTTGCATGCGTTAAAATATTCCTCAAAGTTTCATCGCAATTGGTTGAACGGCTTAGGAAGGCATAAGAGACATACAGACATACACACACACAAGCATTCATTTTTATTTATATAGATTTAAAATTTTTACTAGAAAATTGACTTTTTTCAGATGTAAAAATAAATATTGAAAGTAATTTAGAATATCTTTTCGTAATTCGACGCTTGAAAAAATTACCTGTAATTCATTAAAATATATCTTGAAAACCTTTAGAACATATAAAAAAAATAAGCAGAAATGACTAAAACTCATACATTAATATAGTAAAGTTTATGACGTCATTTCGAATTTTGCATGTAAATAGTTATAAATTACTATTTCGACCCATATTAAAAACACTTTTAGATTTTTTTTTCAACTTTAGATAAAATTCTTCCCCCACCCGATTAATAAGAGTTCTTTGAATTTCCGAACAGCACAGTAAAGTTCCAAATACATATATTTCTCCTGTTTATGAAAGATGAGGTCACATCTGACGGAAAAAAGTGAATTGCCGCCATTTTTTTACCGTACCTGAAAGAACTATATCAAATCACAGTCATAAATTATTCTTTTTTACCTAATAGTATTAAATGTATCGCATTTTATTAGTTTGTTCAACTCTTTCACTAGTTTGTCAAAGTTATGTAGTTCGCTTATATAATGGAATTCGTATTGGGTGAAGAATTTTATCAAGAGATTACTTTCAGAAATATATGCATTGTTCTCTTATTTCTGCTTATGCAATAGTTACAATAATCACTTGATAATACAATATGCTATCTCTCATTACCGTTAGAGTTGCTTATGTTACTCAGAATAAACATAAATATCTAAAGTGATTTGAAATTACTTTCTTATTAAAGTTAGAATAAAGTGGAAGAATTTCATAAAAATGATCTCTTTTATTTAATTTTAGTAAAATTGATTACGAGTAATGAATTGAACTTTGAGATGAATTTTTATTTTCGGTTCATATGACTATTTTTCAGTTTTCGGAAGAGAATTAGCGACCTCCGTAATCATGCGGCTACGGCCTTGAACTAGTGGACGGGGTTGTCCAGTTGTGGAATTGAGTCCTGTGCCATTGAAAACCGGCAGATGCAAAATCGAATTAAAAGTCACAATAATTTTGATGGGTTGATTGACAGACTGATTATTTACGCGACATGTGTGGGTTATTAGCTCTCTACGTTGAGTTGAGTTGAGTTTGGTGTTTTATGGCGCAAGAACCAGTTTTGGCTATACTTCGCCAAACATTCATAGGTCTGTGGTCTGGACGGGAAAAGAAGAAATTGGATGACAAGATGGAGGGTCGAAAATAGAGAAGGATCACTGGGGTACCCCGGGGTTAGCTCTCTACGGACCTTGTGATTTATAGCTATGAGATGGAACACTTCTAATCATAAATTGGAAACAGAATTTTTACCTAAAATAACTATGTTGATTACAAGACACACACTATAGATATCTGTGTTAAGCTAGTAATCAATTTGTTAAATAAACTTTTCTTTTCAGTAAAAAAATGGCTCTAACGACTGCTGATTTAAATAATATATTCCAATAAATACTTCAGTGGCATGTTGTTTTAAACACCCACTCCCATGTAGGTATATATATTATATATATATATATATATATATATATATATATATATATAAAAACCCGTAAGACTTTTGGTGATAAGGCTGTTTAAATATCCTCATTTATCAAATCAAAAAATGTTGTATATTTAACTGATTTGAAAGAAAGACTTTTATGTTTCACTTATCTCACAATGAAAACGAAATGCTGTCGAATTCGTAGTGCATTCAATGCAAGTGTAAAAGCAAGACTATGGCAGGCATATCGAACGATTGTAGCAATAAATATGGCTTCACATGTGATTATATCTGATTTCTTTTTTATTTCATTTTCTTTTCACATGTCAATAAAGTGTTTGCATATCATCCCTTTTGTTCTTATCGATTTTTATTAATTCCATTTCCTCTTGTTATTCCGTACAGTTAGTGTTTATTTACTGTTATAATGGCTATAGCTGCCATGTGCTACCAGAAATATGAAAACACCATGTGCTTCTGTACCATTTTCCCCCGACTGGAAGAAATATGAGTATTTTTTTTTGTTTTTGTTTTTTTGCTGAAATCAAAATAGCATTCTTAATAAAGTATGTGTTCGATGTTTGGTTGCTGTGGACCTAGGGGCGTAGCTACTACCGTATTAGCTGTATTAATGATACGGGGGCTCCCAAGATACATCGGCTCCAACATGTGTACGCGAAAAATCGTAAAATGTTATCAAAAGTCCAATTAAAAAGGTTCCATTTACCCAAGGAATTTTAATACAGGTCCCACTCAGGACTAACTACACCAGTGTGTGGACCTCAGTTTTTACTCCAGAAATACGAGGGCTATTCAGAAAGTAAGGAACGTTTTGGAATTAAAAAGAAACTAAGTACAAGAAAATAAATTTATTATATACATCAAAAGAGCGACTAAAATTCTACTTTTCTACATAGTCACCAAACAAATTGAGGCACTTATCATAGCGATGGACAAGCTTTGAAATTCCTTTGTCATAGAATTCTGCCGCCTGCGATCTCAGCCACTGAGTGACGCACACCCGCAGCTCCTTGTCGTCGTCAAAGCGCTGTGTTGCTAGCCAGTTCTTCATTCTTGGAAACAAGTGAAAATCACTAGGTGCAAGATTGGGACTATAGGGCGGATGAGGGAAACCCTCCCATTTGAATGAATTAAGGATTCTTGAGGGCAGTTTGTCTTTTCATCAACTTTAGCGACCAGTTCGTCAGTCACAATGCTAGGGCGTCCACTCTTCTCTTCACCGTGAACGTCAGTTTGGCCATTTTTAAACTGAATGCACCGTCTTCGGATTGAACTTTCATTCTTTACATTGTTTCCGTACACTTGCCGATAAATTTCCATAGGTTTTAGGCCTTTTGCCAACAAAAACCGTATCACAGACCGCACCTCACAACTGGCGGGATTTTCAATTGCAGCACACATTTTAAATTCGAATATCGATAAAATGGGCAGTGTTAAAATGTTCCCGTTGTGATGGCTGGACGCCGAGCACTCAGACACCAAAATGTACGAGATCGGCGTGCGCCTAGCGACGTCAGACGGAAACGTTCATTACTTTCTGAATAGCCCTCGTATATAGATGTCTAGGCATCTGTTTACTTTCAACCATCCTGAATATACATTTATTAGAAAAAAAGTATTATCAGAACACATTGCACGACATTATTAGAAAAAAAGAAGACGCAAATAGATATTTAAAGACTTAGACCTACAAAGCTATTTATTCTGAGACAGGCATTCATTTGTACAAAAACTATTCGTAAAAAAGGCTCTTCCTCTTTAAATCCAATGATTACAACTTGAGTTTCTAAGTGGGTGATATTCGAGTCCTAATTCTATTGTTGATATTGAACAGGATAAAGTTAATTACTGCATGTTAAATTTCACGACTTCAAAGATGTAGACAAGTTAGAGTTACTTCAAAAGTGGTGAGAAATTTAGAGAATAAGAAACCGGATCAGGTATTGCTAATAAGCTTCTTATAGCTCTAGAATGATATTAATCTAAATCAATCAACTTTTTGAAATTTTTACCGCATATGGGTTGCATTTCTATTCATCAAGCATCTTTTATTCTATGTCTATTTGAACTAAATAATGCTTCTGTTTTTTATTTTTATACTTTCCAGGAGCTGTTGATTTCTTTGAAATTAGAGGGAGGAAAATAAAGGGTTTTTTTTAAAGTCTTATGTGCCGTAGAAAGTATCACTGAAAATCAATTCAATTAATTATTACAAAATCGAAAAATACGGAGATACTGTTTTCGGTAAACAGCATTAAAATTTTTTGCAACAAACAATATATTGTTTAGTACTATATTTTAACCCTTTAACTAGTCAATTTTTAAAAATCAAAATGTTCCAAAAAAGAGCGTATTTTTTATAGTGTATTACTAAACATCGTACTTAATAAAATGAGAAAATGAAAGAAATTTATTTTAATTTTCAGTTTTGAAGTTTTTACACCATTTTTTCATTTTACAATTGTGGAACACGAAAACTCTATAATGTTTGTTTTTTGTAAGTACACTCTGCATACTACGAAGAATTTTTTTTTATATATCTTAGAAAATTTTTTATGCACACACAAGTACTTTTTCAAAAGGTTGAGAGATTTCTGAAAGTGTGTGTGCTTCTCTGAAAAATAATCCAAATAATCAGCAGACAGTTCTGAATTTAATTCATTCTTTCACAAAAAAGTGTTTTTGTTGTTTGAGTTATTCCTTAATTTCGAAAGTTGCCGGTCTGAATGCAAAAGCACTGAAAACAGTAGAACGCAAATTTTAAAGTTCTATATTTCAGCTTTCAACAAAGAGTACCATAGGTAAACTGCGTCACCTTTTTAAACAGTAGCATAAATAATATCACCATAAGAATTAAAAATACGCACAAATCAAAGAAAGAAAGAAAATATCAGTGCTCGTGCAATAAACGCATAAGCCAGTTGCGGCCAACTTTCTGTAGCCCGTACGATGTACGGGCAAACCACTTAAGTGGGCTAGTTTTTAAAAAATATTTACGTTTTGAGATTAAAAATATCTTCTGATACAATCAGATTTCTCGATTTCACGAAAAGTTTTAAGTGTGTAAAGCAGTGTCATATTCCAAGCTGTCTTGCTTGCTTTGAATAATTAAATACCTCCTCTTGAATAATTATACCATAAATTTAAAACTATTAATGATACTTAGGTATTATATCGTCGACTAATTTCATCAAATAAAAAAGACACCACCAAATTATGCAATATTCCAATAATGGAAAACGGTCTCCATAATAATATTAACGATGACAGCATATGGCAACATTTTTTGAATTGGCGACGACTTCAAATTTGGCGAAATTAGTACCTTATTAATATGGGATCCATGTTTTTTATGACTTAAATTAAACAATCGTTAAAGAATAATAAAATACGGTATTTCATAATCAAAAAAAAATTCGGAAATGTTTCTTTTCCCCCCATTAAGCTTTTCTACCCTTTCCCTTTACTTCAAAATGTCTTCTTTTTTGGAATTTTTTTATATATGTTTTGCTTGTAAATTTGTTTTAATATGTTTTACTCTTGATTTCTTCTATCATGTAGTACTTATATTTTTCTTGAAAAGAGCAGATGTAGTTTTTCATAAATACGCTCCTCGAAAAAATGATTGGTAGTCAGTTTGAAATGAGCGTGTTCAATGTTTGCGCGGAACTTCCTTTAACAATAAAAACTTCCAATTATTATCTTGAGAGAAAAAAAATTAGGATAATTACATCCTTCGGTATAATCACTGTCCATCTGACATCAAATGTCTCAACGGCTAGAGTGAGATCACTTCTATAATTGTACTACTTGGACTAACATGAGACGAAATACTGAAGTACATGTTTCATGTATGAATATTTATAGAAAAAATCGACCTAAATCAGGGTCCACCGTATCAATGATACGGGGCCCCAAGCTTTGGGGGCCGAAAAACGTTTAAGAAAAAATCGGAAAATGTTAAGGGGTTTCTAGAAAAGGCTCCCAAGGAACTTTAATGAAGACCCACTCAGAACTAGCTACGACAGTGACCTAAATACAAATTATGTACCCTCCCTTCGAGACACTAGGCCGTTTTCCCTCTTTAACCCTTTATTTGTCAAGTTATTTGATGATTTTTTTTATTGCAAGAATCAAATGTTTAGCACAAAATAAAATAAAGATTTTGTAGTCTGCATATCGTCGGTCTAATTATCAGACTGCGTAACTCCATCTGGGATGCTAATTTGATACAGTAGGGCTAGGCGCCAAGTTGTTGTTTATGTTCTCCAAGATAGGTGATAATATTACAATATGGTTTACTTTGATATTTTTATCGTGCAATAATATGTGGTTGCCATGGGGATAACGTATATTAGTGTTAGTTTTTTGTCTCGGTTTTTTTTCCGCGGGATCTCTGCTCAGCAAAAGTAACACATTGTTATAAATTTTGTGTAATGAACGCTTAAAATAGTGTAAATAATTTATATCTGGAAGTGTAATACATTAATATTACTTTTTCTGTTGTATTTATTTTATGTTAGAATCTTGCCACCACCTCTCCCTTCGAAATCTAGTTTTATTATGAAAAAAAAAATAGTGATTGCACTGATCGAGGAATAAATTAAAAGCGGAGCGTGCACTGAGGCATGGCATAGACAAAACAAAAGGATTAAGGAATCGCGCCAAAAAGCGCTTGGCGCGTTGCACTCCTATATCAAATCAGTTACACCAGTGGAGTTACGCAGTCTGATAATCAGGCCGACGATGCCACACAACGTGACAATGGTAAAATTCGCTTCTAAAGAAATATCATTTTTAAAATAAAAATAAATAAAAAGGAATACATCTTAGTAATTCAGTTTTACGTGGTATTACTGGAAAAACTTTTCCAAGCACAAACCAACTCCACAATCATTACACCAGAATCGTATTTCCTTCCACATCTTTTTTCCATTTGCATCCTTTTTTGAACTACACACTTTGCACTGTCTTGTAGGCTTCCGTTTCGCAGGAGTAGGAGGAATATGAGAATATAAAATGTCGCTGACTAAAACGGGCAGGGTTATCTACCGTAGGTGTTCTGCCAAGATTCTTTTGTCTAGGAGCTGCATGACCATATTTATTAAAAAGCAGTTCTACAGCTTTGATTCGAAATCCTAAAAATGTAATACGTTTCCCAAATGCAATTTTATAGAGCAGAAACGAGTTCCATAGTATACCTTGTCTAGTAAATTCAAAAATATCTTTTTATAACATTTTTTTCTGGCGTTTGAAAGGATATTTCTTGATTGCAGCCATTTTTACCACCCGTAGCTAAATTGTAGTCAAAAACAGTCTTTGGCTTGAGTATATCTTCATTTTTTTATTTTTGGTTATTCGTGAAAATATCATGAACACTGCTCCTCAAACATCATCTATTAAATTGAGCCCAAATTAACTCCTCCCGATATAGATTCGGGTTTGACAAAGAGATGAAGCCGAAATAAACTTCTGAGATGTAAAAGTTACCCTGTATAACTTGGATGAGACATTTTAGAGCACTAGTGGCGTGCCCGAGATGATCTCGGGTATGACAGTTAAAAGGTTAATTTTCCTTTTAAACATTTTCCCTCTTTTGTATGTTTATTTACAATTCATGTATATTTAAAAATAAATATACATGAATTGTAAATAAACATACAAAAAAGCTAGCATACAATTTTTAGATTATCACAGGGTATCGATGAAAATGCAGCCAATTTCTGATGAATCTTTTGCAGATGCTAAGGATATCCATTATATATAAGCAAAGGATATCCAAAACTGTACAATGTGTTTTGGAAATGTGTATAAAATAATTTTATAATAGATCAAACCAAATTCACGTCAAAAATTATACAAATTTTCAAGCTATTGATGGTGAATATGGATTGTAGCCTGCCGGGGGGGCGTAGTTGGTTTGGCTCTGAGCTTGAATGCTCAAGTTTGCGGGTTCGACCCCGGTCCAAGTCGGTGGATTTTTCTGATGTAGAAAATCGACAGCGTGCATGTCGCCTGATTATGCGGCATGTTAAAGATCCTTAGAATGCCTGTATGGCTTTGGTTGTTCTCGGCAAAATTGAAATTCCTAATGCAATGTCGCAACGACAGGGATCTCAGGTGCCTCCCTCTGGGGACGAAATTGGGAGTCAAAATTACATGATGCCACACTAAAAAGAGATACCAGATCCCGGGGAATATACTAGGTCTGCAATGGTGAAATCACAGCCCCATTAGAAATAAAAAAAATGTAGAGGTTAATCTCAATTTATTTATAAGTGAAAAAAATCTTTTCTTTAAAAAAAAGACCAAAAGCAGAGTTAGATTAAAAACAGATGAATGTGAAATTTTCACATCCTTTCTATAACTTCTTAAAATAGTTAATCTTTTCTGTAACTTTTTTGCCGTGTTGAAAACAAGAAATACGATGCTTTTTTCTATATTGTCATATGTCATCTTTATACCACATTTGAATATTTCAGGTTCTTTAATGATTATTTACACAAAGTCTCTTCATCTTCCGATTATTTTGCTGACATGATAAACTTGCATTTTTCTGATAGTTTATTTTAAAAAGTAGAGACTTCTACTCGTGATTGTGCTGAAAATTACCAATTACTTTCATTTACTGATTGGTTATTTAGTAGCAAAATGTATCATAAGGGACATATTAAAGTTTTCTTCTAAATAAAACTTAAATAAAAGTTTCTCAATAAATCAAGAATGACAGTTAAAACGAATACAAAATAATATCATTCAAAGTTCTAAAAAAGGAAACTAAAACTCTAGTTCTGGCGTATTTTTTTCAATTCCTACTATTAGTTCTTTCTCCCTATATTTATTTATTTATTTATATATATACCTTATTGAAATTTTCAATCTTCATAAAAATACTTTTTATTCATTCACTCAAATTCAAATACATTTTTTTAAACTTGTAATGGATGACACTTGATGGTTACTACAGATTTTTCAAATATTAATTCATTCATTAAAGTTTTATGTTTTAATTTTAAATTTATTCTGCATTATTTCTGACGAAGTTAGATTTATCTACAACAGATGGCGCCAGTAAGTTTTTCTAACGAAATAGGAATTTACTTAATTTTTTTTATATTATTTTGTTTACCTATGAGAATGTCATAAAGTACATGGTTATTAAAGCTAAGTTCTCATTGTCGTGAACTCGTGGCCGATGGTGTTTCTTACATGTCATGGGTTCGAATCCCGGTGGCACTAAAAACTCGTTTTATGGAGAGACCGATGCACGCTGAGTTCAAAGGCTTTATTGATATTCAAAGTCTTAATGTTGGCTTGCTGTGTAAGTTTGGTGGGATGGGAGATAGTTCAGGAGTCCTCCGCATCACTTGGCTGTTATTTAAAATTATGAGATCTGCATCAATAGTCATTGTGATGTTGCTACATGAGATGTTGATAATTTATCAAGCTACGAAGGAAATTAAATTCAGAGGAGATAATTTGCATGAAGAGCAAGAGAAAAAAAATTGCAGATGAACTTTAGAAAATTAATAAAGTACTAATCACAAATAATGATTTAATAGTAAATTATTTTTAAAATCCTGATTGCTTGTAAATTAAGGTACTATTGGATTTATTAATTAGAAAACCACTTATATATAGATTTTACGCTGCGAGTTTTACTTCAACCAATAAAAAACTTAAAGAGTCAAAAACGATGGCATAGATTATGTTTTAACCCCTTAACGGCTAACCCGTACATCGTACGGGCTTCTGAAAGTTGGCCACAACCAGTTAGCCCGTACGCTGTACGGGCACTGATATTTTCTTCTTCCTATCTTTGGTTTGCGCAAATTTTTACATCTTATCTTGAAATTATTAATGCTAGTGTTCTTAAGAAATACAGTTTATCCATGAAATTGATACACTTCTCATCCGGGATTTTTTTGCGGCGAAGGTGAGAATTTAGATTCTTGAAAATATTCGAAAAAGAACAGGTATTGGCTAGGAAAAGAGCAATTTGTTGTTCGAGAAGGAATGAAAATGGAAAGATAGTGCAAAAAAGCCGATATTATCTCTGTTCCCATTACATTGTAGGACTGGGTATTACACCTGTTTCAAACTGTGTGTGCATATATATATATACAATTCTCAACCATTTAAAAACTAGGTACGAATATGAAATTTTTTATAGGTATGAAAGAATTTTTTTAAGATAAATGAAACATTCTTCATAGCATACAGAATGTACTTTTAAAAAGCAAACATTTAGAGGTTTTTGTACTCCACATTTATAAAATAAAAAATAATGTGAAAACTTTAAAAATAAAATAAAAATAAAATTAATTAAAATTATTGCATTTTGCATTTTGTATTATTCTTAGTTGTATACAATAAAAAAATATTTCTTTTTTTAGAAAATTTGGGGCAAAAAAATTGAACGCTTAAGGTATCCGACTACTTTCGGAACCATGATTTTAAAAAAGCGCATAAATGTATAATTCGCATGATATTTAGTGTCACTTAGATTAGAATACATGTATAAAATTGTTTTAAGGACACATTTTGACAAAAAAAAATTATTTAAATACAATATTTCGGCAAAAAATTAACTTAGAATTACCTTTTTTTCAAAATGTTCTCCTTTTGTAATAAATGCTTCTATTGTATTAATATTTTGCCTGTATATAGCTCAGACTCTCTACTGAGGTTCAACGATGCGTTTTGAAAAATTCACATTATTTTCAGAGTTAAAACCATTTGAAATAATTTTCTTAAAATTTCTCCCTTCTGTTTTTGTAAAACATGGATAAACCGACTTCCAAGTTATGCATTTCAAAAATTCTAGTTGAGCCTCTGTGCAGAAGTCTGAGCTGAATACAGGCAAAATATTATTATAATAGAAGCATTTTTTACAAAAGGAGAACATTTGGAAAAATTGTTATTCTAAGTTAATTTTTTACCAAAATATTGTATTTAAATAATTTTTTTTATCATAATGTCTTTTAAAACAATTTTATACATGTATTCTAATCTAAGTGACACTAAATATCATAAAAATTATACATTTATGCGTTTTTTTAAAATCATGGTTCCGAACGTAGTCGGATACCAGACAAAACTTTTTGTACAGTAATGTAACATTAGAAAAAGTTAATGAAAACAAACTATTACATATTATTGCAACTTAAGTACGTGTTTAGAACAAAAGGGTTTAAATGACGAGGCAACATATTTTTGTCTAATTAAACTACATCAAACAAACAATTTAAAATTTAAATTAGTTAAATCTACTATTCCTGAAAATTATTCTTTCTATCCTAATTAAAAAAGTTTACTGGTCCAAAAGAGGTTTAGTTAAGCAAACTAAAAAGTTTAAGAAGTTCTTCAAAACATTTATCTTAATACAGGTGATTAACATTACAAAAACATAGCATGGATATTCTTAGTTCTCCCAAACAATAGAAACATGTTTCTTTAACGAGTGAAATTAATCAAATACTTCAACTCCTTGTGTTATTTTTTATTTATTTATTCACTCCTTTCTTTATCATTGCCTGAAATAATCTTATTTCAGATTCCCGAACTTGTGCGGAGCAATTTTATAAAAATACTAGTTGGTATATTCGTTCTTCGCTCGGGTGAATCTAAAAATTAAACAATACAAATTGACGGATAAAGAAGTTTTTAATGAGACAATTTTACATGAATCGCAAATTAAACGAAAAAAAATCCTTTTGCATACCTTAGCTGAGCAATTTAACATATTTGTTAAATTTTATGTCTGTAGGTCTAATAGCTGACGAAAAAAAAGACGCTTTCGTAATTTCCTTGTGGATCGATTTTTGAAAACATCTTCCTAAGCTGCTCAACAAAAGTAACATATTGTTACAAATTTTGTGTAATGAACGCTTAAAATAGTGTAAATAATTTATATCTGGATGTGTAATACGTTAATATTACATTCTGTTGTATTTATTTTATGTTAAAATTGTAATATTCACAAGCAACGCCGTTCCTTACATTGTAATGGCGATTTATTGTAAACATAGCGAAATGTTGGCGATAGAGCCAAGTTAGCATCATTTTTGGCGACCATGTTGGAAACTTGGCGATTAATTGAACGGTGCAGAAATTGATATGCCATAGCGTCACCTGGTGGGAAGCTGCAACAAAAAGGATAACTTAAAAACCTCCACAAAAAATACATATACATGCCAATTTTCATAGTGATCGGTTGAATAGTGTTGGAGTGAAGCGAGGTCATTCTGATAAATATCCATTTTTATATGTAAAGATTTAAGCGATATTTTTCAATTTAATTTTGACTAAAAATGTTTTCTGTTGCATAAACGAATAATTCTCCATAATGTTTCAAAAATGGCGAATTTATTGAAAAATCTTTTTTCTTAGAATTTTTAATAAAAAAAATCCTCCATGAAACCGATACAATTTTCCGTGCGCTTCACTACAATTAATTATATATGCAAAAATAGAATTTTGATACTCGTATCCCGTTTGAGCATAATATCTAGTGAAGATCTAACATATACTTTTCAGCAATTTTACATTTATTAAAATTCTATACAATGAATTAGAAATTATGCTTAGAAAATGCTTCACTATAAATGAAATGCAATATATATAACAAGTTGGTGGAATTTTAAAATGATATAATTTTAATTAGTAGACTATTATCTAAGTTATCAATTTTCAATGTCGGAAATTTTAAATTCAAATTCATTGAGAAACAAAGAGGTATCAAATTAAGTATGTGCTACCTGATTTGTGTGAAACAAAAAATATATAGTTAAGAACTTTTTTTACCAAGGAATACTAAAGGGTTTACCACTTGTCCGCCTAACGGTGAACCAACCCCCATTGTACAAATTATATAACTGTTCCTACTCATTGCTCAAATTGTAAATCTGTAATTTACATGTATTATGTAGCTGTAAAAATAAAGGGAACAGCAAGGAATCTGCATGGGAAGAGTTTGAGACATAGCCATCCTGTGATGACCATGTCTTACCGGTTCCGGGCGTAAGCTAGAGTGTGTGGATTATCAAAATGATGAGACATAATTCTTAATACAACTTTTATAAGAGTAACTTATAATACTTAAATTCTAATTTTGACAAATTATTAATTAAAGTGAGAGTCGAGCCCAAAGTAAATCATCACGTATTTATCAGACCACGCAATTAGATCCCATCCTCAATTATCCTAAATAATCCTGTTATCTAATTACTTATATCTAATATTACCTTTCCAGTTTCTGGTCCCTTGACCTAGAGAATATAATCTATAACTTTATATATGAAGATTCTTGATCCGCAAAGCAGCTAATTCTTTTGACTGCTTTTCATTTTGGTCCGCAAGATTTCACACACTCAAGCTTTGCTATCACGCTATTGATCAGAATGATTCCACACTACAACCTCTGGAGCCTGCTACGCTTTATTATGCTATGCTCTTGCTATCTAGGTTTGCCGCGCTATCCTTACATCTCTATTTACATATTCGATCCGTTTCTCTTTCTTGGTATTGGGTTGGAAAGGTTTTTGCCATTAATCGTACGTCAAAGAACATAGGAGTCATGTTAATCAGAAAGGCGCGAGAGACGTCACAACCTCCAAGAAGAAAAACGTGATTTACTTAAGGTTCTCAATGCCCTTTAATAAATTACGTGCTCCAAATCTCTATTTCTAAATTTCTTCGCTTTCTGAGTTTTTATTTAAATTTTAATCTTAAATCTTCATTTTTAATCTTTTATAATTTCCAATATCTATCTTGACTTTTAATTTTCATTGTACTCTTAATCTTAAATTTTTAACTTTTATAATTTCCAATATCTATCTTGACTTTTAATTTTCATTGCAATGAATCTTAAATTTTAACAACTAGTATAATTTCCAAAATTTCTATCTTGACTTTAATTTTCATTACTCATCTTAGAATTTTAATATTCAATTTAATTTTAAACTCGTGACAATAAATTTTACTCCAATAACTAGGCCAACATTAATAATTACTGTTTAATTTTGTGCCTACTCTCACTTTTACAATTTGTTACTTTAAAAATATTTATACACTTAAAAACTACCACTCAAAAGCGCGACCCAATCCAACACTGCACATGGAGCTGGCACTTGCCCTTTCAACAGCCTGGAAACACGTTGAAGCTACTTTTCAAGATTTCAGGGTCAGTCTCCTGAAATGAAATTATTTTTGAGTCTCTGTTTCCATAATATTAATCAATTTTTTACATTTATTATTTATATCACAATAAATTTTTATCTCCATCCCTACATCTGGTTTCAACAAAAAAACTCCCAAATGAGCGCGCGCAGCGCCGTTATTATTATTGTTAGGTGCCTTGACTACGCCGTTTCCCTGAACCAGATGCCTCATAATACGTAACAATACAAATAAACATATATATAGTACACATATTATACAATTACAAAACATTTTTCAATAAACCATTATAACAAATAACAACCAAAGGAATTTTCGCATCTCACGAAGTCATACATCGAAGTAAACAAATGTGTGAATACAAATGTTTTTCTTCTCAGAAAAAATTTTAACAAGTCAAAAAGTTCCAAAATTAAAATGAACACTCATTGTAGTAAGTTTGACTTGGCTTTATAACTTTTAAGCACCGCCTGAGACTTCCTTCTTTTGCAAATAATTCTTCCGACCACTTGTTGGAAGATCATAAAAAAATGAAACAATACAACCTGACTTAGGTATTCGGCCCCCACGTTCACGTCTTAAATCTGATGAGGTGTCACTTAATTTTTCTATTCCTTTATGTTTGTACTGGAATTTTTGTTGTAAGGCTTGTACTCTCCTTGTCAACCTTTTCCTTGCCTTCCCAATTTTGTTCTGCCGGTCGTGGTTCTTCTTGCTCTCCGTCGTGGCCTTAGATTATAAGTCTTTTTCAAATGGAACTTCAGTTGATTCTCTCCTGCTCTTTTTCTATCTCTGAAATAGTACTAGATGACATTTGTCTTTTATTATTTTCATAATTATTATTACCTTTTTCCTTACATCACTTTCTTTTGTGGTCCACTCTGTCCCCGATAAATTCTGATCTTTTTTCTTACCTTGGTGATATTTAAACCTTTTTATTTTATTTTCATTCCCTACTGAACTAGGTAGTGATCTGACCAGTGATTTTATGTTTTTATGGGTCCTCTCTGTATTTTTGTATTGATTTGATTGGTTACCAATCCCTTTTGCCTCTAACCTACGTTTCACCGCAGATTTTTCTTTCCCATATTGTGACTCATTTAATCCTGGTGTACTTTTTTCCGAAGTACTGAGTTTCCTGACTTGATCTTATACTATTTGGGGATACCTGTTCCTACTTCGACCTCGTCACATTTCCTATGACGATATATTCTTATTTGATCTACGTTAACTGTTAATCTTTTTCCTGATTTCCATATTACAATATTATTAAAGTTCCTAACTTCTAGGACTCTATAAGGTCCCTCAAATTTTTGTTTAAATTTAGCACATACTTTGTTAGCAGCTGAACTTACAGGGTGTGTTTCTAATAAAACCCAATCATTTACCTTTTTTTTTATGTCCTTTCTACGTCTATTATAATATTTTTCCCACCTTCCTGTTTAATTTTCGTACTTAGTCTAGCTTCTTTAAAGCTTTTCTGTATATCTTGAATTTTGAATTTAGAGCTTTTCCCATATCATAACTAGTTTTTGAAATGGTGTAATCAATTTTCGACCTAAAAATAACTCAGCCGGTGTTTTTCCCGTTGTTTCATTCACCGCCGTACGAATAGCGTAAGCAAACTCACGTAAGAATTGATCCCAAGTATCGTGTTGATCATTAACATAATTTGCAATCATTTGCACTATATCTCGATTAACTCTTTCAGTCCGATTTGCTTGTGGTCGATATGCAACAGTCTTCACATGCCTTATGCCTAATCTTTCACTTAAGTGCTCAAAAATCTCGGATATAAATTGGGGACCATTATCACTTATTAATTTTATTGGGGCTCCATAACGCGATATAAAAGTTATCAAAAAATATCCGCTATTATACGAGATGAGGCTCTTTTAAGAGGTATAATTTCAGCCCTTTTGCTGAAATGATCGGTTATTACTAAAATATAGCGGTTACGTCTATTCTCGATATAGGATACGGGCCTAATAAATCTAACGTCACTATCTCATTCGGATAATTCGGGTATAATTGATTTAACCGACCAGCTGGTAACGCGTTTTTATAGTTATTAACTTGGCACATATGGCATGTAGAGACATATTGATCAATAAATTTTCATGTACGGGAAATAACAAACGTCCCGAATTTTATGATACGTTTTAAATCTGCCGACGTGTCCACTTATTGGCTTGTCATGAAATTCTCTCATTATTTCATTCCTTAAAGATTTTGAATGTATACACGCATTTCACCTAATGACGTTGCGTGTTTCGCATAAAATAACAATCCTTCAATTAAACGGAAATCGTGGGACCAATTCTCACATATCGTTGCATTAACCGAGTTATCTTCCGGGTTTTCTAAATATCTATATATATGACCCATTTCTGGGTCATTTTTCTGTTCCTCTATTAATTGTTCCTCGAAGTAAGTACCAAATCTTTGATTATGGCACAATTAATTTTATCACCAATTATATTATTCCCATGGTTTTTCGGTAAAAGTGTAGCCACCATGTTTAACTTCATTTCTGACCCATTAGCGTGTAATTTCCCTTTATTTACCTTATTATCTTCAACCAGTGAATTTTGAATTTTCAACGATTTCTGATCAAAATCTAATACGATTTTGGACCCTTTTTATGAAATCGATACTCCAGAATACATGGGTATTCTAAATCTTTTCAGCACATGAAATGACCAATTTCTTTCGAATTGTCTGATGTGAATTTTTAATTCTCTACAATCCCCATGTTTTAAGCATTTCGCACCCTGTGCTGTTGGTTACTTCCTGGGCTCGCGATTTTTTATTTGTTTATAGAAAAATACTTCTTCCGATATAAAAGCATTTTATCTGCTCCGGTGTCCCATAGCGCTTCAAAAAATGTTATTTTAATAATATAGGTACGTGGGGAAGTTCTACGGGTGCTATACATATTGAGAAAGTCTAATTGTCTCTTGTCGACACCTCTTGAGGCTGGATCATTAACCTTACAATATTTTAATCGTCCCTTTTGCGTCCTATCGCCCTCGGATTTCCTCGAAATTTTGATTACCGAACTCCTATTTCTACGGTCCTCTATTAAAATTATCATTTCCTGCTCATTTCCTGAAATGAGTAACCCCTGTTGCTGAATTCCTTTGGATTATTATTAAAACCTATTCCTCTCGAACCCTCTATTATTTTGACGGCTATTCTCGTAAAACTCATTTCTGTTATTTGGTCTAATTCCTTTATTTCCGAATTCCTCCAGTTTCTACCATTACTTCAAAATTAGCATCCTATGCGCTGTTTTTGACCTCGTCTTTCTATATTATGGTTCTGATAACCCCTTTTGTGATTTGCATGAATATCTCTTCGAATTTAGCCAGGACTTCTAAAGTTGTATCGTATTTTGTGGATTTCTAACTCCACATAGTCCTGTACCTGTGGTTCGAGTCGAACTAAAATATGATCCACCAAGTCTGCTTTGGGACATTCCCACTCCCAAACTTCTCTATTTTAGTATACCTATGTAAACGAAATCAGTCGCTCCCTGGATTTCTTCCCTGTTGTGATGCATAACACTCCGACTGTAGTTCTTTTTATTTTTGATCGCGGGAAAAGCCTTCGCTAATTCAGCTTTGAGCTGCGCAAAATCCGTGGCTGTATTTTGTACTCAACAACGAACCAAATATCGAATACCAAATCTGAGCCCTTCCTGAGATGACTTTTAAGTAAGCACATGACAGATTACTTGGGATTTCAAGTAACTGAATATTGTTATCGATGCCCCTCGATAAACTCAGCAACATTCTCCGACCCTGAAAAGTACATTTCAGGTAGAATTGTATTTCCACCTACATTACCTAACCCAGAATTAAATACGTTCGGGCGCCATTGAGACATAGCCATCCTGTGATGACCATGTCTTACCGGTTCCGCGTAAGCTAGAGGTGTGGGATTATCAAAATGATGAGACATAATTCTTAATACAACTTTTATTAAGAGTAACTTATAATACTTAAATTCTAATTTTGACAATTATTAATTAAAGTGAGAGTCGAGCCCAAAGTAAATCACGTATTTAAGTCAGATCACGCAATTAGATCCTCTATCTCAATTATCCTAAATAATCCTGTTATCTAATTACTTATATCTAATATTACCTTTTCCAGTTTCTGGTCCCTTGACCTAGAGAATATAATCTATAACTTTATATATGAAGATTCTTGATCCGCAAAGCAGCTAATTCTTGACTGCTTATTCTTGGTCCGCAAGATTTCACACTAAGCTTTGTCACGCTATTGATCAGAATGATTCCACACTACAACCTCTGAGCCTGCTACGCTTTATTATGCTATGCTCTGCTATCTAGGTTTGCCGCGCTATCCTTTTATAGTATATCTCATTTACATATTCGATCCGTTTCTCTTCTTGGTATTGGGTTGGAAAGGTTTTGCCATTAATCGTGGCCGTCAAAGAACATAGGAGTCATGTTAATCAGAAAGACGCGAGAGACGTCACAAGTTAAAGTTCCTAAATTAAGAGGGTCATGTTCACTCTTCGGAAAAACTCTAATATCAACCTTTCTGTGTCTATAGAACTGTCTTTTCTCGAAATGATAGCAGCTAATTCATTGCATGACGGTATATTGTAAACTCTAGGATGATCTTTAGAGCTTGTATGTGAAAACATAGACTGTACTTTTAATTTTGAATTTCATACAAAGCTCTATAATTTTCTGCATATACATTTTTATTCATAATTGGCTGTAAAATTTTCAATGCATCGTCACCTTTTAAGGTATCCGACTACTTTCGGAACCGTGATTTTGCAAAAGCGTATAAATGGATAATATTTATGATATTTAGTGTCACTTAGATTAGAAACTGTATATAAAATTGTTTTAAGAATAGTATTACAATAAACAATTATTTAAGTACAAAATATTTTGACAGAAAATGAACATAGAACTACCCATTTTCAAAATATTCTCCTTTAGTGAAAAATGCCTCTATTGTAATAATATTTTGCCTGTATATAGCTCAGACCTCTGTACAGAGGCTCAACTAGAATTTTTGAAATATATAACTTAGAAGTGGGTTTATCCGTGTCTTACGACAACAGAGGGGAGAAATTTTAAGAAAAAAAACCCGATTGTTATTTTAATTGGTTCTAACTCTGAAAATAATGTGCATTTTTCAAAATTCATAGTTGAGCCTCTGTACAGAGGTCTGAGCTATATACAGGCAAAATATTATCATAATAGAAGCATTTTTCACAAAAGAAGAACATTTTGAAAAAAGGTTATTCTAAGTTAATTTTTTGCCGAAATAGTGTATTTAAATAATTTCTTTTGTCAAAATGTCCTTAAAACAATTTTATACATGTATTCTAATCTAAGTGATACTAAATATCATGAAAATTATCCATTTATACGCTTTTTTAAAATCACGGTTCCGAACGTAGTCGGGTACCTTAACTATTTTTCCACGTTCACGCAAAGCCTCACTTCATCATAAGTGTAAATTTGTCTAAACTGTGGTTTTGCTCCTTTCTGTTGTAAAGAAGTTGTTGCTTTTATTAACTATAACTTAAACATAAGTGAATTTCCTACAGCAACACGAAAAACTTTTTTGTAAATAGAGAGAGATAAGATACATGAGTGCGACCAAAGAAGAGTTCCTTTCTGTATCCTAAAAATAAAAGAAACATAATACCTTCTTTTTTTTGTTGTATATGTTTTTTCCTGAGATACGCAAAATATCACTTACTTTGGAACATAAAATAATATTTCGTAAATTATTATTCCCCATGTGGCAGTTACTAAAATACTGAATTTAAGAATCTTGATTTTCCGAGAGGAACCGCGATCCTAAGAAAAACTAATTATTTAGAAGTAAAAAATTATATGTGGATAAATTTTTTCCATATGACAAAGTAATACAATAATATATAAATTCCGAGTTAAAAATTTGAATTACCTAAAATCCGGCATATAACGCTCTTTTTTAACTCAAAAAATAAGATCAAATTTACAGGTGAGCGTTATACACCGGGTATAAAAAATTATAGCTTTAAAAATTAAAAAAAAAAAAAAGATGAGCATAAAAAAATAGGCTTCTGCATAAATCGAAATACTGTTTATTTAAAAGAAATGACATTCTTTATGAATTTAAAGGGTTGTAGTTCTAGAAATATACTATTTCTTCAAAATTTTGGGAGAATACCTCAAATAAATGATTTCAAAACGTAAGAGCATTATACACTTCTTAGGTTTTCTTCGTAAAAATGGGGGTGTGCGTTATACAGCGAATATACGTTAAAATTAAAAATGCAACAAGAAAGTATAAGTGAATGCTATACGTCATATTTCATGGTAATCTAAGAATTCAGTTTAAAAAATGAGACTTCAAATGGAAAAGGAAGAAATCGAAGACAGAAAATCTTAACTGTTGCTAATTTCCTGTAAAATAACAACTGATAGAGATAGTTTCCTTTTCATTTGAAATTTGTAGTTTCGAATTGGTAAAAATTGTTGCAAAAATATTAATTTTCGAAAGAAGTACTTGCATACTTAAAATTATCTATTAATATAATCACAAGGTAAAGACCCATCCGCAAATATGCAGAATTAAAATAAATGTCGTTCCCTGAAAATACTTTTCCACAATTATGGAATTCACTTCGAAATATTATTCTGTACAAGAATATCTGGCTATTTATCCAACATTAAAGGTGCAAAACAAAATATCGCAGAATAATGTGCAGACGAAAAAATAACAAACGTTCTATTTCAATCGACAATAAGTCAACTCCGTTATTCCAAGAACGAAAAATAAAACCGGTAGATGGCGCTCTGCTCAGCTATGAAATAAGAGGAGGGGGATTCAATAATACACCGATCCTGAGCGCGAAAAGTTGATTTGCAAGATGATGGGACTTCAAGGAGGTTCATCTCGCAGGATGCTTCGCCAAGTTCTGCTCGCCGTTTTTGGCGTGATAATTACCACGGGAACAGGTGAGTCAAGTTTCCATATAAGTAGCATCTCGTATAATTACCGAGTGCAATAACGAAATTTGGAAATTGGTTTTGGAGCATTAATAATACATTTTTTTAAAAATTGTTGTAAAGGGAATACAAATAGAAAAAAAAAATTTAAAAATTCAATTTTGTTCACGATTTTTATAAACAGAGTTCAAGTAATTAACGAAATTGTATGTTTTTGATATTTATTAAAAGATATAGTCCTTTCATTTGAGTTCATATATGGTTGAAAGTTAAATGAATGAAATTCGAATAAAGTACTTTTGTGAAATCTCAATAAAAGTTTATTTATTTTTGGGAAGTTGTTACGGCTGTTTTTTAAAGTAATCGTAAATTGTAGTGAAACATCGTAGATTCGAAAATACGAATGGAAGTAGTTTACAAATTTTAATCAGAATAGTTGCAAAGAAACTAAAGGATGTCGAATAAATGTCAACGAAATTACCTGTCAGTGATATTAGAGGTATTTAAAATCTTTATAATTGAGTTTATACCATGAAAAAAGTGTTACAAAGAAAGAATTAAAAAAAAGTTATATTTTGTCTTCTGAATAGATGCCAATTTTTATATATAATTCCGAGCGAAAAAAATATCTTTCTAAGAATAACTATTTCAAATGAAAACAGTATTGCATCAATAATACATGGATCAATAATACATCACTAAATAAAATAAATTTATTCCATACTGATGCAAAATGGTTTTTGAATAAAATAAAAGTTTACGGACAGCAATTAAAAATAATTACTTTAAATTTCATCATAGATTTTTTCATTTTTATTTTTTAATAATTTTTATAATTGCATTAGTAAATGGGAGTACTAATACTTTTTTTTAACTATCCCAACTATTCCACATGTTATATAAACACACAATATATATAAATATTAACACGATTTCTTATTAAAAATATATCTTTTATATCAAACAAGAATGTAGTACATTTTAATAGGAAAAAAGAGTATGTTTCTTGTATAGTTTATGAAATACAATGCGCTTTTTTATTTTATATTTTTATGAATTATTTATTTAGTATTTTTTCCACATTGCAATTTCGAACAAAATTTTACTGATAATTTTCATAATATTCATTCGAAAAAATATGTATTAGCGATGGAGCCATCTATAAAAATTCCCAGTAATAAAATTATAGAATTTTAAGAACAACACTATCTAATTCAAATCAAACTTGGACACAATTGCTAAAACTCTTTAGGAATCTTTTTTTAATACTGTATTTCCTTTTTAAAAACTTATACTACCCACAAACCTACGGAAGAGCTGCAAACGCAAAATTATTTATTCAGCTGAATACGATCGCACGGACGTAAAAACCGAGCAAAGACAAATGCAATTAATTTTTGCTTATTTCTTTCCAGGATATAAGTAATTTCCATATAAATTCCATACTGATTTTAATGTTTTAATATCTCCACAACTCTGTTTTTGAGTCTCGCTAAATGTTTTTCATTTAATGTCATTCAAATTGACAAATCTTTTATTTTTCCATTAATACCAAACCAATAACATTAATTTAAATCTGAGAACTTTTATAACTTTTGCCCAAGCAAAATTGAACGGCATGCTCAAATTAACTGAATATCATACAAACATAACTTTAAAAAAAGCAAAATTATGAAACTTAATTCGTGCTCTGTATAATTTACAAATACCGTGCGAAGTTCTCAAATTTAATTACTTCCAGTCATCGCCGAATTACAATTTTTGTTCGAACACAGAACAAAATTAAATATAATAATATTTCTTCTAACCAAATATTTTGTTTCACCATTTTACCGAAACAAAATTAAATAAAAAATAACACAAAAGTATATTCATTTCTTACAAATATCGTCTGCATCATAAAATAAATAATTACATGTACCAAAATTCTCTCTCGATTTCAGTAGATATCGTCTGCATCATAAAATCAAATAAATTTTTAAATAATAATATATTCACAATAAATGTTAGTATTTTTTAAATTATATATTCTTCATTAACGATCTGATTATTTTTATACTCTAGTAATATGTCATGGAAATCATTAATATCGTTCTTTTATGATTATAATTAAATTTTATTCAGCTAATTTATTTTATAGATTTATATATATCTTAATAGGAATAGAAACACTTCTTAAACTGTAAGATATACGTCAATGTACACATTATTTTTAATATAGTTAATGCTGTAAAAACAATCATGGAGTTTCGAATTGAAGAGTTTTTAGAATAATAAAATGCCGGCGGGGTGGCGGGGTTGGTTTGTCGCTGGTCTTCTGCACCGCGCGAAGATTGCGTGTTCGACCCCCGGCCCAAGTCGGTGGATTTTCATGATCATATAGGCATATGCTGCCTCACTAAAGAGTTATACCAGCTCCTGAGAGAGAGAAGATGTACTAGGTCTGCAATGGTAAAAATACATCCGCAGCCCCATAGGATAAAAAAAAATTTAAAAAGAATAATAAAATTATAAGGACAAAAAGTGGTAATAAAAAAAAGTAAAAATGGTTTGAAAACCTATTAAAAAAATTTGATATTAATAGTTAAAATATATCTTAGATACTTTTCACATATAATTATAGTTCCTTCTGAATTTTTCAAATAATTTATTTTGTTTGTGGTTTTTTCAAATTAAGATGATGCACACACACACACAATTTTTTCCAAGCGAAAATTTTTTGTCTAACTTTATTTTATATTAATAACGGTTAATTTTATATTAAGAATTCTGTCTTGTTCTAAGAAATTCTTCTGTTTCACACCAAAGTTAAGTTTCAATACAGGAAAATGAACACATTTTTTTTGCTTTATAAAGTGAATTTTCTTTAGCTATTTTGAACACAAAAGGCAATAATGTCCAGTTTTGTTTAAATTTAATGAAATTCAGTACTAATGTTTTAAATATGTTTCGTAATATACAAAATACTTTTTAACAATATCATAAATTTTGGGGTTAATAAAATATTTTGTCGTGTTTAGGTATGGATTTAAATTGTTTCTTGTAATTTAAAAGGATTTTAGAAAATATATTCTTATATTTAAACAGAAAACTTTAAAGTAAATTTTTTTCTAAAAAAAAAAAATTCCAAAATACTTTTAGGGTGACTTTTTCATTAAAAAATTATTTAATTAATAAAATAGTCAAGTGCTATTTGTTTTACTTTATTGCAAAATTGCTATTTTAAAATAGTTTTGCTATGAAATTAAATTTAAATTGCGAAGAATATTCTGGAACCAAAGAAAAAAATTCATTTTTAATAAAATGAACGCAATGCTTTACGAAGAGATGTTGAAAGATACAAATTTTCCTGACTCACAAAAGACAACTTTAAATGAATACAAAATAGAAAAATTTTAACGCTCTTTTTCGTAGCTAATAATAAATAGTTTCAAATTGCACTTTTCTATAACTTTTTCTTGCCTGTGTTTTACCGTTTTCCGAGTCCAACTTTGATGTATTATTCGACACATTCGAGTTAATTTGACCGAACTCTATAAACAAGAGTAAAAGTTAGTATTAGAACTAAATCACTGTTATAGAGTTAAATAAAAAAATAAATTATAGTTAAAAAAAACTAAAAAACACCTTTTTATAGTTAATCGAACTAAGATGTAACTTTATTTTTTAGTCGCCAAATCTGAAATTAGTCGTCAAATTTGGAAATGGGATATGAAATTAGTCTCCAGATGCGAGATGGGTTCTGAAAATGGGAAATTGTTAATCCTGATGATCTTGATCAGGACAATGGAACAAAATTATTAAATTATTGTATTGTCATCGATCCTGGACAAGTGAGCAGAATTTTGAATTAAGTGGGTAAAAATTGAAATTCAAAGATTCCGTTACATCAGTGCTTCTCAAAGTTTCCATGTTTGCGACCCAATATTCAATCCTAATTTTCATCGCGCCGCCTCCATACAAAACAATATGTTTAATTCAATAATACTACACTTGGGCACTAAAACTACTATAACACTTTAACCTATTAAGTGCCATTGGCGTATATAAATATCTCGCTCAGCCAAAGCGCTAATTGCCCCTGTCATATATATACGTCTTTCAGAAATACGATCTTTTCTGTGCACTGTTATTCATAAAATTATTCCGAAGACATTGGAATGCAATTAAAGGACCTTGACAGCATTTCGAAGGATTTGCTTATTTATTTCTTCCCCTGACCCCCCAACGAGACTTCCCTTACGCGCGCCTACGTGGAAAACGCTGGGGGAGCGAATTGTGTAACTTAAAATCCGCAGATCAGGGTTTAATTATAAACCGTACAAATTATCAAGATAAGAAGTGTTAACTTTTGTATATAATTTTATATATGACAAGCCCATGGGGTTATCGGTATTATTATAATGTTCTTAACTTAATATTGTTTAAATTAATTATAAAATACATTGTGCGCAGAGTACTGATACTTTTATAAGTGTGTTATATCAGTGTAACTGTGTATTTTATTTTTTATTATGTCAGAATGTATTTTGTTAGTTTATTTTCAGTAAATTAATATTTTAAAATTATGTTTTGTCTTCTACGTTTCAATATGTTTGCGCCCCCCCTGGAGTTATCACGCCCCTCTAAGGGGGGCGCCCCACAGTTTGAGAAACGCTGCGTTACATACAAGTGAAGCTTATAAAAGGGTGTTAAAAATATTTTACCACAAGATTTTATTATACAAGTTAATTAATTAAAATAATGAAACATGGATTTTATAGTAACAATTTTTTAAACGTAATTACATAGCAAGAGAAAAGCACTTCGTGATCGATCGCTTACAAAGTCATTCTTTTCGAATTTCTCAAGTAGTTCAATAGTTTCCGGAAGGGTGGGAGTCGAATGATTCATTACCTTGATTCTATCGTTTGAGTTTAAATATCCGTTCGCTCCAATATTTATTCTCACGGTTTAGTGCTTGTGAATCGGTAGTGCCCAATCTTGTTTCTGGATGACCCCTCTCATCTTCCGGACAGGAGCTTGACCAACGTTTTGTCCGATATTCCCTTGACCTACATGAAAAGCTTGTCTATTGTGGGTGGAAGAGGTTTTTCTTAATAGGCGAAGAAACAGACTGGTTTTATATTGTTCTAAATTGAAAGATTGTCTGATAACATCACTTCGAAGACAGAACGGTTTTGTTTTTCCTTTTTCGTATAAAAATGAAGATCAATTGCATTGTGTGTGTGAATTGATTGAAACTAGTTTATTTTTCTGAATTGCCATTTATTTTATTTGATTTCTTATTATTTAAACTTTTAGTTAGAACAACAATGGACTGATTAAACAAGTGGTATTGTAAATGATTATTATCAGTTCACTTAAATTCAAGGGGTACAAAAAAAAATGCCTATTGCTCGTTAATATCATGCAGTTATACTCATTTAAATTATTATTTAATTATCATTTAATTTTTTGATATGAGACAAGAATACAAACTTTGTTTAGCTTAAAAATTAATTTATTTTGCGCACTATTTACTTTAAATTAATTTTTATTAATTTTATTATGACTCGCAAAATTAATTCAAGCAGTGATAAAATTTTAACTAGTTATAATTGAAAGGAGCTTATTTAATATTTGATGATATATGAAAATTGCGTTCTTATTTTCTGACATTTTTAAATGAGTGTTCGGTATATAAAAATTTGATTTTATTATATTTGTCATATAGGGAGGGGAAAGGCTCTAAATTTATTTAAGTTAAGGTTATAAAAGTAATAGTGTTACTAAGTGAAGGAAAAAGAGTATTTTTTACATTGCACTATAAGGCAACACGAGGGCTATTGGCGACGGACCTCGTTATTCGGAACCGGGGTCAAGTGACGAGACACATTGTCACGGGTCTATCCGCGTTCTTTCCACTAATAGTCCTCTTGGGAAATATATTGGGTCTTTAAAAAATATTCTTTTTTTTAACCTTCCTCCTCCGAAGAAGATATGATTATGTAAATTAAAACTTGTATATAAAGATTAAACTTCCGAGTTTGAGGGAGAGAGGTTAGACTGCTAACGGATAGCAGTGATTGATTAAGGTGAAGTGAGGCGTGAGTACTTAGTAGCTTATTTATGTAGTATTAAATTTGACGATTTGGTCAATTAAGGATTAAATTGGATTAAATCGCTTAGAATTAAGAGGTGTATTGCCTGGACGTAAGTGATCCGATTTATTAAGTCTTCTAGTATCTCGTTTAACTCGCTATATTGCTTTCCATATTTAGTAATTGGTGCATTTCTTAACTTGGGTTGCTGAATTTGTGTTGTGTTCATAATTGTAAATAAATAGAAGTGTTTTGAATATGACTTATCTTCCTTCCGACCCTCACATACTAATGGACATCGCGGGGAGTCTATTACAACATGAGCTGGTACCCCAGAATACAACCCACACAACACGCCAACGGGAGGACTTTGAGTCTCGATAGATTTAAAGTGCATTAGCTCCTCTACACGGAGGACCTTCAGTGACACTACACACTGGCCACGAGATCGTGACCACACCCACTAGGCCATCGCGGCCACAAAAATTCACTGAAATAATTTTTGAAACGGACTTCATAAATCTATTTGATTAAAATGTTAAGTAAACAATTGACTGAATATGAAAAAAATTCTTATTTGTTAGATGAAATGTTTCAAAAGTTTAAATAAATATTTAAAATATTTATAAAATATTAAATAATCTTAAAAAATTATAAAATATTTTTAGAAAAGGGCTAACACACACACAGGTTGGCGATTCTAGTATAATTTTAGAGATTTTAAAATAAAATAAATTTTATAAAAGTTTTAATAAAACATTATTATAGTAAGAAATACTTAAATAATAAATTATAGTTTAAAAAAAAAAAAAAAAAAAAACTTTTCATAGTTAATTGAACTAAGTTGTAACTTAATCTTTTAGTCGCCAAATCTGGAAATGGAATCTGAAATTAGTCACCAGATGCGGGATGGGATCTGAAAATGGGAAATTTTTAACCCTTAAATCGTTAACCCTTATGATCCTGATCAGGACAATGGAACAAAATTATTAAATTATTCTGTTGTCATCGGTCCTGGACAAGTGTGCAAAATTTCGAATAAATCTGACTTTTTAAAGTGGGTGAAAATTGAGTTCAAAGATTCCGTTACAAACAAGTGAAGCTTATAAAAAGGTGTTAATAAAATAAAAAAGGTTAGAGGAGGTTAGGTTTCCAGAGTAAAATCATTCCTAAACAAAAAAAGAAAATCACGCAACTTGACGTGCGCTATGTTCTTTATTCTAACCGGTACAAACGATTGATTCATATAAAAAAAATTCCATGCACCTGGATTACTATCACAGTTTTAGTAAGATTGATAAATTTGCTGTGATAACATTATATCATTGATTAGCAGGTATACAGTAATAAGTCTGATAAAAATGATTAGTAGTATATGTAGTAATAAGTATCATTTTTTAATGATTAATGGGCATGTATTTTTTTACGTAGTAATTTACAATGCTAGTTACCGTCTACGATTACAGGGTATTCGTATCCGGTTCAATTCATTATTAGACACGATATTTTGAGATAATATCATTTAAGTAGTTGAAATATTGAGTTATTGTATTAATGAGTTTCTGTTGTCTTGGGAATTAAGAGATTTGTTTCGTTAAGCCACATTCTATGTATTATTAAATGAAATATCGTCGGCCTAATTATCTGACTGCGTAACTCCACCGGTGTACCTGATTTGATATAGAAGTGCAACGCGCCAAGCGCTTTTTGGCGCGATTCCTTAATCACGCCAAGCAGCAGTTGTTGTCGTGTTACGTGAAATCCAAGATGACGTTTTTCTTTTGTTTTGTCTACGCCATGCCTTAGTGCGCGCTCCGCTTTTAATTTATTCGTTCGATCAGTGTAATCACTATTTTTTTTATTTCATAATAAAACTAGATTTCGAAGGGAGAGGTGGTGTGGCAAGATTTTAACATAAAATAAATACAACAGAAAGTAATATTAATGTATTACACTTCCAGATATAAATTATTTATACTATTTTAAGCGTTATTGCACAAAATTTGTAACAATATCGCACGATAAAAATATCAAAGTAATCCATATTGTAATATTATCGCCTATCTTGGTGAACATAAACAACTACTTGACTCCTAGCCCTACTGTATCAAATTAGCATCCCAGATGGAGTTACGCAGTCTGATAATTAGACCTACGATATATTTCCTTATTTCGTGCTTTAAAATTTGTATGAATGAATGCCAAACGTAATTTTTATTTTTAAAAAAATGCTTTCTTCTCTTATTTGAATTTGTAGAATAAGGAGTAATCACAGTAAAGAATATAAAGAAGTTCGAGTTTTGAATGTTCAGGTTTTGTCTAATACGATAGTGAAAGGATTTTCTTGAGAGGTCAAAAATCATAATGTTAACAATTTAAATAAATTTAGAGGAGTTTTAAATGTTGATTTGTGCAAAAACTTTTAATATACGTATGTATAAATATCTTGTCTCTCGGTTGAAGATATACATAACTTTTTATTGTTATAAAAAATTCCTGTATTAATGAACATTTATAGTGGGTTAGACGGAGGCTAGAGAAGACTGTGAAACATATAATAAGAGAGGGATACTCGCGGAGGGGGGCTGAGGTGATACTGTGGAATATATCTTACTAAAAAATGGGTGAATTTTCTCCGAAGTGCAATAAAATGCTTCAAACAATTTGTGAAGAATTTATGTAAAATACAGCAACAAGAATTTTATTACGATTAAGGTATCCGAATACGTTCGGAACCGTGATTTTACAAAAGCTCATACATGGAAATTTTCATGATATTTAGTGTCACTTAGATTAAAATACATGTATACAATTGTTTTAAGGACATTTTGACAAAAAAAAAAAAAAAAATTTAAATACAATATTTTGGCAGAAAATTAACTTAGAATAACTTTTTTTCAAAATGTTCTCTTTTTGTGAAAAATGCTTCTATTATAATAATATTTTGCCTGTATATAGCTCAGACCTCTCTACTGAGGCTCAACTAGAATTTTTGAAATAATAACCTTAAAGTGGGTTTATCCATATTTTACGACAACAGAGGGGAGCAATTTTCAGAAAAAAACGCCGATAATTATTTCAATGGGTTGTAACTCTGAAAATAATGTGAATTTTTCAAAAATCGTAGTTGAGCCTATGTAAAGAGGTCTGAGCTATATGCAGGCAAAATATTATTATAATAGAAGCATTTTTCACTAAAGGAGAACATTTTGAAAAAATATAATTCTAAGTTAATTTTTTGCCAAAATATTGTATTTAAATAAATTTTTTTATCAAAATGTCCTTAAAACAATTTTATACATGTAGTCCAATCTAAGTGACACTAAATATCATGAAAATGATCCATTTATGCGCTTTTTTAAAATCACGGTTCCGAACGTAGTCGGATACCTTAACATTCGAAATCTGCTAATATAGTTGTATATTTCCCTCTGAAATTATTAAAAGAAAGATTTGAGAGCAAATTAATAACAGAAATTCATTCTCGGAAGTATTCTGTTAGCCATTTAATTTGTGCTGTTGTTAAAAATGCTATTCGATAAAAATGTATATTTCCGCTTTCTAACAATGGATCATCATTTGAAACAATTGCTGTGCTTACATTTACAATAAATTTAAAAATTCCAATATCGTTTAAACGAATAGTGAACATTTAACGTCACTATTGAAAATATGAATAGAATTTTTACATAAAAAAAAAGGAACTTAAATCAAACTGGTTAATATTATTTAAAATTTCCTTATTTGCAATGTACTAAAACTACTTCTTGCTTATTATTCATTCAAAAAAAAGTTACAATAGGATTTAATCTTCATATTTTAACTTTTTGCATGTTTTCTTTATTTTTGCCCTTTCTTTATTATGACTAACTGCAGTATTAATAATCCAAAGTTAGTTCAAGTGGAATGTTGATGAATTAATTCATTCAATATTTCCACGGCTGTAATAAATTCTTTATAAGAATACATTCTACTGGATCCAAAATAACCAGATCTACCAAAGCAATTCGATGGAAAGTGACAAAGTTCATCCAATTTCCTGATTTTAAAAAAATCACACAATCAGGTGCCCTATTCCAAACAACTTGTTTTGAACCCACTACGCCTATTGAAAGAGCGCCAATCTCTTCAAGTCCATTCAGACCCCATTTGCCAAACCATTACGAACTCTCCTCAACGCGTGATAACAAAACAAAAGCAACCGGTCTGTCTTTTTAGAATTCGTAAACGGGCTGAAAACGCGACTGCCAACCTCTAACAGAGCTTTAAAAAAGAGCGCCTGCAAAACAATGCTTCCACTCGCACTCTCGCCTGTTGTTAATTCTCTCGTGCCACCATCAACAAGTAGGCCGACTGGCTGCTGCTGGTGCAAAAAAGCCGGTCATTGACTGTGTGCATCGCTGTTCGCGTGCGATCTGGGTAACGGGAACACGTTCCTCCAACGGTTTGCGGGGTCCCTGCTGCCCCCATCCTTCAATTCTCGAATGCTATCGTTAATATGCACTGGTCACTTCCTCTAAAATGCAACTTCCAGGAATGCTCCGTGCTCCAGAAATTATCTTCCGCCAGGAGCACTCATCTGCATTGTAGATTAGTGTGCATAGAATAAAAGTCGGGATAATTCTGCGGTTTTATGGAAAAACTACATAAAATTTTTAAAAGAATCGAGTTTAAGGTACAGTCCGTATCAAATTAGCACCTGTTCAGTATTAATAGTTATTTAAATTCCCATATCCATAACTACGATTTGAATTGCTTAAATTTTAATTGCAACTTCTAGATAAATTTTAATTTATTCTTATATGGCTGTTTTCCGAGATTTTTATGATATTATTAAAAAATTTTTTAAGTATGTGATCACATTAGAACTGCAAAATATTTCTTGTATATTGTATAACGCCATGCATTGGAGAAAAAAATAGGTAAAAAAGTAAAGAAATGTAAATAAAAAAATTTAAAAAAAAAAACTCTGTTAAAAAAACCTTTATGTTAATGGTATAGATTTTATTTTATTCTTAACATTTTTTTTAGTGTCTCAAAGAAAAGAATAGAAAACTAAATTTTAATGGTGATACAATACGAAGAATTTTTCATTCCGTTATGTGTGTGTATATTACTGATTATCACTGAGGATTTTTTAAAAATTTTGATTATTATTTTTTATTTCAGTGGGGAGGGCGAAATATTTATACTTAGAATATTTTGATAAAAAAAAATGGATAAATTAGAAAGGCCACATTTAGAGAAGATGCACTCATTCAGCTTGTTACTAAATGTAATGTAAATTATAGCATGGCGTTCTGAGAGTTCGTGTTTTAAATCTGATCTTTGCAATCAACCACTTTCTAGCAGGTCAAATAACTTACATTCTTATCTTCTCTAAAATATTTTCGAGTATTAACTGTCTCTCTCTGTTCTCAATTCCTAATGATTTCTTTATTTTAATCTCAGATCAATTAACTTCCATTAAATAACTTCCGGAAAATTCTTTGTGGCTGCTGTAGCTGAGTGGTTATGGTCGTGAACTCGTAGTTGGCATTATCGAGGCGCGGGTTCTATATCTAGTGTCATGAAAGATCTACCGTGCATCTGTCGAAGCTTCAAGTCTTCCTAATGGTATGGTGTGGAAGCTCGAAGAGGGGGTGACAACTGAGGTGTGGTCCCCGTCTCTTAGTTTTGTTTCAGAATTACGAGGTCCCTCACTAATAGCCCTCACGTTGCTTTAAAGCCGAGGTGGGCATTACGTTGATCGCGATCGACCGGTGGACCGCTAAAACATTTTGGGGTGACCACCTAAAGATTTTAGCAGTTAGTAATTATATACGGAAAATTAAGATTAACTGACGTACGCAGACTATATATGTCTCCTTTTGACTATAACAACGAAAACTAAAGATAAAAATGTTTTAATTTTCAATGTATTTATTATTTTGAATTTGTGTTTCATAATAAATGCATCAATTTGATGTAATTATATTTGTAGCTATTATTATTAAGTTTATATCTTACGTTTTGCTTTAAACGCTGTTTCAAAAGTGTTTTTAATTTTAGTTCTGTAGGTAAGTACATATTACGTATTTATTATTAAGTTATAATAATAACCTTTTTCAATATACCTCATCACACCAACAACATTGGGCAGTGGCGCACACAAGAATTTTTCAAGAGAGGGGTCGATGGTCTACAATTCTCCTATCATACCCCAGTACGCAGCCAAACATATATTTTGATTTTGTTGATTAAAGGAAACAAAAAACAGCAAGAAATAAATTACTGAATAAATATAATTAACATTAATTAATTAAAAAATTACTAATAAAAATACTTAATTACATTTTACGTACTACATACTTGGGATTGTAATGAATCGGAAAAAAAATCTAGGGCTATGAGGGAGTATTCGGGCCCGTGAACCCCTCACCCGCCTTTGTGTGTGCCGCTTACACTGGGTGGACCGCAACACCTTGAAAAAATTAGTAGCCCGTACCCTGGAAAAGTCTGCCCACCCCTGCTTTAGAGTGTTACATTAAAACCGAAACAATCCGAAAAATTCTTCAAATTCTATAAATCTAAAAAAAATTAACTTAATATACATGTCCATATTGGAACAGAATATTTGATCTGAATCATATAATTATTTGATTCATAAATTATCTTCAAAAGCAAAACAAAAAAAATTTTTCTTTTAGGAAAAATCTTCTAAAACATAAATAACATGTTAATATAGTTTAAACAATTATTTCAGAATTCAATGCTTTTAATACGTTGCCAGTATTGAGACTAATTTGTCATTCTAAAAAATATTAATTTTTATATATAATTGTAAATAAACATATATTCATAACACAAATACAGCAATGAATTCAACAAAGTAAAATATCTTAAAATAAAAGAAATTCTATAATACTAATATAATTTGTCTTTAGTAAGCATATAACAACGACCTATCTACATAAATGACATTGATAGAGAGTAGCAGCTCTTCATATATTTAGTAGACAACGTTTGCATTTTGACATCAGCATAGCTTATGGAAACAGTGTTTTAATGTAAACGAAAGAAGGAATGTGTTTATAATTTTAGAAGTGATTGACCTAGTTAGCTTATTTATACATATATGCTATTCAAACAAAAATTTTAAGGATTTTTTTCTTCTTTTTTGTTTATTTTTAGCTGCATAATGTCTATAGACTTTTCAGATTGTTATCAAAATAATCTTTGCGCAAACTGACGCACTTTTAGTGTTTATCTTTTTAATACAAAGAAAATGCGATTGATCTTGGGAATTTTTCAAGGAATAATGATTCATTTATTTTGAAAAATATTCATTTATAAAAAAGTTACCATGGCGAGGATTTGGCGAATATTAAATAATGAATTACGAAATTTGTAATCTTGATATTTTGCTTGTCTAATTTGAGAATCAGGAAAATTATTGTAGTTTTGATAAAAAAAATTTCAAGAAAAATTTCACATTTTACTTTACAAAAAAAAAAAAAAAAAAAGTAAAAGAAAGAAAAAAAATTGCGGTATAATTTATTAGAAATACCTGAGGGTAAATATAAATTTAAGAAACGAAGATAGTTTTTATAATTGCATTTAAATTATCATAGAAACTATACTCTGGAGGAAATATTCAAAATGTATTTATTTGATTTTAATATTATTTTTATTATTTAAAAAAAGGAATGATATAATAATAATAATCAAATTAATATTGATAAATAATAAATAAATTACAAAAATACCGTTTTTAACACATTTGTCTTAAGGTGACTAAGTTCGGAACCGTGATTTTGTAAAAGTTTATAAATGGATTATTGTCTGATATTAAGTGTCACGTGGAATTGAAAATGCACGTAAAATTGTCTTAAGAATGTTATTATAATAAAATTACTTAAATGCTATTTTTAGGCAAAAAAATGAAGAAAGAATGGTGTACTTTCCAAAAAAACATATTCTCCTTTTATAAAAAAAAGCTCCTATAATAATAGTTTACCTATATATTGCTGCGACTTCTATACAAAGGCTTAATTAGGATTTTTGAAAAATTTACATTACTTTTAGTGTTACTCTCAATAAAGAAATAACCTGCGTTTTATATTAAAATTTTACTACATTGATATATTAAAATAGGAATAATGTCACTTCTAAATTACATATTTGAAAAATTCTAGTTCAGCCCCTGTATACAAAAAGTGTTAGTTACATAAACACAAGATACTATATTTTTAGCAGCATTTTTTATGAAAGGAAATGTTTTGAAAATACATAATTTTTTCTTCTTTTTTTTTTTGCCAAATAATTGCATTTAAATAATATTTTTTTATTTTAATAATAATCTTTAAACAATTTTATATATACAATATCTAACTCAACTGACACCAAATATCAAAAAATTTATTCCCTTTTTCAAAATCGCACGTTTCCAAATGTAGTCAGTTGCCTAAAGAGGTAATTTATCTGGATAATATTAAGTAAATGAAAAAGTATATTAAAATTCAATTCAGCCACATTTATTAAAACGAATATATTTTACGGGTAATTTTTAAATTCCTTTTCATAAAAAAAAATCTATACTATATAATCTGCTTATTTATCAAAAATAAGGGTTAAAAAAGCAATTATTTATGAAAATTTTTTTAAAGTTTTTAAAAACATCTAACAATTATATAATTAGAATAATTACTACCTTTCCTTGCTAAATTTTTTTGTTTTTTTCGAATATTTCCGGAATATAGTCAATAGCCCTTTGAATAATTCTACCAGGACATTACCCAAGATCGAAAAAAAACCACGAATTGACTGCTTTAAAACCCAACGGAAAAAAAACAAAAATACCCCCTTTTAAACCCCTTTCCCCGGGTTTTACTCCCTTTTTTCACCGGGTTTGGGGTGAACAGAAAAAAAAAATTAACGACATGTGTTGTCAAGTTTTAAAACCTAGACTTATCTCTGTCTTGATGTTTATGGAAAATTAAGTTATCGGTTTTAAAAACAAAGGGAGAACAATCTACATAATCATAAAACGATATAAACACGGAATTAGTTATTCGAAAAGGGAACCGTGCAAAGTTAAAAAGATTTTTTAAAGACAATGGGGGAAAAAATTTTGTTGAAAATTTTCGGGGTGAATGGCAATGCGAATGATGCAAATGTTCCATTATTTTTTTCGATTGTTTGGATCGCTTGATATTAAAAACTGCATTCACTCTAAGTGTATTTCAATAAAAGCTGTAAATAAAGTATTTGAATACTACTATTTCTATAAATTTTGGTGTTTGTGTGCAAATAGTATTAAACAGTTTTTATACAGTTGTTTGTTTTTTAAGTACATAGAATAATGATTTGAGCCCTTTCACGGGTAAGAGAAACGTTTCCTCGCATTTTGAAATGGGTGTTTGCTATATTTAATTATAACCTTATATCAATCATTAAAATTTTTAAAAATTATTACTAATAGTTAGTCTTATTAATTATAACCTACGTTTCGTATGCAGAATATCAAAGTAGACTGTATGCTGAACGCAATAACATAACTTTTTTTAAGGATAAAAACTGTCAAATCAATTGACGCCAATGAAAAACATTCACAGGCTGTATTCTTATTACTTATTTCAGTTTTTTTTTACTGTGCCGTGCAATAACATATTACTGTGTTTACTTCCATGTCATGTTATTAGGTTAGTAATTTTGCGCAATAATAAGGTATATTTGAGAAAATGAGACAAAACAAATGCCTGATATAATGACAAATAATTCCGTGGGAAAAACAATTCCCTGTGGCCCATAAATGACATTTTTATAAATTGTTGTTATGTACTTATGATTTTCATTTATTTTACGTCTAAATAAAATAAAATAAGCAGTTACATGCAAATATTTACTCTTAGCAACCTTATGGTATTATAAGGGCTAAATAAATAATCTGTTTTAACAAATTTCCACATGTGTTGCCTAATGAAATGTTATGAATTCGTAAGTACTTAATCAAATTACAATTACAATGATTATTTGCATTATTTGCGTAAATTATTTATTTATATTATTACGTTCTTTACACAAATATGTGTTAATCAATGAGATTTTTATAATTGAACTGAAGAGTTTTTTTTTGAATTTCATTGTTATTTATGTCAGGAAAAATGTCACACGACAGTAAAATTTACTGCTCATTTTAATTTTATGCATAAAATATTTTTGAATAATTTATGGATTAAGTTTTTATGATATATTCTTCCAACATAAAGAGTTATTTGTTTATGCGCAAGTGTTTCTTTGTGTGTGTGTGTGGGGAGTTGTGTGTACAATATATTGGTTTATTTAAAATATCGGACGCATGCTGTAAAATCCAGCGTATAAAGCGCACTTTAACACAAAAAATAAGATCAAATTTAAGGGTGCGTGTTATACGCCGGGTATAAAAATGAAAGCTTTAAAAATAATAATAAAAAAGATGAGCATAAAAAGATGAGACGTCTACACATATAGAAATACTGTTTATTTAAAAGAAATGATATTCCTGATGACTTTGAAGAGTTGAGAGAAAACGTAAGAGCATTGCGCGCATACATTTCAGGTTTTCGTAAAAAAAAGGGGTACGTGTTATACGGCGAATATACTAAAAATTAAAAATTGCAGCTGGAATATATAGATGCGCGTTATACGCCGGATTTCACGGTACTTTTATTTTTCTTTGTAATTATGTATTATTTAACATAAGTTAATGATTGAATACAAACATATGAGCAAATACTCGTATATGCCCTTATGAGTTTTAATGTAACTATTTTTTCTCTTAAGTATATAAGTAACACACTGAAGTTTTTCCATGTGACATATTTTAATAATTTAAGAAATTAGTCTATAAATATTACTATTATTAGAAAAAATAAATGGTTATCCATTATTAATAGAATAAATAAATAAATAAATATTAATTATTAGCAGAAGGAATGAACTGTTCTAATAATAATGATTAAACTGATATAGTTTTTAGGTTTTAAACACAAAAATAAATATGCATCCATTCATTGTGTATGAAGCAGTCGTTTTCCATATCAAGAGAGAAGAGAAAAAATTAAAAAGTTGAATTAATAAAAGTAAAATAATCCATGCATGAGAAAATATAAAGTATATTTTAAAGAGTTCCATTTTTCTATTTTAATATGTTGTTATTTATTAAAGCGTTTTCGATTAATGGTAATAATAAAATAGTTTATAATAGAAAAAATTTTGCGTTAGCAGTTATAAGTAAATAGAACATTTTAAAATTTACATACATACAGTGGACCACAAAAGTATTCGTACACTTTCGATTTCTTATAAAATTTAATGTTTTCGACTAATAAAAATTAATATATTGTAATTGTAATTTTTTTATGATATCTGCAACTTGTTCTTAATGAACTATTTTTTTTAAAAATTAGTAATCAAAAAGCTACTAAAAGATTCCGCCACAAAAGTCTTCGTACACTTAACAAAAATCTCAACTTAGCTTTAAATATTGTATTTCTTTCTTAATTTAGTACTTAGTAGGTTATCTTTTAGTGTCACAACAATTTTTTTTAAAGGGGCTTGGTGTAAAATTTAATCAGCTTTTTTTTAATTTCTGCATGGGTTTTCCTCCCCTTCTTCTGTGATTTTGTTTTTTCTTTTTATTTTGTGTTTATTTGTCATGTTTTTTTTTTTTACGTCAAATTCTCACCAAATATGTTCTACTAGGCTAAAAAAAAGTGATTGAGGGATTTTCATAATTTGGGGACAGTTAAAGGAAAACAACAGGGGCGTACATTGAGAACAGGCGCTTGGCGTCATTATACTGTTAAAAAAAAAAATCGTTTTCCAAAAAATCAAATTTTTTGGGGGTATAATTTAAAATTTCTCTTTTTAAAAAATTTAAATAGAGCTCATGATTCACAATATCAACAAAAAAATTTCCAAATTACCTCATTCTGTGGCCGCGCGTTTACACCCCACACAAAAACACTTCCCACCTCCATGTTTTTTTGTTCCAACCCCCATTCTTGGGATTAAGTTTCCAAAAAAATTAAAAATTATTTTAAAAAATTGATTGGTATGGCAGATAATTCAACATTTTTGGTTCCAGTGGGCCTATAATAGCTTGTAAATGAAAAAATAAGGAATTTAATCCCAGGAATTTATGTGGAACAAGAACTCCTCCGCATCCAAGCTTCAGCATTGAAGTGAAGGTATTCTGGCGTGGGGGTGTAAATTGACCTAAGAATTAGGTAATTTGGTATTTTTTTATGGTATTGTGAATCATGAGCTCTATTTAAATATTTTAAAGATAAATTTTAAATTATCCACTCGAAATTTGGTTATTGGAGACGACTTAATTTTTTAAGATGGTAATGAACCCAAGCGCGCTGCTCTCAATGTACGCCACTGGTGTCTCTATAACTGTCCCCAAATTATGAAAACACCTCCTCAATCACTTTATTTAGCTCAGTAGAACATATTTGGTGAGATTTTGATGTAAAAAAAAAGAAAATATGACAAATAAGTACAAAGTGTGAAGTAAAAACAATAATGGAGGGAAATCGATGCAGAAATTACAAAAAACTGATTAAATCTATACCAAGACCCTTAAAAGTTGTTGTGGACACTAAAAGATATCCTACTAAGTACTAAATTAAGAAAGAAATACTATATTTAAAGCTAAGTTGAGATTTTTGTGAAGTGTACGAAGACTTTTGTGTAATTTTGATAAGGCTTTTTGATTTTTAAATTTTTTTAAAATAGTTATACTATTATTTTTAAAAAAATTGTATTTAATTAGAACAAGTTGCAGATATCATAAAAAAATTACAATTACAATATATTAATTTTTATTGGTCGAAAACATTAAATTTTATAAGAAATTGCAAGTGTACGAACACTTTTGTGGCCCACTGTACTGTTTCTAAATATACAAATTAAAAAAAAAAAATAGATAGAATAAACCTCTTTTAAATTTTTATCTTGTGCATTTTTCTTTGTTATTTTTTTATGTAAACAACAAAAGAAGACTAATTTTGAATAAACTACATCTGTTCGAGTTATGAGGCGAATCATTATATCAAGCCCATTTATATTGAGTTCAATATTAAGATGCAAAACATGTTCGGTATCTGTGTTACTCTTTGTTAAAGAAATGATTGGGAAAAAAGTCTGATCTCGAAGTATTCCACTGTAAATTTCAATGTATAGGAAGCAGTTAATAGATGAAAATACAGTGAAGAAAATAAATTGTTATTCGACGGGAAATACGATAATAATAAAGATAAAACTTCTGAAAACTTGCATGATATATTGCGTAATAAATTTGTAACATAAGTTTGATGGAACGATGAATAATATTTTAAATATAAATTTAAAGGGTTTTTTTTTTTAAATTCAAACTATATTTATAAAATTCATAATATATATTACAATATGATTTATGGATTTTATTCATATCATTTGTATTTACAAAATTTCTAAATTTCTGCTTAAAACATTATTTATTGTTCCGCCAAACGATGTAATTCTTTAATACAATTAAAGAAATTTTAGCGTCAAAACACATTTGGAAGAAATGACCGAATTATTGAGGAAAATAAAAGCACGAAAAGAATAGCGACAGACGATTTGTTCTCAATTTTGGTTAATCCAAACATTTGTATTTTATTGCAGCCGTTCGTATAAACGAAATAAATTTATTTATTTTATTAAAAATAATTTTATATCTCAACATTTCAAAAATTATTTTTTAAGAACACAAATTTTACTGAATTTATTAAACATTGAATTTTTGACTTCACAGAACATTTGTTAAAAATCATTCAATTTCCTTTTATACTGAATGAATGTTACAATAATTCATAACGAACAAAGCTATGGATGACCCCGCTTAATGCAACCTAAAATTAAAACCACGAAACTAAAATTACAGCATGCTTTACGTAATAATCCGTGGGAGGGGCTGTTCTTTTCGGTGAGATGACAAGCTAGCTTCATCGTTTGCAAAACTCCAGGTAAATGACCCTTTTCCCATAACCGGCTTTTTTACTCACTTCATTTTGTCAGACCACTTGACAGTACCAAACCTACGCTGGACTCTACATGTACTGCCACTTCTCTGCATTTCCCTGGAGTGTTTAAGCTCCTTTTTTGGTTCCTTTTTTCTGTTTCTTTTTTTGGCAACGGCTTTTTATGGGTCTGGCTTCCGGGATACTTGGTTTTTGCAGATAGGATGAGTATTATTTAATATGTTTCACTGACTCCTTTTGTAAGAGTGTTTTCAATTGTTTGTTTATCTTCCGGGTGGTTTTGAAGGGCGGTTTGGTAGTGAAAAAGAACCAGTGATTTATTGTGCTTTCAGCAGTATAAATTGATTGTATCTATTGCTTCCTGCTAGGAGTGTTGACCGTGAAGGGTTGACTGGAAATAGACAAAAGCTTTAATTATTTTTAATGATTTGCAAATGAAAAGAGAAAGAGAGTAAACAGTTTAAATTAAATTAATTCTATTAATTTTTTTAAAATTAATTTGATTAAATCAAAATTGGAATAAATTGAAACTAATATTACTTTCATTTTACTGCCATCGCTCTTCTGCAAAGAAATAGTTGTTACAGATCTCTGTTTTTGAGTCTAAATCTGAGAATAAAAAAAAAAGACAACTCAAATAGAACTTTTTTTTCTTTTAAAATTTCGTACTATGCCATGTAAGAGCTTTGACTTAACATTTAACGTGAAGTATCATTATTTGGCAGAATCTCAAGAGGAAATTGAGTCCTTTAACTCTTCTTTCTATTTACTCAATTTAAATTGATACAATTATATAATTATTTTTTTACATTGTGATTCTTTTAATTTTGGCCTTCATTAATACATTTTTAGTTTCAAGAATGAAGATTTAAATTGTAACTTAAAAGTGAACGCAAAGAGAAAGAATATTCCAAAGTCAAACCTATATTTAAGTATTACTTTAAATAGGTTAGTAATTGTATTCAAGTTATTTTGTATATATATATTTAAATTTAACTTATATATACTTAATATATTCATGCTGACTTACGTAATAACCAGAAAGCTTTTCAAAGGATAGCTTAAAAAATTTTATTGTAAATTTTAGAGGAGTTAGAAACGCTTGCTTTGCAAGCACCAGCTGAAATCCTCTTTTTATTACGTATTGACGCCTAATTCATTAGTAGTATAATGTGAGAGCTATTAACACCAGAGCCTCATAATTTTAAATAATAATCAAATGACAAGGATGACACTTGAGCTGGCGCCCTTCACTTTTCAAATCTCCAATCACATCAATGTGAGGATTTTGAGCCTCGACAGATTTGACGTGCATCAGCTACTCTAGTCGGTGGGTCTTAGGTGACACCAGGATTCGGAACTATGATTCGACAAAGTCTGCCATGATTTCGCGTCAATGACCACATGTTCGATTAAAATTTTTTTTAAAGTTACTGAGAAGCTGCATTATTTTATACATAACTTAAAAATAAACAAATGTAAATGAACGGAAAAAAATTCTGTTGTAAAATTTTAATTCGCTTTGACCACCACGTTTGATCTCGAAAACTTCTTTAGCAAGATCTTTTAGAACATTTAGAATTTGAGACTCTATCAACTTATGTTTAAAAGTCTTTTTTTTTCTTGGTATTTATAGTTTCGAGAATAGAGGGGTCAAAATTATATAAAGTAAGGAATATAGTTTTATTCATTTTTTCGATTCCTTCTATTAATTCACTTTCTCACTAATATATATATATATATATATATATATATATATATATATATATATATCTTGTTCAAATTGTCAATCCTTAACAAAATAGTTCTTATTCATCCACTGAAGTTCAAATATATTTTTTAAAACTTTTAGTGGATGACGCTTGATGTTAATACAGTTTTTTTCAATTTATTAATTATATTTTATTTTTTAATTTTAAATTTAATCTGCGTTATTTCCAACATTGTTAGAATTACCTGCAACACAGATGGCGCCTGAACGTTTTTCTAACTAATTTTTTCTGGGCTTCAAATACGTTTTTTAAAACTTGAAGTGGATGTCCCTTGATGTTAATACAGTTTTTTCAAATATTAATTCATTAATTTCATTTAATAAACAACAACAAAAAATTCCTTTGTTGACGTAAGTAAGAATTGACTTAAATTCTTTTTTTTATATTACTTGTTATTATTTTTTTTACTTTTCAGAGATTTCGTCTTCATATGTTTCCTCTAAATTTTCCAATGATATGTACGTACATAGTTTAAATTTTTTTAAAAAATCTTTGGGCTTACATATTTAATAATAGTTTAAGCAGAATTTTCACAAAATCGTATTAAAATAAAATATTTAGTTATTTTATTTCGTTAAAACTACGCCAAATCTGAATTATTAAAATTTTTATTTATTTTTTTATTTCTTTGTAAAAGGGTAAATAATACCAAGTAAATTATACGAAACTTACAAAATACTGCAATTTCAGTTCAAACTTTTTAAAAAGAACTCCTTTGTTAAGAAACGAATACATTGACTAGTTGGTTCCAAATACTTTCACTTTTCTTATCTGCACTTTTAAAGCAATATCGAACTTTCGACATATTTATTACCAAAACACTACTTCCTTTTGCTTATCTACTCTGACGAAATAAAAAAAAAGTGCAATCTTTGTCTGACCACTTACTTCCGCAGTTGGGGACCTGATTTTCGTGAAATTTACATAAATTCCTTGTTCATAGACATGACATTAGCCTGCATGTTTCATCTCTGTTTGTTGGTTTTTATATTAGTAATTTGATTAAACAATTTTTTTAAACTTCATCGTTAAAGAAAATAAATGTTACGTTGGTGATCGTGGTTTCAAAATGTAAGTTTATGATAAAAATTTTAATGACACATTTTGATTCGATTAAAGATGTCTCTTACAATTTTTAATTTTCTTGACAGCAAATATAATTAAACTTGATTGTTATTATTTTTTTGCAAAACATTCTTCTTAGAAATTTTTTGTATGATGATCTTCGCGTACAATCTCATTGAGTATTATATTTAACACCAGGGACGTCTTGAGGCATGGGCCAACTGGGCCCAGGGCCTCGCCCTCGATGGGGGCTTTGTTTCGTTCTCGACTCTGTCTTAATATGATCATGACCTGGATAATTTTAATGGTCAAGTACTATTCCTGTACATATTCTCCGAAAAACAAGAATTTCAAACTGCATGTCAACTGGCAAAAGTGATAATACTGTAATATTATGTGATGACTGTTGTGCATGTCTAGGCCTTATACCATAAATAATCATTCAACTCATGCGGTCAAAATGCGGCCATAGGTCGAGCTGGTTTGTGCCAAAATTTTTGAGATTTGTGAGTCGAGCACATTTATTTGTTTCAAATTACCGATCAAATGAGTATTTGACAATGCGTGCTATATACTGTCTACTTTTGAAGATCTCAGGTAGGGCCTACTTTCGCATAGGGGCCCAGGGCTTATAAAGTCTCAAGATCTTTCTAGTCTAGGGCCTCAAAGAGTCTTAAGACGTCCCTGTTTAACACCTTTCTATATATTCTATACAAAACTGTTTTTACGCATAGTTTATATTAATATTTATAAATATGGTTCTAAATAGCAAAGAAATCCCCTTAACTGCCACTGGCGTATATATACGCTTCACTCAGTCGCTTCGTTAACTACACCTAGAATATACACTAGATGTAACAGTACAGCGGCTGCAAACTTTCGGGACAGATAGAGCACACCTAGACCAGGAGTGGGAATTATGTCGATCGTAATCGACCGGTAGACCGCCAAGACATTTTGGGGTGACCGCCTTTACTAAGATCTAAGATGTGCATACTAAAACATATTTGTAGAACACCTATCTAGACTAGTCTACACTACTAACACTAGTTTGAAGATTGGGTGGACCGCACACAACAGCTAGAAAAAATTAGAATTAGCCCGTTCCCAGGAACAGTCTGCCCACCCCTGACCTAGATGATGGGAAATCACATAGGATGCACGGTCGGAAAGGCTTTGCCGGCGTGGTAGTGACGACACAAAACATAAGAAAGGCAGCACACGAATAAGAGGATAAAACATATTTATTATCATTAGTACATCAAAAAACTGAAAAAAGGAACATTAAAAAGACAATAGGAAGGGGGAATGGCAGGGGATGGGGGTAGGGTCGCACGTCGTTACGAGATAGAATCCGCCAGACGGTCATATTGAAAATTCCGACATGACTAGCAATGGTTAGTGTACGGGGACCGGGATTGTTCTGTAATACAACAGTTTCAGCATAATCTCCACGATGTTTCGCGTTCTTACTCTTCATTCATTTTCCTGTGTGCCCATGCTGAAGGATCTGCTATCAGACAATCTCTGGTGCAAGCTTGCAAATTAGGCGTAGCTGGAAGTTTGCCTCCTGAGGTAACGTTGGGCGTATAACCGTTGTACGACTCGTTCATCGTGACCAACGGGTCCCTATGCCAGGTGCATATAAGCGAGCTCAGCGTTCGTATAACGTTCCTTCCTACTGCCACTTTGTCGGCAGACGAATGAAGCGATAACGAAAGCGGCAGGAAAACCGCGTGTGCGCATGCATGGTCATCTGATGCTTCGGTTTACGTAGCACCAACTATCGCTTACACCAGGGGTGTCCAACCCAAATGACCTTGCGGGCCACTTTGGAAAAACATTATAATTTTGCGGGCCGCACATAAAAATGTGTACCTTTATATCAGATTTGGAAACAAAAAAAATTTATTGGAGTGGAAATTTAAAACAGAGTGAATTATTATTATTGTTTTCATTATTTTTCATGTATATAGACATAGATAACATAATAATGTTTATATAATATAATAATGCAGTGATGAAATAATGTTTAAAATATTACAGTTGCCATTTTCTTGAAAATTACGGTGTTCCTATTGAATTGATCTTTCGTTACTCATTGTTGAAATTTGATAGTGCTGTCATTCGCAAACCATTAAGTATACATTGTCATTTATCTTTACCGTCCTGAAAGTTTTTTCAAACTTTAAAAAACATCTCTGACTGCCTCTTGCTTTTGGGGCACTCCAAACAGAAAAGAGGAGGAGAAATGAAAGTCGCACGCACAGAGAATCATGTACCATCCATAATAAATGATATGCATAATGCAATTCGAAATTTATTAAAATAGTAATTTACTATAGTAAAATCAAATGTAACTGTTTGATAAAATATAAATCTATTTTAATCTAAAGGACATTTCTATTATCAAAAAGGATTTATTTTAAAACAAGAACAGGTAACAGGCAAATAGATTGTATATATATATATATAAATTTCCCCTCAAATAAATTTCAAAAGGTAAAAACTTTAAAAATCTGATATTTAAAAAAATTTTAAAAGAATCGGTGGGCCGAAACTTACGTACTGGTGGGCCGCGTGTTGGACACCCCTGGCTTACACTAATAAAGACTTCTAGAATTGTTGTTGTACTAAGAATTATAAACAAATATTCTTGTTTTGTGTCGTCATTATCGCGCCATGGAAGCGTTTCTGACCATGCATTCCTATGTGATTTTCTATTGTCTAGGTGTGCTCTATCTGTCCTGAAAGTTTGTAACATTTGTATTGATACACCCTGTATACGCCTTTTCCACACAATTACAAACTCTTCCATTGCGTCTGCTATCCGTTAAACAAATCTACAGGCCTTACTTAATTCAACGAAGGATTTACTTATTTTAGAGAAGGATTTATTTATATACGAGGGTTGGAGCATAAGTCATATGGCAACTATATTTTTTCTTGTAGATATGTGAACGGATCACAAACGTATATGTGTCGTGTGGAAGTTCTGCAGGCATAGTGTGTATGCAAAACAACAGATGGATCTGTGATAGCTGGTAATAGCGCAGCGAGGGCTGTGAAATCAGTTAGTTGGTGGAGTGTCGTGTGAGATGGAAGTAACCCGTGTTACATCAAAATAGCGGTTCTCCAAGGAGAAATTCGCCCTGTGACTTTGATCTCATTCCCAAGATTAAGAAACAATACGTGGTAGACGGTTTGCAACACGAGATGACATTGCTAATGCTGTGCGCCTACAGGTGACCCGATTCACACATGGTGCGGCAAATGCTGAGGACTGATGGTATTCAGCGCCTCCCACGTCATTGGCAGTGGGTGGTGACATTAGCAAGGGGACTACATTGAGGGTCTTTAGGCCCAGGTTTATCATGTCAACTTTATGTGTACTGTGTTGTCATTCTTTTGCACAGTGAAGGCCATAGTGCCCTGTATACTACCATAATAAATTAGTGTGTTACAATATTTCAGTGCTATTCATTGTCCACACATGTAGATAATACCTAGTCCTTTCGTCTGTATATGTCACATTTTCCAACTGGACTGGTATCTTCAAGAAAAAAAAATAGTTGCCATGACTTTTGCCCCAACCCTCGTATGTACCTTTTCATCTCTCCAAAATACCACATAACTGAGAGTGACTGTGTGAAAAACAGTGGCAGTGGAAAGCGAATTGTGAAGTTAAGGGTTTTTAACATAGTTAAAAATTTATGCTTCTATTACATAAAAAGGTAAACAGAAACATTTTTAAGAAAGAATTACAAATATGAGAAAAGGTTTAGTTATTTATTTAAAAACCAACATCAGATCACCTAACTACTATTTTGACACCTTTTGTATGAAGATTCAATTTTTTTTTTGTTTTTGTAACCTTGATCAAATGGTATCATCTGAAAGAACCTATTTAATATTAAAGTAGAATATGAAGAAAAAAAGTTTTTAAAAGTATCTCTAGTTCAAAGGGAGGTGCATAAGAGTGTACGAGGAACACATGCGCTTTGTGTTTTGCACTGAGCCATAATTCAAAATGAGGCGCACCTTAAAAGCACTAGGCGTTGCCATCCTGATACAAAAATAAACTTTGAAGTTTGATGTTTATCATGAAAGGCCTGTATAGAGCTTATAATTATAATAAGGATCTTCAGTATTCTCTTAAAAGTAAATAATAAATTGTACGAAATATATGTTTTTCAAGTTCACAGTCTGGTTTTGAAAAAAATAAATTAGTCGTTAATAAATCCATACTCAGTGCTTCAAATTATACATTGCCAATTTAATAACATAAAATACATGTTTAATCTGTCAACGTATATGTAAATTATACGAATATAAAATTACATTTATAAATTATATTTTATCATCACTATTAAATTTCCTTTAAATGGAACTTGTTTCAATAGCGAATATGAATAAATGTTTGGAAATAATTACAAAAGGAACCCAATCGCGTTCTATTATTTAATCTATAATGAATTGTAAGATAGTTAAGACAAACATCTTACTTGAAATTTGTATTTTGCTTTCCATTTTTTGATTAATTAATAAATGTTTTACTTATTCCACAAATTAAGACTTGTATTTATTACATCTATTTAATTAAGTACTGTGATCATTTAAGCCAAATTAAAAATTTGTTTCAGTTTCTAATTGAATTTGTGTCGGTGTTTGGTTTCTCGAATTCTAGATAATTTCTATCGAGTAAATTAAAAATAAGAATCTAAACCTTATAACTTTTTCGCAAGTTACAAGAGAGCTAATAACGGTTTTAACAGCTTTTCTATCTTTTTTTAGTTCAGGAATACTTCAGTACGATTAATGGTTTCTTAAAAGTATCGAACTGAGTAAATCCACCCTGAACAGTGGCTCACACAAGGGGGTCCTGAGGGTCCGGACTCCCTCCAAAGCCCTTAACATTTTTCCGATTGATTATAATTCTAAGTATATAGTACGTAAAATTTAATTAAGTATTTGTTATTAATGATTAATTTTATTAATTAATGCTAATTATTTATTCAATCATTAGTTTTTTACTGTGTTTTCTTCCCGAAAATCTACAAAATCAAAAGGAGCATGATACAAGAATGGTGAACTTTCGACCCTGGATCCCCCCCTTGAAAAATTCCTGTGTGCGCTACTGACCATGAATGATGCATTATTTCTATAAAAAAATAAATCGCTCCTATCAAATTTTGTTTCAAAAAATGTTAACATGCTTACTTTGAAATTAATGAAAAAAAAATGAAAATACAAGTAAAAAAAAAGACTTAATATTTACTTAATGTATAAGGAAAAAATTTTTTGCTAGAAAGTTAGCCAAAGGTCTTTTCTTATACCAATTTTCTTTTCTCCTTCTTCATACATCATGCGATAATACATAGAGAGATAGAAAGTATCTTTTCTAATTTTCATATAGTTTCAAAAATCCTATTTTCATATGAATCATTTTCTTCAGTCACTTCTCGTGCTCTTCCCATGACATTGAATAATTTTTCTAGGTTACTTAATGAAATTTTTTGTCTTCTGGTTTGTACATTTTCTTAGATTTCTCTTTCTTTTTCAGAAATTCATTCTTCTGTAGTGATGAACAATATGCAATCAGGAAGCTGAAAATCTATTTAAATATATTCCATGACATCGGCATGATTCACTGAATCTAAGCTTAAATAACCTCCACATTTCCAAACGTTTGAGGATCAAAGTCACAAAACTCATTAAGGTATCCGACTACGTTCGGAACCATGATTTTAAAAAAGCGCATAAATGGATAATTTTCACGATATTTACTGTTACTTAGATTAGAATACATGTATAAAATTGTTTTAAGGAAATTTTGACAAAAAAAATTATTTAAATACAATATTTTGGCAAAAAATTAACTTAGAATAACCTTTTTTCCAAATGTTCTCCTTTTGTGAAAAAGGCTTCTATTATAATAATATTTTGCCTGTATATACCTCAGACCTCTACACAGAGGCTCAACTATGAGTTTTGAAAAATTCACATTATTTTCAGAGTTAAAACCCATTGAAATAATTATCGGCGTTTTTCTTCTTAAAATTTCTCCCCTCTGTTGTCGTAAAACATGTATAGACCCACTTCTGAGTTATATATTTTAAAAATTCTAGTTGAGCCTCTGTACAGAGGTCTGAGCTATATACAGGCAAAATATTATTATAATAGAAGCATTTTTTCCCAAAAGGAGAATATTTTGAAAATGGGCCATTCTATGTTCATTTTTTGTCAAAATATTGTACTTAAATATTTTTTTATTGAAATACTATTCTTAAAACAATTTTATGTGCATTTTCTCTAATCTAAGTGACACTAAATATCATAAATATTATCCATTTATACTCTTTTCAAAATCACGGTTCTGAACGTAGTCGGATACCTTAAATCCACAAAAATGATACAATGTATTTATATTAACAAAAGTTTAAATAATACCATGCATAAATTATTTTAAATCAACATATTGGTTAAGCTAGTTGACATAATTTTTTTTACTCTTAAAATAAAGATATTTACTCTCCAGTCTTTTTTTTTTTAATATTTGAATAGATTTTTTTAAAAACTCTTGTAGAATGAATTACCGTACATTTGAATATATAACTGTTGTTCATTGTGGAACAGTGCAATAGATTAAATTTTGTATTTTTGTACATAGTGCGAATAATATGTAATATACCCCAGTCAGTTTGAAAACTGAGAAATATAAATTAGAGTTGATGTGTGTCCTTAATATCTCTCTTTTATATAGATATAAATGTACTTGTAGATCCAATACTGGTAAAATGGAATTCATATGAAGCAGCAGAACTGTTACAGTGAACAACAACAAAATAATAAAATATAAAGACCTTAAAAGAAAACCATAGGGTTATTTCCGTGTCTAAATGCTATTCGATTATGCATTCTGTTTCCCGATTTTGACTCCACTACCATGCAATGTGTCCATTTTTCTGGGTCGTAAATATTTAAATATCGTCTGAACAAACCGGTAAAGGGGTATTTTTCAAAGTTAGTCCCGAATTTGGAAATACCTATTCTAAATCCATCACGCTAATACGTGATAAATGCAGCTGCCAGTGTGAAATAGTCTGACTACCAGTGGTGAAAATTGTGGTTTGACCTTGCCTATTGATGTATCCTGTTTCAAAAGTTCTTGTTCCAAATTCGACTGGCGTGAGAATCTTATCATTTTACCCAAACAATTTAAATTGCCTTCTTAACGATTACGATCATAAGATTATGCATTATCTTTTCCCCGAATTACGAACAAATGTGTATTAAACTAGAACTTGGTTGTAGTTATTATAGATGAATTGTTATGTCTGGCGATCTGATGCACAAGAGACAATAAAAGGCAAGGCGAAATATCCCAGACCGGCATGCTTTGCTTTTTGTACATCAAATAAGTTTTCTTTTTGATCATCTTAATCTTGTTATTTAGGGCAGAATGAAGAAAATATATTTTTTCATTGCTTACCCGTATAGGAAAAACTCTTAACAATAATGATAACAAAAATAATTTTAGTCGAAAAAAATTAATCTGGCGAAGCAATTATCCATAATTAGAAACATTTTATTTCTCTTTGTTTCAGGAAATTAATACATATTTTGACGGTCTTTTTTGTCTACGTTACATTCATTTTTCGCAAAATGAATTTTTCTTGAGAGTCACAATGTTTCAAAATTGCACTTATAATATAAAAAGAATCATTCAGAAGTATTTTTACTATCTTGATAATTTATTGAAGAAAACTTAGTTCACACATAAAATAGTCTTTAGTGTGAGTTTGTTTTTTTTTTCAGGAAAATAACGCATTGCTAGAGCTCAGTTTCATAAAATATGCTTCGTGTATATAAATGAGTTGAAAATAAAATACCAGTCACAGTAAGAAATTTATACAATATTTAAAATTAGTTTTTATTTGTATATATAATTGGCTTTCACAACACTTTTCCAACTAACCTCTGGGATCTCTTTTAATGAATTGTTTGACTGATTCGAGAATTTTGCCTTGTGCTAAAATTAAGATTGCTATTTAAAAATATCTGTATTGGAAAAGTGGAGGATGTTGAGGTAATAATTATATATAAAAAGTTTTAAGATCTCTACCACTTTCCATAAGTTGTAGGATTAATTGCGATTAATTGTTATTGGAATTGGCGAGCGAGATTGTAGCGCGCGCGGTCGTGGAATTTCGAATGAATTGGAACTTGCGTGGCTGTAATTCAAATCCTCTAGCAAAAGTTAAGTGAATTTCATTATTATTGATTTGGATTCGAGATTCCATTTCGCTTCCTTTGAATAACCTTTAAGTTCTTTTTATTGAAGTAAATGAAAGTTGTCAAGTTTACAATGTGACTCTTGAAATATCTCCTTACCACATCAATACGAACTCTGGTTCGTTTCATATGGAAAACTTATTTTAATTTTTTCAAGATCAGGAAATATGTAAGATTTAACAGAAATCATTTCTTTCCTTTCTAATCCGAAAATTCTTTTACATAGAATATATATATATATATATATATATATATATATATATATATATATATTATATATATATATATATATAATATTATTTAAAATTCAGAAACCCCGAGTGTGGGCCCTCTTTCTAATATTTTTTTTTATTTCTAATGGCATATTATGTGTGAACAGAGTTCATCTCTCAATCTACCTAGTACATTCACCAGCTGGTATTTTTTTTTAGTGCGGTGCCTATTGCGGATACCATCACCGCTGAGAATTTTTGACACCAGTTCCTCCTGAGGAGGCATCTGAGCTCTGACGATGCGAACCTTGTACTAGGATTTAATTTTGCCAAGGACCCCCCTAGGGATCTTTCACATGCCATATAATCATACGACATGGCCGCTGTCGATTTTCTGCATCATGAAAATCCATCGACTTGGGCCGGGGTCGAACTCGCAACCTTGGTACAGAAGGCCAGCGACAAACCAACCACGCCATCCAGCCGATTTCTTTTAATATTAGGAAAACAAACGTTTTAATATGTGAAATGAATCTATAGTTATCATAGTATGAGTTATATATATCGTTATTTTTGATCGCATAACAATACTTGATGTCAGTAAGAACTCTATATGAATAAAATTAGGTTCAATTATCAAATGTACATAACTGTACTTTTCCAGTATCTCATTATTTAGTTACACCTTATCGAGAGAGGTTGTTCTGTTGCAGTACCTCCTCCTCATGTTGGTTGAGGTAGGGATCTCGCTCATCATTTAGACTTCTGGGGGATCCGAACACAGCATCAATGGAGAAGTCATTGAATCAAACTCGAAATGATGAAAATCAAGAAATATGAACAAGTTACTTTTATTAATTTAAACACTAGAGATGGTTTCTCGACATGCAGAAAATCCAAGCTAAAGAGTAATAACAATTTGTTATCTGAATAAAGTGCAGCCCTTCAGCCTTGAAAATCCGAAAACCTCCGTAATCTTGAATATCAAAAGATATGAAAACGTGTTTATGACATGAATCAATGGAGCGATATCGTCCAAAAGCATCTAAAATCTTCTCTATAACTTGTGACGGACTCACGCGTCTTTTCTTTAACGTAACCTCTGGGTTCTTTGCGGGCCAAGATTAATGGCAACTCTTTTCCAACCAAAACCCAAGAAGCGAATTGTGAAAAAGAAATGAAAATAAGATAGCTTTTAAATAACGGAAGTTTCAGTAAGTGAAATGGCAATTTTGGGGAATGGTATGTGTAGAAGAGACAAGTGAATTGACAGCCAATCATTGAAGTTACCTGGAAAACAAGCCATTAAAACAAGGAGTTGCATACCATTACACGCGCGCCCAGACGTTTTCCTCATAAGATCGAGATCTAAATTTGGATTAGGTAGGAATGATTATTTGATATTAGGACTTGTAATATTATTTATTAGAAGTAAGTGACAGAATTAAATAATTATAGTGGTCAGTTACGCGATTCGGTTTTTAATTATTACTGTGTGTTTGTTCATTATAGATTCTCTCTTAATTAACATTATCTAAATTGTTAGACATTTAAGTTCTATTCTTAATAAAGTCATATTAAGAATCAAAATGTCTATTCCTTGAAACACTACTACACCTTTAGCTCACGCTGACAATCAAAGATACGGTCACCAAAGGGGGGGGGGTATCACAAACTCTCTAACTATTTATATATGTTTTTCGATATAGTAACGTTCTCTCTTTCTCAATGGTATGAAGGCGTTGCTCTAGCTTAAAGTGCCAATTTGGTTTAATGGAAGAAATTCCGAGTTAAAGATGATAGACCTCGTGGATAGTCCATTTTTGAGGACGAAATGTAAGAAAAATTGATTTTTCCATCTTTATCACAGATTCCAAAAACATAAGTGGTGTTTTTTGAGGATTTCTATCGTCTTTTGTCTAACCTGTAACGGAATTATCTAAATTTCTTAAATTAAAATCCGTATTCATTTTTTTGTTGATTTTTTTTCCTCGCTCCGCTAAATATTAAAATGAGGAACTTCAAAAGGTTCGCACCGTTGAAGAACGTGTTGGCCTCACGTTTAAACTCCACCGTTTAGGAGTCACCAAAGGTCATTTCCTTCATCCATACGTGACCATTATATCATTTTGTGTGTATTTTGCATGGTTAACGGCGCGTTTAACACCCTTCTTTGTTGACTAAACTAAATTGGAACACATTTCCCTAATTAAATTCTTTTTTCTCTTTGCTCGCCATTTTCACAGCAATCATGATATTCTTGTTCGAAAACTCAGTATAAATTATCTCGAGCGTTGGATAGAAATTTAGGCCGAATTTTGTAATTTTCTAATCAAAAGCGGGCATCGTGTACCGTAACAGCGTGTCGGGGGTTTATCTGCGTCTATCAAAAATACGATGCTATAATTATGATAAAACAATCTAATTTTGCTAAAAGGATTTGTCGGATTTTCTGACTCGAAATTTGTGTCAGACATTAGAGGTAATTTAGGTTAAAAAGATTGATAAAGTTACTATGAGGGAATATGTGTTTTCGAGGTACTGTGACGTCTCTCGCGTCTTTCTGATTAACATAACTCCTATGGTACTTTGACGGCCACGATTAATGGCAAAACCTTTCAACCCAATACCAGAAGAGAAACGGATCGAATATGTAAATGAGATATACTATGAGATAGCGCGGCAAACATAGATATAGCAATAGCATAGATAGCATAGCGTAACGAGCTCAGAGATTGTAGTGTGGAATCATTCTGATCCAATAGCGTGACAAAGCTTAGTGTGAAATCTTGCGGACCAGAATAGGCAGTCAGAATTAGTTGCATTGCGGATCAGGAAATCTTCAAATATAAAGTTATAGATTATATTCTCTAGGTCAAGGGACCAGACTGGAAAGGTAATATTAGATATAAGTAATTGAATGGCAAGGATTATTTAGGATAATTGAGATAGAGAATCTAATTGCGTGATCTGACTTAAACCATTGATTTAATTTGGGCTCGACTCTCACTCTAATTAATAAGTGTCAAATTAGAACTTAAGTATTATAAGTTACTCTTAATAAAAAGTTGTATTAAGAATTATGTCTCATCATTTTGATAATCCCCTCCTCTAGCTTACACGCGGAACCGGTAGAACATGGTCATCACAGGATAGCAATGTCTCAATATTTCGGACTTGTAGTTAATTCTGGGTTAGGCCAATGTAGGTGGAAGCCAATTCTACCTGAAATGTACTTTTCAGGGTCGGAGAATGTTACCAGAGTTCATTGAGTGCATCGACAATAATATTCAGTTACTTGAAATCCCAAGTAATCTGTCGTAATATATACCAAAAGTCATCTCAGGAAGGGCTCAAGATTGGTATTCGATATTTGGTTCGTTGTTGGTGCAAAATACAGCCAGTTTTGCGCAGCTCAAAGAAGCTGAATTAGCGAAGGCTTTTCCCGCGATCAAAAATAAAAAGAACTACAGTCGGAGTTTATGCATCACAACAGAAGAAATCAGGAGCGACTGATTTTGTATATAGATTATTAAAAATAGAGAGAAGTTTAGGATTAGGAATGTCCCAAGCAGACTTAGTGGATCATATTTTAGTTCGACTCGAACCACAGGTACAGGACTACGTGGAAGTTAGAAATCCACAAAATACGATACAACTTTTAGAAGTCCTGGCTAAATTCGAAGAGATATTCTTGCAAATTACAAAGGGTTATCAGAACCATAAATATATGTAAGAAAAGACGAGGTCCAAAATGCGCATGGGATGCCTGAATTTTGAAGCTAATGGTAGAAACTGGAGGAATTCGGAAATAAGGGTAGACCAGAATAGCGAGAAATGAGTTTTACGAAAATAGCCGTCAAAATAATAGAGGGTTCGAGAGGAATAGGTTTTAATAATAATGATCAAAGATTCAGCAACAGGGTTACTCATTTCGAAATGAGCAGAAATGATAATTTTTAATAGAGGGACCGTAGAAATAAAGGGTTCAGTAATTTCAATCCGTGAGGCGATAGGACGCAAAGGGACGATTAAATATTGTAAGGGTTAATGATCAACCTCAAGAGGTGTCGACAAGAGAGACAATTAGACTTTCTCCAATATGTATAGCACCTGTAGAACTTCCACACGTACCTATATTATTAAATAACACATTTTTGAAAGCCCTTTATATGGGACACCGGAGCAGATAAATCTTTTATATCGGAAGAAGTATATAGAAAATATTTTTTCTATAAACAAATAAAAATCACTTGACCCAGGTAACCAACAGCACAGGGTGCGAAATGCAAACAAGGGGGATTGTAGGGTGAAATTAAGATCAGACAATTCGAAAGAAATTGGTCATTTGATGTGTTGAAAGATTTAGAATACCCATGTATTCTGGGTATAGATTTCATAAGTGCGTCAAGAATGGTATTAGATTTTAATCAAAAATCGTTGAAAATTCCAGATTCTCAAATAAATAAGGTGGTTGAGCCAATTAAAGAGGAAAAAGTTGAGATAGATTTATCTAAAACAAATTAGAGTAGAAAAACAAAAACTACAAAAATTGTTTTGAAGTGGTTTTAAAAAAGTTGTTCTGAATATATAAAAACCAGGTCTTACTCATGTCTTATACCAAAAGCAGAAATTGACACGGAGATAACCCACCAGTAGCTTCAAGGCCTTATAAGTATGATCACTAAGCAAGCAATAATAGATTTTCACATACAAAAAATGTTACAAGAGGGAAACGATTGTTCCAATTCAGTCTATACGCGTCACCTGTTGTTGTATTATGCAAGAAAAATAATGGGTTACCACCAGCGGATAATCGGAAACATATAGATTTGCAGTAGACTATAGAAAATTAAATTCGATCACAAAGTATCCACTGATACCCATACCGTTAATAGATGATTTATTAACGAACATACATATACAACAATAATGTCATCTCTTGATCTAAGAAGTGGGTATTTTTAATGGCAGTAAACCCCCAGCGATATAGTTAAGACCGCATTTTGTAGTAAAAGTGGCACATATGCTTTCAAAGCGGATGCCATTCGGCTATCAGGAGCAGCTCCAATTTTCAAAAGCAATTGACATAATCCTGGAAACCGGTGATAGGGAAGTTTGTGAGAGGTGTTTACATGGACGACGTTATCATCGCGTCTCCATCATTCACTCACCATGTTGAACATTTAAAGAAGAGTTTTCGTTGTTAAAGGATGCGGGATTGACATTAAATAAGGAAAAATGTCAGCAAATTCGGGTGCGATGAATTGAAATATTTAGGATTAATTATTAGTAAAGAAGGAATTAAAACGGATGAGACAAAGGGTTAGAGCTATACAAGAGATGAAACCACCCCGTAACTCAAAGAGGTATCTATAAGTTTTTAGGTATATCACAGTGGTACATGAGAGTACATTAAAAATTATGCGGATATTTGTGAACCACTTTATAATCTTAAACGAAAGTTAAAAAATTTGTCTGGTCAATGAAGCACAAAGGCATTCGAAGAAGAGGTCAAGGAGGCTTGGTAACAAAAGCGCCAGTTTAAAATTACCAAACTTTCAGGAACCATTCGATTTATTTACAGATGCCAGTTCGATTGGTTTTAGGGCAGTACTAAACCAACAAAACAGACCGGTCATATTTGCGTCACGTACACTGAACAACGCAGAGAGGTACACAGTAACCGAAGAGGTATGTCTAGCAGTAGTATGGGCATTGAACAAATTTAGAACATATTTAGGGTATTACAATTAAGGTAATAACAGATCACGCCACATTAACACGCCTAACACATGGCAAAAAATTTATCGAGTAGGATGATTAGATGGGCACTAAAGTTAGCAGAATTCAATATAGAATGGGAACATAGACCGGGAACTCAAAATGCAGTGGCTGACATTCTCTGTCAAGGAATCAATTAATAGTATAATGGGTGATAAAATTAATTGTGCCTGCATAATCAAAAGATTTGGTACTTACTTCGCGAGAACAATTGATAGAGGAACAGAAAAATGACCCAGAATTAGGTCCTTATATATAGATATTTAGAAAACCCGGAAGATAACTCGGTTAATGCAACGATATGTGAATTGGTCCCACGATTTCCGTTTAATTGAAGGATTGTTATTTTATGCGAAACACGCAACGTCATTAAGGTGAAATGCGCGTGTAGCATTTCCAAAAATCTTTAAGGAATGAAATGTGAGAAATTTCATGACAAGCCAATAAGTGGACACGTCGGCAGATTTAAAACGTATCATAAAATTCGGGACGTTTGTTATTTCCCGTACATGAGAAAATTTATTGATCAATATATGTCTCTACATGCCATATGTGCCAAGTTAATAACTATAAAAACGCGTTACCAACTGGTCGGTTAAATCAATTATATCGAATTATCCAGATAGAGATAGTGACGTTAATTTATTGGGCCGTATCCTATATCGAGGAATAAGACGTAACCGCTATATTTTAGTAATAACCGATCATTTCAGCAAATGGGTAGTACTTTTACTCTTAAAGAGCCTCATCTCGTATAATAGCGGATATTTTTTTGATAACTTTGTATATCGCGTTATGGAGCTCAATAAAATTAATAAGTGATAATGGTCCCCAATTTATATCCGAGATTTTTGAGCACTTAAGTAAAAGATTAGGCATAAGGCATGTGAAGACTGTTGCATATCGACCACAAGCAAATCGGACTGAAAGAGTTAATCGAGATATAGTGCAAATGATTGCAAATTACGTTAATGATCAACATGATACTTGGGATCGAATTCTTACGTGAGTTTGCTTACGCTATTCATTACGGCGGTGAATGGAAACAACAGGAAAAAACTGCAGCTGAGTTATTTTAGGTCGAAAATTGATTTTCATTTTAAAAAACTAGTTATGATGAGCTCTAAATTTAAAAATTCAAGATATACAAAAAGCTTTTAAAAGAAGCTAGACTAAGTACGAAAATTAAACAGGAAGGTGGGAAAAATATTATAATAGACGTAGAAAGGACAGCATAAAATAAAGGTAAATGATTGGGTTTTATTAGAAACACACCCTGTAAGTTCAGCTGCTAACAAAGTATGTGCTAAATTTAAACAAAAATTTGAGGGACCTTACTTATAGAGGTCTAAGTTGGAACTTTTAACAATATTGTAATATGGAAATCGGGAAAAAGATTAACGGTTAACGTAGATCAAATAAGAATATATCGTCATAGGAAATGTGACGAAGGTCGAATTAGGAACAGGTATCCCAAATGAGTATAAGATCAAGTCAGGAAAACTAGTACTTCGGAAAAAGTACACCAAGGATTAAATGAGTCACAATATGGGAAAGAAAAATCTGCGGTGAAACGTAGGTTAGAACTTAAAAAGGGATTGGTAACCAATCAAATCAATACAAAAAATACAGAAGGACCCAGCAAAACAAATCACTGGTCAGATCACTACCTAGTTCAGTAGGGAATGAAAATAAAAGTATAAAGGTTTAAATATAACCAAGGAAATAAAAGATCAGGTATATCGGGGACAAGTGGACCACAAAGGAAGTGGCAAAGAAAGGGTAGTAATAATAATAATAATAAAGACAAATGTCATCTAGTACTATTTTGAGGAATAGAAAAAAGAGCGGGAGAGAATCAACTGAAGTTCCATTTGAAAAGAAGTATAATCTAAGGCCACGACGAGGAGAACAGAAAAGAACCACAACCAGCCAAGAACACAATTGGGAGAGAGAGCAGGGAAAGAAGACAAAGGAGATTACAAGCCTTACAACAAAAATTCCAGTACAAACAAGGAATGAAAAGTGATGACACCTCATCGTTGAATGTGAACTGATGGGAGACCGAATATAAAAATCAGGTTGTATTGTTTCGTTTTATGATGCTTCAACAGAGTAGTCGGAAGAATTGTACAAGAAGAGTCTCGGGCGGTGCTTAAAGTTTATAAGCCAAGTCAAACACTACAATGAGTGTTCATTTAATTTTGGAACTTTGACTTGTTAAAAATTTTTTCTGAAGAAAAACATTTGTATTCACACATTTGTTTACTTCGATGTATGACTTCGTGAGATGCGAAAATTCCTTTGGTTATTTGTTATAATGGTTTATTGAAAAAAATGTTTGTAATTGTATAATATGTGTATATATATATGTTGTTGTATTGTTACGTATTATGAGGCATCTGGTTCAGGGGAAACGCGGCGTAGTCAAGGCACTAACAATAATAATAACGGCGCTGCGCAGCTCATTTGGGATTTTGTTTGGAAACCAGATGTAGGGATGGAGATAAAATTTATTGTGATATATAGATGGTATGTAAGAATGATTAATATTGGAAATAGATACTCAAACCAGTTTTCATTTCAGGAGACTGACCCTGAAAATCTTGAACTTCAAAGTGTTTCAGGCTGTTAAGAAAGGGGCAGAAGTAATAGCTCCATATGAAGTGTTAAGATTGGGTCTGCACTTTTGCAGAATGGTAGTTTTAGAGTGTATAAATATTTTTAAGTAACGAATTGTAAAAGTGAGAGTGGGCACAAATTAAACAGTAATTATTAATGTTGGCCTAGTTATTGGAGTAAAATTTATTGTCACGAGTTTAAAATTAAATTGAATATTAAAAAATTCTAAGATGAGTAATGAGAATAAAAGTCAAAAGATAAATTTTTGGAAATTATAAAAGTTAAAATTTAAGATTAAAAATTTCAATGAAAATTAAAGTCAAGATAGATATTGGAAATTATAAAAGTTAAAAATGAAGATTTAAGATTAAAATTTAAGTAAAACTCAAGCGAAGAAATTTAGAAATAGAGATTTAGACACATGAATTTATTAGGGCATTGAGAACCCTTAAGTAAATCACACGTTTTTTTTTTTTTTCTTCTTGGAGGGTTGTGACGTCTCTCGCGTCTTTCTGATTAACATAACTCCTATGTTCTTTGACAGCCACGATTAATGGCAAAACCTTTCCAACTAATACCAAGAAGAGAAACGGATCGAATATGTAAATGAGATATACTATAAAAGGATAGCGCGGCAAACATAGATATAGCAAACCTTTTGAATATTAACATAGCGTAGCAGGCTCAGAGATTGTAGTGTGGAATCATTCTGATCAATAGCGTGACAAAGCAGTGTGAAATCTTGCGGACCAGAATGAGCAGTCAAATTAGTTGCATTGCGGATCAAGAATCTTCAAATATAAAAGTTATAAGATTATATTCTCTAGGTCCAAGGGACCAGACTGGAAAAGATAATATTAGATATAAGTAATTAGATAGCAAGTTATTTAGGATAATTGAGATAGAGAATCTAATTGGACGTCTGACTTAAATACGTGATTTAGCCAATTTGGGCTCGACTCTCACTCTAATTAGTGTCAAATTGGGAGACTTGGCAGTATTACTTATAAGTTTACTCTTAATAAAAGTTGTATTAGAATTATGTCTCATCATTTTGATAATCCACACCTCTAGCTTACGCGGAACCGGTAGAGACAGCATGGTCATCACAGGATGGCAATGTCTCAGTACAAACCTAAAATTTCTGGATTTCTGCTTAAGTCTGATTGGAGGAATTTTGTAAATTAACTGAATAACTGCTTGCATCTTTTATGTGGAAATGAACTGAAGGTTTACTGAAAACTGGAATCATTCATGGATACATACATGAAGGGCCAGGAATTAAGCTGAGAGCTTAATTTATTGTAGATTTTTTCTCAGTGCTGTTATATAAATATTAAAGATCGTACTAAACTGCATTCAGTCAAATACATTTTCTCTTATGAAATCATAATTCTAGGTTAAAAAATAGACTAAATGTACTTTTTACAATAAAAGCTATCGAATCGTTTTACATTACTTATTCGACATTATCTATCTGTGACATTACGAAAAAAATCAATTTTTAAAATCAGTTTCTGGAGTCTGGTTGTCAATGTTGTGTAGTATATATGTCGTAGGGAAACGATAAAATTAGGGCTTTCGTCAAATCGCTAAAGGAGATGACCAATTCACGCAAGATGTTAAAATAACGTCTCTTTGATGCCTTTTCCCTGTTGTAAGTGAATTAGATATATACTGTCGTGGGCTTTTTTGCAGCGCACGCCAGAAATGCTTGCAGATGGCAGAATTGTTTCCTACTTACTTGACAAATATCGTTATATTTTGGACACTTCACACAATATATAAATTATAGCCTATGCTATAAATTATAGCCTATGTGTTATTCTGATGTATAAGCTATATTACTGTTAAGTTTCATTAAAATCCATTCAGTTGTTTTTGCGTGAAAGACGGACAAACATCCTCACAAACTTTCGTATTTATAATATATATCTCCTCACATTCAGATTCCTGGAAGTTAATTCGATGTTCTAAGATTACAGCGGATTTGATTGACTTGCATAATGAAGGATTAACAGAAAGAATGTCGTGAATGGATTTACATAACTAAGAATTAGCAAGAATGCTATGAATGGATTAACATGCTTAAGGATTAACTGGAAGAATACTATCTTGATTTCATTAAAAACAATTTATAGATATGTGGAATACGTATGGATTGATTGCATTACATTTGAACTTTGAAACATGTATGGAATTTCAGAAATCAAGCCAATATATTTTTTCTTATCAATGAACCAACACTCTAAGTTATTCGTCTGTCGCCATTTACAAACTGTAATAAAAGTTTTAATAAAACCAAACGAAATTCACAATATTCACTTGAAATTTTCTTTATTTTCTTTCGAACATAATTTTCTGTTATCCACTTTATGAAGACACTATTCTAAAAACTCGTTTCGATATTGCCACAAAATGAAAGGTGCTAAAATACAAATGAAGGACGCTGTTCGTTTGTTTCTTTTATTGTCTTCTTATTGAAGATAGACTCGCTGTAGCTGATTGGTCATGGTCGAGAACCGGCGTTATCGAGTCGGGGTTCAAATCTTAGTGTCATTGAAGATCCGTGGCGTAGAGCAACTGATGCATGTTAAGACTGTTGAGTCTAAGTCGTCTCGTTTGCGTGGTGTAGAAATTTAGAAGGGGTTGCCAGCTGATGTGTCGTCCTTATCACTTGACAGTTGTTCAAAATTACGACATCCATCGTCATTAGCCTTCGTGTTGATTCAGAAAGCGCCGTAAACTAGAATAAATAAAATTTGTACAAAAATAAACCACAAGGAAGAGGAGGTCATTTCACGCAGGGGAATCTCTCTGCGTAATATTAATTAAAAAGAACCAAATCTAAGCAAAACATTTTTTTAAAAATGTCGTACAATCACCAATTTTTTATGTGAATTTATTTACTTTCTTAATATTTTATTGAAAGCATTTTTAAAAATTTAAATAATTTTTGTTTAAGGTATCCAACTACGTTCGGAACCGTGATTTTGCAAAAGCACATAAATGGATACTTTTCATGATATTTAGTGTCACTTAGATTAGAACACAAGTATAAAATTGTTTTAAGGACACTTTGACAAAAAAAATTATTTAAATACAATATTTTGGCAAAAAATTAACGTAGAATAATCTTTTTTCAAAATATTCTCCTTTTGTGAAAAATGCTTCTATTATAATAATATTTTGCCTGTATATAGCTCAGACCTCTCTACAGAGGCTCAACTAGAATTTTCGAAATATATAACCTAGAAGTGGATTTATCCATATTTTACGACAACAGAGGGGAGCAATTTTAAGAAAAAAACGCCGATAATTATTTCAATGGGTGGTAACTCTGAAAATAATGTGAATTTTTCAAAAATTCTAGTTGAGCCTCTGTAGAGAGGTCTAAGCTACATATGGACAAAATATTATTATATTAGAAGAATTTTTCACAAAAGGAGTACATTTTGAAAAAAGATTATTCTAATTTAATTTTTTTTGTCAAAATGTTCTTAAAACAATTTTATACATGCATTCTAAACTAAGTGACACTAAATATCATGAAAATTATCCATTTATGCGCTTTTTTTTAAATCATGGTTCCGAACGTAGTCGGATACCTTAAGATTCCTTTGGGGAGTAACACGGGAAAAGCTTCCAAACGATGAAAATTCATGCACATCTTAACCTTTACATTTTGTTTAGATAACTTCTTTGACACACACACCAATCTCTCGTAAAAATATTTATACAATATTAATGTGTGTGTAAAATATCAAAATTATAATGTGAATAGAATTTTAAAAAAAAGGTTTCTTTTGTGTTATAATTTACCCTTTTGAGAAATTGCTATGTCAAGTAAACACTTTTACCTTTGGTAATTCCTACTACCACCTGATTTGAATGATTAAAATACTTCGAATTTAGCTAACGTAAAAATTTAAACTATATTAGGAACAGAAGAAATTTTTGTTTATTTTCGAATAAAAATTGAAAAATCAATTCTTTTCACTGCTTTTTGTAAAATGATCCTTTTAAGGGATGTTTACTGTACTCAGAGTAGAACGAAGTATTAAAAATATACGTTAATAATAGTAAATAATATTCTGTATCTTTAAATGATCAGGTGCGTTAGTTGTTTCAAAAACAGCTGTCGCTAACTTTTAGAACTTCATGGAATGTATAATTCCCTAAATGTAATATATTTTATATTTAGCGGACCAATAATGTTTGACCACTATATGGCCAATCCACTGTAGCTATATTGTCGCTTTTATACGTCTCTTTTTGCATTTCTTTATCATTGAAAAACAACGTCACGAAGAGCAAGAACATAAACGGCAACGCAAAGCAATATCAACAAACAGAAGTGATATGCCGTCAATTTATCATGGTTGCCAACTCTCACTTTCAAAAATGCAGTAGTCGATTACCAAAACGCTAAAAAGCAAAAATACACTAAACGTGCTAAAAATTCAAAACTCAAACCGAACTGTGACATCTCGACCTTGACATTCTTTCCATGTGGATACCTAACGCAAATCAAACATCTCGAAGGGAAGTAATAATTCGAAAGATGGGAAGGGAGAATAAGGAAGAGGTCAAAGATCTACGCAAGAGAGAAAGTGAATCGTTTCGACATTTTTTTACTTTTCTTACCGTCGTATTTAACCTACTTTCTTGCGAATGGAAAGGTGTATTTACGAGCCGGAAGAAATGGCTTTTGGGTCGATTGGTAAAAGGAAAAGTAAAAAAAAAAACTTTTCACCGTGTTTCATAACGGAAAATTTTGTGTTAAAAAGTAATGATGATGTTTTGAAGGTGGATTCATCCCGTTGAAATTGGGGATTTTGTAATATTTATGCAGTGTTTTTCCTTCAAAATTAGAACGGGACTCATTCAGACTTTTTTTTCTAAAAATATACTCACTGAGGTTTGTTTACAGAAGGAGAGAGTGTCTTATTCTTCAAGTTCAAAACCAATAACATAGGTCTTCAAACTTTGTTAACTCAGGGAACCCTTAGAACTTTCAGGTGTTTTCAAGAAACCTCAAAAATATTTGAAGTAGATCAACATGATGTAGATACTACTTGTGAAAACAATTTTTTAAAAATACTAGTCGATAACATTAAATCACAGATATCACTCCCAACTCTCAAACTTATTTCAAAATTTCATTCTTTGTTGTTAATGGCTGCGATCTACCTGACTTTCAATTTCGCTTTTTTGCCATACATATAATCGTAATGAATATTTATATTGTTTAAATGGACCAAGATCTGAATACTTTCGGAGCCTTAATTTTGTAAAAGTGTATAAATAAGTACCGTGAAATCCAGCATATAACGTTCACCCATACTTTCAAGCTACATTTTTTTAATTTTTAGGTATATTCGCCGTATAACGCGCATCCCCTTTTCCACGAAGGAACCTGAAATGTATGTATGCAACGCTCTTATGTTTTTAAGTCATTTATTCGAGGTATAATCCCAGACATTTGAAAAAAATGTACAGTATACTTCTAGAACAACCCTATAAGTTCATTAGGTATGTCATTCCTTTTAAATGAACAATATTCCAATCTATATAGAATTCTAATTTTTTTTAATGTTTATCTCTTTTTATTTTTATTTTTGAAGCTATCATTTTTATACCCTACGTATAACGCGCACTCGTAAATTTCGATCAGATTTTTTGTGTTAAAAGTGTACATTATACGCCGGATTTTACGATATATTTTTAAATATTTTAGTGTTACTTGAATTAGAATACACATAAAATTATTAAAGTAAAAAATTTGAATGCAATTTATTGGCAAAAGATGAAGAAAAAAAGGACATGCTTTCAAAATATTCTCCTCTTATGGAAAATGTTTCTATTATAATAATATTTTGCTTGTATACAGATAAAACTTCTGTACAGAGTCTGAACTAAGACTTAAAAAATGTAATTTAGAAATAGATTTATTCATATTTTGATATATTACAGTGGAGAAATTTTAACAAACCATCGGTTTTTATTTCGAATGATCGTAACTCTGAAAATAATGTGAATTTTTCAAAACTCCTAGTTCAAGCCTTGTAGAGAAGGTTTAGCTATATATACGAAAATTATTATTATTATAGAAGTCTTTTCCATAAGAGGAAAATAGTTTTGAAAATCTGTCCTTTTTCATTTTTTCCCCTAAAAATGGCATTTAAAAATATATATATTTTTAAAAAAAATTCTTAAAACAATGTTTTATGTATTTCTTATTCAAGTGACACTAAATATAAAAAAAGTATTCATTTATACGTATTTGAAACGTTAGGCTCCGAACGTATTCAGTAACCTCATTAAGTTTAATTATTAAGGTATCCGACTACGTTCGGAACCGTGATTTTAAAAAAGTGCATAAATGGATAATTTTCATGATATTTAGTGTCAGTTCGATTAGAATACATGTATAAAATTGTTTTAAGATTATTTTGACAAAAAAAATTATTTACATACAATATTTTGGCAAAAAATTAACCTTGAATAATCCTTTTTCAAAATGTTCTCCTTTTGTGAAGATCTTCTAATATAATAATATTTTGCCTGTATAAAGCTTAGACCTCTGTACAGAGGCTCAACTATGAGTTTTGAAAAATTCACATTATTTTCAGAGTTACAACCCATTGAAATAATTATCGGCGTTTTTTTCTTAAAATTGCTCTGTTGTCGTAAAATATGGATGAACCCACTTCTAAGTTATATATTTCAAAAATTCTAGTTGAGCCTCTGTAAAGAGGTCTGAGCTATATGCAGGCAAAATATTATTATAATAGAAGCATTTTTCACAAAAGGAGAACATTTTGAAAAAAAAATTTTCAAAGTTAATTTTTTGCCAAAATATTGTATTTAAATAATTTTTTTGTCAAAATTTCTTTAAAACAATTGTATACATGTATTCTAATCTAAGTGACACTAAATATCATGAAAATTATCCATTTATGCGCTTTTGCAAAATCACGGTTCCGAACGTAGTCGGATACCTTAACCGTACTAAGTTAAGGTTACATTTTTCAATAGCATCGTGCAAATACTTTTACCAAACAATAATACCTCGTAGTTTTTAAATAGAAATAATTTTTTAAATCTTTTATAAATTTTATTTGTTTCCAATTAAAGGATACCTTCTTGAAAGGAATAAATTTTAAAATACTGAAAGTACTCTGATTGCTCTTAATGATTTTAAATATTGAAACAATTATAACAAGCTCTTTCAAGATAATAAAATTAACACTCCGATATCTCACATTGTATTTTAAAAAGAACAAACAGAACAGAAATGAACTATTTGTATTTAACATATGACCCGAATACCTATTGATACGCCTAGCAGTCTGCAACAAGTTTCTAGAAACAATTTATTCTAGTTATGCACCCAGGCACCAGGTATTTGGTCTAGTTTTGATTATATATTAGTGTGTGAACCTTTAACAAAACAACACCGCGTGATCTAGTTAGATGCGATAAGACTGATTAATTTAAATTAAATCTTAACGATTCTGTTTTTAACCTGATTTCAAATCTCCTTTGGTGAAAATTATCTGAAACAAGGATGATACTTTTTTTAAAGAAAAAAATATTTCTAGTTTCGGTTGTGTGCAGAGTAACAATGGGAATAATTTATTCAATCGTCATTCTTTTTAATCTGAAAACTGTTTAAGTTTTTGTAAGTAGATTTTAAATAGAAAAAAAAATCTAAAAATATTCTTGATTATAAAAGAGCAGACATAACATATTTAGATATATGTATTACCAGATTTAGGTTCGTTGGCCCCCTAGGCTCTAGTTAATTTGATGCTCTGAAATATAATAATAATAAGAAGAATAGTAATAATGCATTTGAATTAAATTTAGGAATTGAATTTAGGCATGAATTACGCCTCACATTACGTAAAACCGTAAAAACCGTATTTTGTGTTAAAATGATGAGCAAACAAACACTACATATTGATTTTTTTAAAGAGAAATTAATTAAAAATTTAACGTCAATAGATAAATCTTATGCTAAACGAATTTTTTAGTACCTATTTGTTAGATATTTTAAATTTTACTACTTACACGATTAATTAATTAAAAAAATAATTCTACTCTTTTAATTTTGACATCTTGAGAGGTCGTCAAAGAAAGAAAAGAAGCATTAAAATTCGGTCTTATAGTTGATAAAAAAACAAAATCGATTTAAAATTTTCGCCGAGTAGAAAATTTTGGCGCCTCTAAAAATTTTCCGTCCTAGTCCCGGGCCTCGCGGGCCTAAGCCTAATTCCGTCAATGTGTATTACTTGTTACTGGAACATACACACACATATATATACAGAGAGAGCAATCAAAAGTGATTTTTAATAAATAGGAATTTTTTCTCTTGTAGTTATTGTATATTTTCATAAGGAGGGCGGCGGGAATAATTTTTACTAAGATATGAAGAGCAGAAATAGAAAAATTATGTATTTTCAAAGAAATAATTGCAAATAGCAGATTCAATTCAAAATAAGAAAAGAAAAGGAAACATATTTCCTGATTTTTGAAAATAAAGTTTACATAAAATAAAATGTTTTTTTAGAGATAGTCTTTTATATATATATATAGCCTTAATTATTATTTCAATGGTAAATATTTTTCTTTTAAGCTTTTCGGATATGTTTTCTTGATCATGTGTACCATTTTGTAAATTCTGTTTTCAAAAAATACTTTCAGAGGACTCTAGAAGAAAAAAAAAAGTAATTCGAAAACGAATTCGAAAAATTCATTCAAAAACCTGAAAATCAGTAAAGTAATTCAGGTAAATGTTTATTACTAATGATAAAAGTAAAAACAAACCGAGGACTACTTTTTATCTTTAAAGATATCTTTTTATTTTTTTCTATCGATATATTTCTCTTTCTAAGCCAACTGATTAATTTTAATTGCACATGCTTTAATTAATAACACTTTCGAACAACAAAACAAAAAATCCATTATTTTCCACTAAAATCATCTGATTAATATTTAAATTTTACACATTAAATTAGTAAGAAATGTAAATTAAAATTTGCTGGTGTTTATATTTTAGTATTTTATATCTTCTTTTACTTATGCAAATTATAATACGTGCATTTTATAATCAATGCAAAAAATTACTTTCATTACTTTATTCTTCAGAAATGTACACTATAAATTTTTTTGATAATGAACACAATAGTTTCACTACTCACAACCCTCAAATACTTATTTTCTTATAAGAACATTGAAAACGTCGTTAACATTTTAATGCTAACATTTTTTTTAAATATTTTATCGATACATCTAATTAAAACAAAACTGCTGTGCTTGTTTCTCTTAAAAATAAATATATTTTTATTTTTGAACTAGACGTTACCCTTCCTCTTCGCAGGTAATTTCTCAATGTTGTGTTTGAAGATATGTAGTTTATATATATATAAACTATTGATATCTAAGTCCTAGTAAGCATTCGATTGTATTGAAAAACGTTTTTATAACCCTCACCCCTTGAATTAAAAAATACAGGAAATCTGAGTAATAATCTCTAAAATCGAAGTAGAATTATCTTTTATTTCCTCCCCTAAAATGGATTTCCGCAAAACTCATTTTTAATGGAACTCTACTCCACAACATAAACATGATTGCCAAATTTAAAGTAAAAATCTATTACTTCAAAACAGAAATTTTTTTATCAATAAATTCCGTAACCCTCTTTGAGAATCGATTTCCGAAAGACCCGTTCTTCACGTATGTCAATTAAAAAAGAAAAAGAAAAATGCATACCAAATTTCATTATTGTAGGCCTAGTAGTTCGAAAACGCGAATTTTTTTTTATCAATATTCCCCATCAACTCCCCTCCATGGAGTCGATTTTCGCAAAATCCATTCTTAGTAGATCTCTATTCAGCGAAAGAAACATGTTGGACAAATTTCAAGTATGTGGGTCTAACAATTCAAAAACAGGATTATTTTATATTTTACGCCGTTTAACCCCTCGCAATCTCCTTGGAGTCGATTTTCTCCAAATCCGTTCTTAGCAGAACTTTACCCCATGAAAGGAACATGCCTACCAAATTTGAAGTCTGTAGGTTTCATAGTTCCGGAGATATCGAGATGAGTGAATGAGTGAGTAATTGAATGGGCGAGTGAGTCACCTTTCTTCTTTATATATATAGATTTCAATATATTGCAATACTTAAACTCCAAATATCCAGGTGCTGATTTTAAGTAATTGATTAGAACAGTTTATTGGAAGAGTTTCAAAAATATTAAATATTTCTAAGCAAGGTTTTTATTTTGAATATCTTAAGCCTTTTTAAAAATCGTAGATCTTAACAATAATATAAAATTTTGACCTCATTGACATTTCAAGTCATTTCTATTTGAATGCAATTTATTTGAAAAAAAAAAAGATCATTAAGCCTCTCTCTCTTTAATAACTCTTCTAAAATTAACTTAAATCGATCACTGAATCCGGTTGACCTCTTATTAAGATTCGAACAAAGCCGGACACGTAAAATCTAAGGTAACCTACATATATGAAGGTTAAAATAAAGAACATGAAGAATGAACATCCTTACTGATTTATACAATCCTCCAATTTTGATGGATTAAAGTTTATTGGAAAACTATAAAAGGGAGAATGTGGGACGCGTCTTATCATTATAGTGTTCTTTATTCCACAAAAAAATATTGTATATGGGACACATAACACAAGAACGCTTCAATACACAATTGAGTTTTTGAAAGAATCTTTCGCATAACTTGTAAAATAAGTTTTCACACATTATTAAGGGACAAAGCGAAAGAAAAACGTGATTCATATTTTAAAAGCGACCGAGATTTTTAGTTTTCTGTGAAATTGAAGAACCTGTGCTCTGGAAAGTATAGTTTCATTATTCTGCTTTTATCTAAATCGTGTACCGACTTTTTTTTTTGCTAGTATTTTCTTAAAATTATTATGAATACACGTTTTTTCCATCGACAAAAGAAAAAGTACTCTTGTGCATGTGTTCTTTCCTATTTATTATGATATTAGTTCTGTGAGTACTTCTACTTATTTTGGCATTAAATTTTTATATTTAAATTTTTTGTACTAAAAGGCATGCAGTATAACTATTAAAATCACTCATAAAATCCATACTGGAGACTAAGTACTCTTCATTTATGTCAACAAGTTTATAGTTTTTATGCAAATTCCAATGTTTTTAAAATAAAAATATTCTCGAATAGTTAACTTTGTGTGAAATATTTTTGAGATTGGAATATCTCTATTACTTATTATAATTAGTTTTTCAAAAAAAAAAATCACATCTATTTTAAAGACAGTCATTCGAAGTAATGGGATTTATTGAAATGCAATTTTTTTATTGAAACTGACTTGGAATTCATTTTATTTAGGTTAATATAGTTGCAAAATTGAAGAATAAAAATATTATACCTTATAAATTAAAATATCAAAAAATATCTCTTTTATTTATTTATTTTTATTTTAATTGAAAGAAGCCTTGCAAAAAATCCTTCTATAGAAATTAAACTTAAAAAATCGTTTTCAGAAAATATTTAAACAGTAATAAATAAAATATTCATTCTGACTTTTAAGCTTCAAGTGTTAAAAAAATTGTGTCAAGAAAACTTGTTTGACAACAATTTGAAGTACAATTGAAAGTGTACATTCCTAAAAACAATATCTACATTATTACGAGAAAAAAAAATTCTTCGGTTAAATGGTTAATATTAAAAAAGGACATTTTTCAGCCTCAAATTAAATTTCCTTATTTTCCTGGAATAGTTTTAAAATACCAAATTCCAACTCTATATTAACAAAAGAAAGTTTTTTTTTTATAAATTCCATCTTTCTAGAACTATATAAATTAATTTTTATACAGAAGATTAATGGCTCTTCATTCAACGCCACTTGAGTGTTCGAAAAATTTTTAAGAGTTCATTTCTATAGAACTTTTTCGAATTCTCTTGAGTGACAATGGCGTTAATGAACGAGATGTCTGGTTGCTATGGAAACACGGGCACTGAACCTTAAACATGTGAGATATGCATCAATTGGGCAAGATCTCGATTGAGAACAAATACAGTAATGACTCTACCGTTTGGTCTGTCTGGGTTCCGAACAGTGCCATTTCATTGTCCATTGTTTTCTTTTAGTGAGAAATTCAATTATATTAGAAGTAGTTAATGTGATGAATCGTAGACTTAATTTAATAATTTTCACTTCCAGGAGGTATCTTTTTCTTTTTTTTTAAGAGTAAAATACTTTGAATACGAAATAATCTTCTTTTTAATCTTGTCATTTTGACCCTGATCATACAATTTATATTTAACCATCCCCCATTTTGATTACTATTTTTGTTTTATATTAGGGGGTGGAGGGTACTCTCTGTCCACCTAATGATGAACCAACACCCCCTTGTACATATTATACAACTGTTTATACTCATCGCTCAAATTTTAAAACAGTAATTTACATATATTATATAGTTCTATTTATTTGTTCTTTTTTTTCGCAAAATTCGTTCTTGGTGCTCCTCTTCGATTAAATTAATCGTTGAAGCTGCATCTTTCAACACCTCGATTACCAATTCAGCTCGTACGACACAGGCGAAAGTGGGGTTGCTAACTTGGCGAGTTATCTTGAACGTTGGCATTGTTGCGATAGTACGTAAGATAACGAAAAACTCTTATATATATATATATATATATATATATATATATATATTGTTTACTCTTTTTGTATCTACATTTTAATGTCTCTTGAACTGAATTTCTTTCTTCTTTGGCATTGTAGGTTACACAATTTTTTCACTTGGTATCTTATTTTATTTTATTATACTATGTATTTTGAGGCATTAATTTAGGCTGCGTTGCGCCAATTAGTGTTAGAATATTTAGATATTATATGTATGTATGTTATTTTCTGACAAAATGTTTATAACTATTGTTGTAATAATTGTTGTTACAACATATGGTTATTTTTTCAATACTTTCTCTACATTGAGATAAGTTCTAATTTTTTCTTATTGTTATGTATCTTTAGTAGTATTTTATTCTATAATGTGTGTTTGGTTTAGTGATATTTTATATACTCTTTTTGTATCTACATTTTTTATGTCTCTTGAACTCCAATTTCTTCCTTCTTTGGCATTGTAGGATATACGACTTTTTCAATTGGTATCTTATTTTATTTTATTAGACTCTATATAATATTTTCTCAATTTTCGCTGCAGTCATAGTTTTTTAGAAATTGTTAACAGTCAGAAATTTACAAAAATATGTTCGAAATAGTTTTTTTTATTTGGCATATTTATCAAAATATATATTTAGTTCATATATATGCTATACTTCTATACAATAAATAATGCTGAAATATTGTTAGAAATGGAAATGTAAAATATTTAGCAGTTTAGTAGTTAAAAACATAAAATTTTTTCCAGACAATCAAGCAAAAGGAAAGTATTCTATCTTAAAGAAATAAACAGCAATCTTAAATAAAATATCTGGAATAAAAATCTCATAAAATGTGCAATAAAAAGCACAAACAGTAATTATTTTCTCACACGATATTAGTTAAAAAGCTAAGAAAATATTTATAATTATCAAAAGATATCTAACAAGGAGAGGGCACGACTAAGGAAATTCATTTGGGGTCGAGACTTGGTGTAATAGTAGTACTCATTTAGGGTGTTCAACCCTCAATGTGATTCCGCCGAATGGCCAGTCAATTCGGAGAAAAAAGCCTTAGAAATTCATGCTTAGCTTTCAAACAATTAAATTTCACTTTTCACCAACGATTTCGTAGCTTGGTTGATATATCGTCTGCATACTATACGTGAGGTCTGGGTTCGATTCATCGGTCAATTTTTTTTTCATTTCATTTAATTATTTTAAAATTAAATAAACTTATTTATGAGAGGTTTATTAAATATTAAATGATATTTTATGTAATTATTTTGTATTTTATAAAGTAAAAAAAACTGTAACTATATAAATTTTTATATTAAATTTTATAAATATATTTTTATATTAATAAATAATATTTATAATAAAATATATAATAAATATTAAATTATATTATACATAAAAATTAGTTACAAATAGTTTTATAATGTGAAATAAAATATTCTGTAAATAAAATATTATATATAATATAAAATAATTTATAAAGAATATTATTATTAAATTAATTATTTTATGATTAATATAATAAAAAATATGTCTTTTTTATATATTATTAATTTAATTATTTTATAATTCTATAAAACATTCAATAAGTCCTTTTTAAATAAATTTAAATAATTTTAAAAAGTTTATTTAAATTTAAAAAATTAATAATTATTTCAATAATAAATAATACATTTAATAATGAATTAAAAATAATTTTAATAATGAATTAATAATAATTTTAATAATAGATTAATAATAATTTTAATAATAGATTAATAATAATTTTAATGATAAATTAATAATTTTAAACATAAATTAATAATTTTAATAATAATTATTATTAATAATAATTCTTATTAATTATTTTAATTAAAAATTATTTTAAATAATTTTAAATAATAGTTATTTTAAATAATTTTAATCAATAATTATTTTAAATAATTTTAATTATTAATACTTTTAATTAATAATTATTTTAAATATTTTTATTAATAATAATTTTAAATAATTTTAATAATAAATAATTTAAATAATAAATTTATTTAATTGTTTTACTTTATAAAATACAAAATAATTACATAAAATATTATTTAATATTTAATAAACCTTTCATAAATAAGTTTATTTAATTTTAAAAATATTAAGTGAAATGAAAAAAAAAATTGACCGATTAATCGAACCCAGACCTCGCGCATAGTATGCAGACGATATATCAACCAAGCTACGAAATCGTTCGAGAAAATTGAAATTTAATTGCATAAAAGCTAAGCATGAATTTCGAAGACTTTTTTCTCCGAATTGACTGGCCATTCGGCGGAATTACAGTGAGGGTTGAACTCCCTAAAGGAGTAATACTATTACACCGAGTCTCGACCCCAAATGAATTTCCTTAGTCGTGCCCTCTCCTTGTAAGACTAAATACTTCAAACGCTTTTTCAGTAGAACTGAACAATTTCGAATGTTATTTATTCTTGGGAGAATAAAGCAGATATAATAACAACAGGATACGCGATATAGAATGAAAATTGCCAACATTCCAAATCTATATTCAAATAAATTATAAATTCAAAACATAAAGCATTTGCGACGAAGCAAAAAATTATTTGTTTGATTATCGTTCTTATATTTCAGTAATATAATTAATTAATTAACACTAAAACGACCGGGATTTCGATTTCACTTAAACGTCGGCTGGTGTTTCGACACCGTGATACAAAATGAATAAAAATAAATATAATAGCCCGAACAATTGCTGGACTACTGTTCAATAGGGTTTAGTTTTAAGATTTTTTAATATTATTTCATGTAATTATATCATATATTATGACCCTTTATATCACAAAAAACTGTAACAAAACAAATCACTTAATTTGTGAGAATGCGAGTTTTTTCATCATTATTTATCGTTTTTATGCTAATGTTTTGTACACACCTCATTTGCAATGAATACAGTGATATTCTCAAATTTTCCTGTTCATTTTCCGCATGCCATTTATGCAAGTGACACACATTTTTTAAATTGCATTTCTATTACACTCTTTAATTCTCACTATTTGCGTTTTAGTGAATTCGTAATTTCTTTAAATTCAGTACTTACCTGATTTTTCAAATTTCTTGCTTTTTACGCAATTTGAACGTAATAGCAGATAAGCAAATTCTATGTAACGAAACATTTTAGTATAACTGACTCGTTTCTGCTGTCAACCCAATAACACTGCATTCACGGTTAAATAAATGTGCGATATTACTTCCACAAGTTTGTTTTACTAATGCTATGTGCTTAATTAACTATGTTTTGTTGAACGACAGCTATTTATAATAATAAATTGCTTTGGTGTCGAAACGACACCAGCGGACGTTCTAGGTATATTTAGTTGTAAAGCTCTTAATTAACCTAGAGCCACAAAACGTTTTCTGTGTAACCACTATGGAAAATGATTAGACGTCACGGAAATTTTTTAAATTCCTTTAAAAGTGCGGAAAGGAGAACAAACTAAACAGGCTCCTGTGTCCAATCGACACCGACGGACGTTCTAGTTTGTTTAAAAATAGTCATACAATTCTAAAAATGATTTATTATCAAAGATTTATTATCTAAAAAACGTTGGAAAACGTTTCGAAACAGACAATAAATGTACGAAACATTATTCACGAAAGAAGAATTTTTATTCATATAGTACTTTGCTGGTTTTCCTTTTTGTTTCGTTTGTATATTATTTTAATAAAACAACTATATATCGTCAAAGGTGAAAAATTATATCTGCTACGAAAATTATTTTCGAATTTTTTTTAAAAAAAAAATGGCGAAACAGAAGCAGTGCATCTTTTACTCTGAAATTCAGAAAAAAAAAGAAAGTATTGCAAAAAAGAGAAAAAATTACACAATTACGCACACATGTGCATTAAAACCCGCATGTGGTGATTTTTTTCAAGCTCAGGCGTAAAAGCAAAGGAGAAAAAAAAATGTTAAAATACGTCAGTATGAGTTGTTGCACCACGATATCCATTAATCGAAATTCTTTAGAGGAAACATATCCGAAAATTAATTGCATATGGTTAGAAACCGAGCTCTAATGACCATGGCAGTGCACTACAGGAGACCGGAGATTGCAAAAGCCCTTGTGATTATTAATTTGGGTGTCCTGGTGGGCACAGAATCTAATTTTTCGCTACTGCGAATTAAAGAATGTGCAATGAAATACCATCTTGAATTACAGTCATCAGTTATTCAAGGATTACTGACATTTGTGTTTCGAATTCTGCTGAAATATAAATATTAATTTTAAAGTCTAGTTTAAACTGTGTTATATATTTATAAATTAGGTTTCCTTCTGATAATATGGAGAGTACCTACCGTATCCCTCAAAAGTGTTTGTACACGTACACTAGCAAATTTTCTATAAAATTTAATGTCTCTACTAATAAAAATTAATATATCAGAATTTTAATTTTTTAAAATTACCTGCAACTTGTTATTGTTGAAATAACGTTATCAATTTTTAAAACATAGCATAACTATTATTTTGAAAAATTAACGATAAAAAAACTAGAAAAAAATTACGCTACAAAATTCTTCGTACATTAAAAAAAAAAAAATAGCAACACAACTTTAAATATTGTATTTCTTTTTAATTTAGTACTTAGTAGCATATCTTTTAGCTTCCACACCAATTTTTAAACGTCTTGGTATAGATTTCATCAGTTTTTTTGTAATTTCTACATCAATGTTCCTTCATTCTTCTGCGATCATTGTATTTACTTCACATTTTGTTTTTATATGTCATGTTTTCTTACCTGAAATTCGAATTCTCGCCAAATATGTTCTATTAGGTTTAAATCAGGTAATTTAGGAATTTGGTGACAGTTACATGGACACCAGGGTGTACGTTGAGAAGGAGTGAGCTTGGGGTTTTTATCGTGCTAAAAAATGAAGCTGTCTTTTCTAACCTAAATTTTGGGCTGATAATTTCAAATTGTTCTCTAAAATATTTAAATAAAGCTCATGATTCGTAATACCATAAAAAATACCAAACTACTTGATTCTGAAGCCTATTTACACCTCTACATAAGAATACCTCCACATGTTCCAATTAATTTCTTCGAGATTCCTAATTTTTTTCTCCTCCAAACTATTATAAAACACCCGTCGAAACGCAAATTGTTGAATTTGCTATCATCCTAAACATTTTGCAGTCGATATTGAATTTTCTGAAACTTAATCGCAAGAATTAAAAATAATCAGCAGACATTTCTGAATCCTGTATCCAAATTTAATTCCTCCTTTCACAAAAAAGTGATTTTGTTGTTTGTGTTACCCGAATTTCAAAAATTGCCGGTTTGAACTCAAAAGCATTTCATGAATTAGAATACAGATTTTAAACATTTAAATTCCTGTCAACAAAGAAAAATTCCTGTCTTCAACACAAAGAAAATGCCGGATAAAAAGCTTTTTATTACCATAGTCAAGCTATATCATCTTTTCAAAACAGTTGCTCTAAATAATATCATCATAAACATGCGTGCAAATTAAAGAAAGAAAGAAAATATCAGCGTCCGTACAGCGTATGAACAAAGAATGTACGGGCAAATTGGTTAAGGTGTTAAATAAGGGGTAAAAAGAGCAATACTATCTACATCTTTCAAAATTTCTTAAGAAATTTATACAGAAAATGACTTTAAAATCAGGCATTTTTAAAAGCAAATCTTAGAAATACATTTATATAAAACACAATATTTACAATTACACTGTATGTTATATATAAAATCAAGTTTATTATCTAATTTCCTTAAAAATGAGTAATCACTTCCTTAAAATGAATTATTAGCTCTCAAATCTTTTCATAAATCATATCTCCATATTAACACGCTCCAGATATTGAGTGTTAATGTTACTTCTATGTAATATCCGTCAAAGTGATATAACGCCTTTATAAAAATTTGACATTTGCTTATAATTTGAAGAGTTGGTTTTCATTTTTGTCACTTAATGGCCGTCTGCTCTGTTTGTTTCTTTCACAAGTTCTCTCACTGGTAAATTAAAAGTTGTGCTATTACGAATACTGAAGAGATTGAACTCAAATATCATAAAAAAGATTCTTTATTTCTTTTATTACGAGAACTGGGGTAATAAATGCATTTTGCAAGAAACGGAATGAAATCATTCTTTTTATTTACGCCCTTATTCTTTTTCAATAATATTTTTTTTCCTTTTCCATTTCATGATTCGTAATAGCAAGTTTACTGACATTATATTTATCTTTTGACTTTTTTTGTGTGAATAAACTGTGTCAGGTTCTAGTTTTGAGAATGATATATGATATTTATCTCCAAACATAAAAAAAAGTTTTTCGTGATGCTATAATAAATTTATCTATGCATAAGGTATAGTTAGTAAAGGTCGCCAATATGGTCACCAAGTCGCCAAAGGTTTTGCCAATTTGGCTGCATCGTCAATATTTTGCTAAGTGTCCATTGAAACGCTATTATAATGTGAGAGACGGCGTTTCTTGCGAATATTACAATTTCTATCATAAAATGAATACGACAGAAAGTAATATTAGCATATTTTAAGGAATGTAAGTACAAGTGGAAGTACTAATTAAAATGCTGAGATGAAGACTTGAAATTGATTTTTTTCATTGCCTACATACATTGAGAAAAAAAATAGAACTACATAAAATATGTAAATTACAGTTTTACTATTTGGCATTATGGGTATAAACAGATGTATAATTTGTACAATGGGGGTTGGTCCGCAGTTAGGTGGACAGGTGGTACAGCCCCCATCCCCTAATTTTTATAAATAGTATTAATGACAGAAATTTTTATAAAATCTGTTTTTTTAATGCTATATATAATATTTAAATTGCGATGACTCCAGTATTTTGTTCTCTTTAAAAGTTCTGCTGTACCTCTCATAGATATCTGTTATGATCAGTGGCGCACACAAGAGGGGGTCCTGGGGGTTCGGACCCCCAAAGCCCTTGATTTTTTTTTCCGATTGATTATAATTCTAAGTATATAGTGCGTAATATTTAATTAATTATTTGTTATTAATGATTAATTTTATTAATTAATACTAATTATTTATTCAAGAATTAGTTTTTACTGTGTTTTGTTCCCGAAAATCGACAAATCAAAAGGAGCATGAAACAAGAATGGTGAACTTTCTTCCCCGGACCCCCCCTTGAAAAATTCCTGTGTGCGCTACTGGTTATGATAATAGCAATTAATTTTTGAAATTTGAGAAATGAAATTATTAGTATTCAGCAAATGTTTGCTGTAAATCACGATTTAATCATTTATGTCATTATATCCTGTGAATGAACCTGAGTCGAATAACAGTAGTCTTTATGTATCTATTTCTTCATACTGTACACACAATGTACTCTGCGCAACATATTCTGTCCTATTTTGGTTTAGATATTTCTCATGTTGTAAGAGTTTTTTTTTTTTTGTTGCTAGATTGACAGCTGTAGAAATGAAACATCTTATTACTTAAAACTCGACAACGAAATAAATGGGAGCAAAAAGGCGAGTCAATTTGAAAGTGTTACAAAACACCCTACTTAGCAATTAACTTCAAATTCCGTACTTCAAAGACAATGAAATAATGTTATTACTTAAGAAACACGTACTTCATTAGTGACATAGTCTCTGGATTGTTAATATTTGCTTAATAAATGTCAGCTAATTCAATGTGGCAGCTAGATTTATTCTAAATTAATCTTAAATTCGGACTATAAGTTTGTTACTATGTCAATAAAATAAAAAAGTGGAAAAAAAATTATACTCTGAATTAATGCTCAAGTGTTGATTATTCAACTGCAAAATAGAAAATATTTTTAAAAATTTTATTTGGATTTTTAAACAAAATACGATTACATAATCAACTATTAAATTATATCAAACGATTTTATAAAATAAATTTTCATTACGATTCTAACATTTATTTAATTTTATTTCTAATGATGATAATGTCAAACTTCAGATACTTTGTATCGCCAGCCGATATTATAAAATTATAAAGTATAAAAATTCAAGAAAAAAATTACAGGCCAATAAATTCAGCATACTTTTAGAAAATTACTGCTCTAATATTATTGAAGGGTTGCTATTGTTTCCAGATGAATTTGTGTTTATGAAATTTATTTTTCAAAAATTTTAATTTAATTTCAAAGAACTTATACGGATACTTTTTTATGTTTATAGTAATATTCATCTCTATTTCTGCTACTTGCCAAACAATAATAAGAATATACAAAATATAACTTGAAATAAATTTTAATAAAGAAGCGCTGAATAAAAATTAATATACTTATATTCCTGTTGAGATTTTATTGGAAAATAATTTAGGAACTTGAAAATATTTTAAATTAAAAAATATTTAATTAGCCACTACGTTTTGTTCTTCGAATTTTTCATCGAAATATTCTAAAAATATTTGGAAGTTTAAAAAGTCAAATAAAAAATATTGCAAGAATTCAATAAATTTAAAAATAAAAGCAATTTTTTCTGAATTTGACATATTTAAATTTATAGGTGGGAAAAGTGTTATGAATAATGCGTAAATGATGTTTAAAATACGAATGTTTTTAAAGTTACAAATTATTAAAATGAATGTGAAATAGTCGAAGCTGCTTTATTATCGGACCACATTTCCTACCTATCGTCAAACAAAAAAAATCACACAATTGTTGTTTACACTTTGAGAAATCAATTAAAGCTTGACTTTTTCGAAAACATAGGCAACTGAATTAGAAAAAGACTTTCGCCAAATATTAAGTATTTAAGCTTCCAGATGTGGGTCCTGATCGATTGAGTATAATAACAAGATGGCGCCTTGAAAATCTTTCTCAAAAAAACTTTTTCCCTTGTTAGGAAAAAAAAAAACTCACCAAAAAAATCATTTTTAACACATTGGCCCAAAATGTGTTAAACACAGATTTATAAAATTAGAATTATTAGAATAAAGAGCTTTTATTGATGGTTCGATGTGTGTCTTTCAAGTTATTATAAGGTGTATTTCAAATGACAGCACTTACATGATGAAAGCATTTTAATTATATTGATAAAAACAGCAATAATATAAAAAGTAAGCTTTTGTGTAAGTATATATTCATGTTTACAAGGACAATATCTTCTTACACAAAAGCACGAAGTGCATGTTTCATACTATACGGCAATATATATATAAATTTTGATTTTCTCCACAATATTAATTATTTAACTCGGTTAAGTAGTGCATACATGCATGTATATATATATATATATATATATGATTTCGGATTTAAAGTTATTTAAATTACTTATTAAATTTGATATAGTATTTATGTTTTATATATACAAATAATATAATATGTGAAATGTTTGCGTGTGCATATATAAGTTACACACGAGATTTAAATTTAATATAACGACTTATATACATTTTTCTAAAAAACTGAGTTTATATTAATCAAAATTTCATGTTTATTTATCCGATATACATTAAAACAAAAAAAACTAAAAGTTCCAAAGTTACAGATTTTTTTTTATGTCATTGTAATCTTTATGAGGTTATATATCGTTCTTTAATTTAAAAAAAATTACGAATTCTAATTGTTATCATTGACTTGATGTCTTAAATTAAATATATATTTTTAATTATCCTTGTTTTTATTCTTAACAATAGGCGGAAAATGAAAGAAAGAAAGAAAGAAAAAAAACAATAAAAAGATTGAAACTGCATAATCTCTTTGTTATATGCTCATTATAGTTCAGATTCAGTCCCACAGAATGACTCAATCCCCCCCTCCTCCCCTTCCTTTTTTGTCTTTCAGAGGAAAAAAGTGTAGTTCATATAAACTTTTATTTTTGTAGTTTTTTATTCCACCGTCTTCAGCGGAAGTCTTACCATAATTGGTCCTAAAATAAGACGAGATTCAAAAAAATATAATAATAATGCCAAAAGAGTTACGGGACTGATAATTTATACGTTATTCTATAATAATATTTTCTAGTTATGTTAATTACTATTTGTTTCGGTATCTTTGTTACTGGAGAAAAAACGAATGTTCACGTTTTTAGATAATGCATGTTTTTATACTTGGATGATTATTATAAATGTAATGCAGTAATGAATTATTTCAGAACGAGAAAATTGTGTTCGCTTAAATATCTTATTTTCTTTCCAGAACTATTCTTCTAATATTTTGTTCTTATTATTATTCCACTTTGAAGATAAAAATAGACACAAGAATAATTAGAAAACATTCTGTATTATAATGCAATTTTTTTTAATTGCATATTAATACAGAATGAAAATAAAGAGAAAAAAAAAACATAATATATTTTTAGATTTTTTGAATTAATAAAAATATTACAAGCCAAAAATTAAAACTCTTTTATTTTTTGTGATTCTTTAAAAATTATTTTGCTTAAATATGTCATAGTACTTTTTCAAGACATTAAGTGATTTTTTAATACCTCATAAATGGTATATTAAAGACTCATTTCCTATTTTTTTAAATTTTATAAAATTGACTTCAACTTGGCTTGTAGGTAGCGTAGAAACATACAAATAGAGTATGTTTTGGAAAAACAAAAATATAGCTCTAATCCAATACTATAAAAAAATACATGTGTTTTGATCGAATTTGCTCATTTCAACATGTTCGGATACCTTAACATGCCATCATTAAGGAATTACTTATTTTTTTCGTTTAGGGCATTAAAGTCTTGGAATTTTTGTCTTATTTATATGCAATTTTAAGTAAATCATTGGATTCTCTTGAGTTTTGTTTTTAAAAGTAAGTCCTATAATTCAGAGATCTTATTATTCTTTCATGTTATCAAAAATCAGAATGCGTTGTAATTTAATAGATTTTAATGCCGTTTGATATTAAACATAATTTTCATAGGTAACTTTCAAAATAAGTCAAAATTTAATTTTAAGATTATTTTTGAACAAATTTCTCATCTGAGAGAAATTATTTTAAACTTTTAAAAACTAAGTTAAGGTTTGGACTCGTTCGCCGATTTAAAAGCGCATAAATGTTTAAAATTCATTATTTAGTGTCATAGATTAGAATAATGTTACAATTGTTTTAAGACATTATGACTAAAAAATTATTTAAATACAATATTTTGGCAAAAATTAACTTAGAATAACCTTTTTCCAAATGTTCTCCTTTGTAAAAGCTTCTTGTATTAATATTTTCCTGTATATAGCGCAGACCTCTGTACAGAGGCTCAACTATGATTTTGAAAAAAAATTCACATTATTTTCAGAGTTACAACCATTTGAAATAATTATGGGCGTATTTTTTTAAAAATTTTCTCCCTTCTTTTTTCGTAAAACATGGATAAACCGATTTCGAGTTTGCATTTCAAAAATTTAGTTGAGCCTCTGTAAGAGGTCTGAGCTGAATACAAGGCAAAATATTTAATCAATAGAAGCATTTTTAAAAAGGAGAACATTTGAAAAGGTTTTCTAAGTTAATTTTTGAAAATTTTTGTATTTAAATCATTTTTTGTCATATGTCCTTAAAAACTTTTTTCATGTATTCTAATCTAAGTGACACTAAATATCAAAATTATCCATCTACGCTTTTGCAAAATCACGGTTCCGAACGTAGTCGGATACCTTAAGGACAGCATGTATTCTACTCAACTTTTTATTTTCGTAAAAAAACTGCATATAAAATATTCTACTGTTCAACAAAGAACTTGGCACATATTAATTAACAGAGTGCAGACATGCAATGATTTCCATCCGTTCCAAACAAATTATCATTTTTTTTATTCGTTGACAATTGCAAATCTTATTAAATAAAACTCTATTTCATTCCATAAGTGCAATCAACTTTGGGCAAAGAACGTTCATTACCACAATATTGCAAAGGGAGCAAGAACCTCATGGTTATCATTAGAATAGAATCATATATTCTATTTATAACCTGCTTACGAAATTCTTCGTTTGCTTCGTCCAAAAATATCGACACACCCCTTTTGATTAGGATATGGAACCAATTGGGCTTTTAAAACGTACCAGATCAGTTCCATTGTAAAATAAGTTCCTAGTATTTGACTAGTGTGACTAGGTGAGTCAAGAATTTTTATTATCGCTCTGCGATAAGTGCTGAAAGTAATTCTGTTGTATTTTATAGTAATTATTTTATCAGTAAGAATAATGCATCGTAAAAAGTACCTTCATTGAGTAATGTGTGCTCCGAATAAATTTATTACTTTTTGATGAAAATTTTTTAAACTTTTAATTTTTGTGACTTGTTTTTTATTATTACAGAATATAAACCTTAAAAAACATATATACTCTAACAAAAAAAGGTCTTCGAGATGCTGTAATAAATTTATTTGTACAAAAGGTATAGTTAGAAAAAATGGGTTGTAAAACGTTGAATTTAACTGAAAAGCAGTGCCAAGAAAGATTTTTCTAGCCCCCTCCCCTACTTTTCCTGCGCTTTCTCGAAATATCCACTTACGTTATGGATTGTGATGTTATGAATTTCTCCAGTAATTTCCAGAAGCATCCATATAGTCGCCAAGTAGCCAACATGGTCACCGTCACTAAATGTGTTCCCCCAAAACGATACCAAATTGACTGGATCGCAAATATTTCACCAAGTTTCCATTGAAATACTATTGTAATGAAAGGGACGGCGTTACTTGCGAATATTACCATTTTTATCATAAAATAAATACAATAGAAAGTAATATTAACGTATTAAACAACTAGGTATATACATCCGTATTATGCATGTGCATTACTGTTTTGCAATTTGAGCAATGTGTGTGAACAGTTTTACAATTTGAACAACGGAGTTAGTCCACCGTTAGGCGGGCAGGTGGTATATATATGTATAAAAGAACAATAAAATAAAAGTTTCTTATCATTTCATTTTTGATCAATATCAAAAAGTTTCTTCTGATAAGGATCACATCATCGTTAATTTAATTTTATCCTCTGGAGAGTTATTTCGAGCGTGCGCTTCTCTCGAGCAAAAATACAAGAGGGGAAATTGTTCATTTTTCAAATTTAAAAACTCAAGGATAAACAAGGAAGAACGTGCTGAAAAAAATGTAATCACTCGTTCAAGTTCAGGAAAATATAGATATATATATATATATATTTATAGAAATTGCATCACAGTTTTAAGGGAAAGTTTCAACCACTTAGTAAGACACGCGTGTCAGTTATCAAATTCTTTTACGAGGTATAGCCAATAAATCTGTCAAAATACAGGTTTTAATCTTTTAGTGCGAGATGAAATATGGTATTTGTACTTATGATAAGATTCTATTTTTGAGAAAATCTTAATTTAAGTTATTAATAGTCATTGAGTGGCCAAATTATTATGACCACCTCTTCAATACAATATTGAACCTCCTTTTGATCTAATTACTGCATGAATACTTCTTGGCATGATGTATAAGATGTTGGTAAGTGGTATGAAGAATCTGAGGCCTTATCCGATGAATTCCACTTTCCAATGTCTTCAGATTGAACGGTACTGGATCCAGCTATGTGATGCCTTGTTCAATCTCATTCCTCAGATTCTCAATTTTATCGAGATTTTGTGATTGTGTAGGCCAGTTAAGCAAGGTAAAATATTTGTTATGCTCAATGAACTGTGTGTGGGCAATGCCAACTGTATGATAGGGAGAATTGTCCCACTGAATACATCCATACCTGACAGTGTAAGCCATTAACATAATAGGATGTATTTCATCTGCGATAACACTTAAATACCCTTGGGCATTCAGACATTCTTCTCCACGAATCAAAGGACCCATGTAACGGGCAAAAACATAATATCATCTCCGACAGCTTGAAGAGTTGTGACAATGCAGGTGGGACCATGCTTCAGTTCTGTTTTCTCCATATTTTCACCCTGTTATATATCTGCATGGTGTAGTCAGAAACGTGATTCATCTGAGCACAGGACCCTTTTCCAGTCAACTAATGTCCAATGCTTGTGCTCTTTTTCAAACTGGAGATGTCTGCTCTTGTTTAAAGACGACAGTATAGACTTTTGAACAGGTCGTCTGCTATCATAGTCTATAGCAGGGATGGTGAACAATGGCACGCGTGCCATAGATGGCACCCGACACAATACTTGGGCACGTCACCGACCAAAATGGTTTGCATTTTCGTTCAAAATACAAAATTCATTATGAAGTATTACGAACACAAACGCGAGTGATTACAGATACACATTTAACTGTTTGAAGAAGCTGGCTCATGCTATTTTAACTATATTTTCATCTACCTATGCCTGCGAGTCATTGTTTGCACACACAGAGATTTATAACATTAAAGAATAGCTAAGAAACCGCTTGGCTGATGACTCAAAATTAGCATGCTTTCTGCTGAAAGTAACATCTTATAATCCTAATGTAAGTTATATTTATTATCAAATCTACTACACAGAAGTCACACTCTAATGTTAATTTAATTTGAATTACAAATATAACTAAAACATTTACTGCTATACAGTGCTAAATGTTTTTTTTTCGCTGTATATAAGGAGATTTGTATTGTTAGAATTTAGCTTTATTATTTTCCCAATAATAACAAGTCAAAGTTATTTGACGGCACGTCTGTACCTTATTAAACATTTCTTTAGATAAAATGGCACATTGATCCATAAAGGTTCGCCATCCCTGGTCTATACGGTGTAATGTGCTGAGTAAATTTAATTTAGAGACGTTCTCATTGGCTTTTTAAGATTCCTCGCATTTTGATGTACGGTTGATCTTCTGTTAGACTGCACAACTTTTGCAATTTTTCATCAGGAACGAGCATTCAGTAGTCTGTGACGAACACATGCCTGACGTTGAGACCCGTTTTTTGCTTGAGAATCAACTCTCTGTAAACATTATTAAATGCTGCTCTCGAAAACTTCACACTTCGTTTTGCTGATACTAGCTTCGACGCTTCAAATGTTATAATCATCCCGCATTCATACTCAGTTAAACCATGTTTGTCCCCATTACTTCGCTTGCAACACAGTATAATTAATGCATCACCATTTCAGCATTCATTTTTAAAAGCTATATCGCCCTCTAGACCGAATCAGCGCCATGGCTGGATTTTTCCCACGCTTTTCTATAAACTTTGATTCCTTTTCCCCCTTTCGTGCGATGTACGAGGCAGACTATTAATCTAGCTATATATTATAAATGCGAAAGTTTGTGAGGATGTTTATCCGACTTTCACGCAAAAACAACTGAATTGATTTTAATGAAACTTTATAGTAATATAGCTTATACATTAGAATAACACATGGGCTATAATTTATAGCATAGTCTATATAATTTATAAAGATATTGTGTGAAGTGTCTAAAATATGACGATATTTGTCAAGTAAGTGGGAAAAAATATGCCATTTGAAAAACAATTAGGGAAGTGCGCTGCAAAAAGACCACGAAAAAGCAATCTCATCTTTTTTTTTATAAAAAAATTTTTTTTGTTTTGTCTACGCAAGGCGCTGGCTTCTAATTTATTCCTGTGCTCAATGTAATCCTTTTTTTTTATGTCAGAACGTGAAGTTATTTCCGTTTTCCATATAAGTGTCAAACGGTAATAATAATGGACACTCAATGTACACATAATTTATATTTATGAATTTAAGCTTGTTTTTATCATAACTTATGTAAAGGATCTGAAAAATATTACTGTTAAACTTGTGAATATTAAATTCGTAATTAATATTACTTAAATATAAATTTTAATGCCTATTTTTTTTATTTGTGTAGCTGTGGGCCAAACAAAATACTATGGGAGATTGATTGGCACCTTTCATACGTATGCTCATGGTGTTAGAGGAACTGTGTACGTAGCAAATGAAAACACGATTTTTATAAAAGACTTCGAATATGATGGACAAGGTCCAGGTATGTATGTTCATATATTTTTGGAACATTTTTGTATTTAATAATTATAAAATCTACATTTTTTTTACCATACCTTTTATTTTTATTATTATCGATGACCAGTAGCGCACACAGGAATTTTTCAGGGGAAAACCCCATTTTTTGTATCATGCTATTTTTGATTTCGTCGATTTTTAGGGAAAAAAACACAGTAAAAAATAATTATTGAATAAATTAATTTGCATTAAAAAAAAATTAATCTTTAAAAACAAATATTTAATTAAATTTTACGTATTTTATACCCCTTTAAAATTTTAACCAATCGGAAAAAATCCCAAAGGGTTTTGGGGGGCCCGGGCCCCGGGGGCCCCCCCCCCTCTTTTCCCCCACTGTCGATGACTAACACGTTTTGGTGACTGATATTTCTCCAAGATATATCTCAACACACGCTGTATTTTACAATTAATATCCTACCTATAACCTTGCCAAAAATATTTTTAAAATTTCATAAATTAACCCAAATTTTCAAATTTATATAAATATCCCTTCCCCTTATTTTTTAATTCAAATAACCCCAAAACCAGTTCTAATGGTATAATTTCAGAATTTTTTTTAAAAAAAAAATAACAAATATATTGATAATACATTTCCTTTTTTTAGGTATAAAAAAATTACATAAGTAACACATACACTTTAAATGGTCTATCATATCAAAATGTAATTATGAAGAGAAGGATGATGTAAAATTATCTCTTGTATTCTGGAAAAAAAAAACCCAAAATTTCCCTTTTTTGTGAATACAAAAATGGAATCCCCCAAGGGCATTTTTTTTGCTTTTTTTAACCCTTTTTGTTATTTCTTTGTGTCGTAAAGTCCGTTTTTGTAACTGTTATGAAATAGTCTTTTATTTCTGTTTTGTAGATGCTTTCTTCTGGGGTGATATTTTGAGGAGCCTACATCAAACGGATTCATCATTCCACTTGAAAATGGAACCACGTAAGTTTCGTAAATTGTTTTAAATAGGGTTCGTATAAGAAGGCAAAGAAATCAAGATTTTAATGAGCATGAGGATTTTTAAAAATTTTACGATGGGATTTGTTTTATATTAAAGGATTTAATTTATACTTAAAGTTCTTCAGAGAATATTAACGTACGTATATGGAAGCGTAATATTTTGATTGCAAAGTAATATTAAATAATTGTTTTGAGGATTTTAAAATATTAAATAATTCAATGTAAACTTTATAAAATTAGTTATCTCCTGAATTTTTAAACTGGTGAAGAAATCTGATTTTTCAAATAACATTTTTTTTCTTTTTCCTATACTTGTTAGGCTTTGCTTTGTATATTAAACGTTAAAAACATTTTTTTTTTCAAAACAATCCTATATTTTTTGTTGAATTATTTATTTGGGGAGGGGGGAAATAAAAGTTCAGTTGGATTAAGATATAGTAAATAAATACACGCTACGAAAAGCGTAGATGATGGTCTTCAAATTTGTATGTGTGTGTGAATCTAATAAAATTATTCAACCACAGAACAACATCTTATATTTCAATTGAAGTAATAACTTTAAAGTAATAACTTTAAGACAGTTGTGAAGCTGCCAAGTTTATTTCGAGAATTGTTTCATCGTATTTTGGCTTTCTTCGAGAAATTTTCTGTGGTTTAAACGTTGCTTCCACTTAATAGTTTTGCATTAAATAGTAGAATTGCTAAAAATTATTCGTTGAGATCCTCAACAGACTTAATTAAAATGGAAACATATATAATCGTAGTGGTTTGTAATATAAGCAAGAAAAATTAATTAATCGTTTGATACAGCCGAATCCCGAAACCTCAGCACTCAGTAAGATGACAGTCTAGATAACAAGGCCATATCCTTGTAAGTCGAAAAATCCCCGCGTCCCAAGCAGAAATTAATGCTGTAGTCACAGTTAATGAAAAAATTCAGGAAAATGACGAAACAGTTAACGTTAAGGACACCACACACTCTTAAAATGTCACATTGTGAGGGATTAAGGGCCATCGAAGTCTCCCTTCAGTATTTTGAACAAGGTGCGTTGGTAATGGACTTACTGTTCCTTCGTCGTCTTCGTGATGAAGCTATAAAGCGCAGAGTGAAGTACGAAAGACAACATGGCAAAACGCCCTTCTTTAAAATAAGTAATATAAAAAAAAAATTAAGTCAATTCCTACTTAGATCAACAATTTTTTTTTATTTTAGCTACTTTTTATTAAATAGTTACAATTAATATAAATACGTATATACATATGACAGAATCTGAACATTAATTGGTAATTAATTTTTATTAACTATCATTAAAGTATCGTATTGTCATCCGAAACAATCGTGTGTATTAAAGTCATGTATATAGTTCAACTGACAAGTCGCCAAAAATGATGCCAACGGGGATGTGTATCTGTAATTCTTTAAATTAGTTTTAATCGATTAATTTTTATTAAATATTAATAATTTTTATTAATGTATTGCCATCCAAAATAATCATGTATATAAAATTTCAGCTCATTTGAGCGCTTTAAAATGTAGTATTTTATTAACGATTGAAAATTCCACCAAGATAAATAAATAAATGTATAGAGAATATAAGCTAATAGTAGGAATTGAAAAAAGTAGACAGTTTTTGCAAAGTTGCATGCTTGATTTTCATTATGGATAGCTTTGTGCCTTCATTAAGTATTTTTTGAGGTGTGTCTGATCAAATAAATTACTGTAAACCATGTATTCAGTTTTATTTTCTTGTAGTAAATTTCTATGCTTTCATAAAATACGCACCTTTCCTTAGTTTAAGGGTATTTGAGCAGTATTCTGAAGAAAACAATACAGTAATGTCCCGAATTGACGCGATAGGTTGGATTGAGTGATAACCGCGTAAGTCGAATTTGCGTAAGTCGGGGTATAATTTCGCATATTAATACATAGAAATTATTTTTAGCTGGGTCCGAAGATAAAGGAAAATAATAATTTACAACAAAAAAGTTTAATTAATCTTCTACTTTAAAATCGCAAACCGAAGTTATTTTAAAGTAGAAGGCTTAATAAAATCTAACAAGTAGTCTGGTGGTTCAAAGATATTTTTTCCTATCCCAAAATTTCAACGGGGCATGTTAATAATTTTTTTATTCCTTGTTTTATTTAAAAAAACGCTCTTCGTTGAAGTATGTATTTTCTAAAATATCTGTAACCCTTTTTTCAATTAAACTGAGGCCTTCTGTAAAATTACCAACCGTTATTCGATCTTCTATTGAACTTGGTCTAAAGTTCTAAGTTCTTTGATGTCTTGCTCTTGCTCATGCATTTCTATGAGCTCATCAATTGTCAGCTCCTGATTGTGGGAATCTACAGCAGCTTTTAAACGTCATCACTATCCACTTTTAAATTTATTTGCCTGGCTAGATCGACAACTTTTTCAATAAAATTACCAATTTCATCACTGGCACGGATTCCGCCTGAGTTTCACTGATGAAAAAAAAAAATGAATCGAGGACATTTGAAAATTGCCTAACTCCGAATTCGCGTAAGTCGAGGTATTACTGTACGTACATGTGCAGTACAATATTTTCCGAGGAAATACTTCTACTTTTTTGTTTTATTCTCATCTCGATAAACCACCATTTTCACAAACTCGGCCGCTCTTCGGTCCACATTAGGCCGAGTTTTGGGGATTTTACTGTATACGAAATATATATTTTTTTACGTTTTATTAAAATTTTAATTCATTTTTTAAAATTCTGTCGTAAAGATTTAACTTTTAAATACCATGAATATATGTATATATAGTATATTCAAGAGAGAGAGAGAGTGTATTTCCCTTGATTGTTGAACTGTGTGTGTGTGTGTGTGTGTGTTCTTTGCAAAACTGTAAAATACTTTTTTATCACATGATTAAATTTTTTGAAAACTATCTTTCTTGTTTTTTTTTCAGTGTTTACCAAATTACATTTCATCGACTGATTATAAAAGAAACACAGACTTGATAACACACACAAATTTGATTAAATATTTGCTATTCATTGATCTTAAAATACTCAGTCTTGCAATATGTTTTTTTTTTTTTTGCAGGGATGAAATCTTAAGACAGTATAATGGACAAAATTTAATACTGACGCTTCCAGATGGAAGATCCGTAAGAGACATGAGTTCTTTATCCGTCTGGTGTCGTAAATTTGCGGTAAGTGATTTTATATTATTGGTGCTTCATATATGATTTAGATTAATTGAAAATTACACCACACACACATGCACTTTTAAATGTACTTTAAAATTATTCAATAACTTTGAATCTCAAAAAGTCTATTTTATTAAGGACTGCGTATTGAAGATTATTTCCAAGGCGATAATAATGAAAGATTTATGATCCAAGAATTTGTCTCTTAACGTTAACATCGGTTTAGCTAAAGATTTTCTTACTTTATAGGTATTCATAAAACAAGTCTTTTGCGAAACCACTGCTCTATAGTAACTAATACTGTAATTTACTTCTAAAAAGAAATGTTAATCGAACTAATTAATCCATTTAATTATTTATCAATTTAATTTTCAACAAAAAGTATCCTTGGGAATCAAACACAAATATAAGTCGGAATCGGGTAAAAAAATGTCATTATCATCATAAATTGATTAATTAAATAATTAATTTAGATTCACTTCATTCCAGGTAAATTTTTAAATAATCCACCGGACGTTTTTATTTTCTCCAAAAAGCGGGCCCCTTTTTGCCTACTTTAGCCCATTCAGTTCGGTCTGAAGATGTGGTTGTAATGGACTCTAGGACACTATTTATCATGAACTTATACTATGATGGAGCTGGACCTGGTATGATAATTTGAGAATATTTGAAGTCTGACTTAATTTGTTTCTTATAGTACATTTAAATAAAAAATATTGTTTTATAAAATAATTCCGAAATTATTCATTACCAAAGTATGCTTCTCTATATTAATTCCTATAATTTTTTTTTTTTAATTTCTAGATGCCTTTTTCTTAGTCGGTAAAGGAGTAAAACCTCATAGCCAAGGCTATAAAGTTCCTGATGAAAATGGAAGGTGAGATTTTTTATGTAGTTAATTTTTTAATGTGAAGTACTTTTCTACTAGACTTTCCCACGTGACCTCAATTTTTCAACAAATTAAAAATTATAAGTGTAACTTATAATACAAAAAAGTTGGATTTTCAAGGTAAATGTAACGAGGGATTAAATTAATACTGCATGTCTTTTAATCCCTTAAGCGGTCAATTTTTTGCCTAAAATGTTCCAAATAATGGCACATTTTTTGCATATACCGTAAAATCCGGTGTATAACGCGCACCCATATTTACAAGCTGCATTTTTAAATTTTTAGGTTTATTCGCCGCATAACTCGCACCTCCGTTTTTACGAAAGAACGAGAAATGTGTGTGTACAATGCTAGTATGTTTTTAAGCCATTATAATTTGAGGTATTATCCCAGAATTTTGAAAAATAGTTTATTTTTAGAATCAAAACCCTTTAATTTCTTTAGGAAATCAAATTTCTTTCAAATATATAAATAATAGTCCGATCTTTTAGAAAATCAATTTTTTTTTATATTTATATTTTTTTTTTTTTAAAATCTTTTTGGCAAAAAGCACACCCCCAAATTTCGACCTCATCTTTTTTTGTTAAGGTATCCGACTCGTTGAACCGGGGTTTTTAAAAAGCATATAAAGGGGAATATTTATGATATTTAGTGTCACTTTAGATTGAAGATGTATATAAAAATTTGGGTTTAAAAATATATTAAATAAAAATTATTTAAGAAACATTTTGACAAAAAAAACTTAGAAAGACCCATTTTTAAAAAATTCTTTTCCCTTTTTTGAAAAATGCTTAGTTTGTAATAATATTTGCCCATATCAGACTTCTGTACAGAGGCTCAACTAGAATTTTTGAAATATATAACTTAGAAGTGGGTGTATCCATGTTTTACGACAACTAAGGGGAGAAATTTTAAGAAAAAAATGCCGATAATTATTTCAATTGGTTGTAATTCTGAAAATAATGTGAATTTTTCAAAATCATAGTTAAGCCTCTGTACAGTGGTCTGAGCTATATACAGGCAAAATATTATTATAATAGAAGCATTTTTCACAAAAGGAGAACATTTTGAAAAATTTTCATTCTAAGTTAATTTTTTGCCGAAATATTGTATTTAAATAATTTTTTTGTCAAAATGTCCTTAAAGCAATTTTATACCTGTATTCTAATCTAAGTGACACTAAATATCATGAACATTATCTATTTATGCGCTTTTTTAAAATCATGGTTCCGAACGTAGTCGGATACCTTAAAAGTGCGCGTTATACGCCGGATTTTACGGTATTTAAGCATAATATTTAACAAAATGCGAAAATGGAAAATAATTATAATTGTGGAAACACAACCCCAAGAAAAAATGCTTGCTTTTTATAAGTACACTCTGTATGCTATGAGGAATGCTTCATAAATCTTAGAAGAATTTCTCTCATACTTACAAAAAAAAAAATTCAGGCTCGTACTTCATTTTCAAACGGTTAAGGATTTTGTATGTGTGTTCAAATATTTATACACACACACAATTAGAAACAAGGTGTATAATATCAAGTCTTATATTGCATTGGGGACAGAGATATATCGGCTTTTTTGGATTATCTTTCCATTTTCATTTCTTCTCAAACAACAAATTGCACATTGCCTTTCTTTTATCGAATATTTTCAAAAATCTAAATTCCTGCCTTCAGTGAAAATCCCCGCCTTCACCCCAAAGAAAATCCCGGATGAGAAGTATTTCAGTACCATGGACAGTATGCATCTGTTAAAAAAATGGCACTAATAATATCACTATAAGAATTAAAAATACATGCAAATCAAAAATAGAAAGAAGAAAATATCAGTGCCCGTACAATGTACGGGGAAACTGTTTGTGGCTAGCTTTTCGTAGCTCGTACGTTGTACGGGCAAACTAGTTACTGGGTTAAACTGTGCATTTATCTAGATGCCAGTTTCTAATTACAAATTAATATTAAATGATACTCCTACATGACCCCAAATGAATTGCATAGGACTTTCTTTATTTCTCGTTCTGTTGTAGTCTGTTACGAAAGTACTTCTTTCAACTTTTAATTGTACAAAGCCTTACTCATTATACACAGTTATTTGACTTCGTACATTTTCAATCAACGGTGTTCTGTCGAAACTTAAAGAATGATGGTGACGATCATAATTTTAAATTATGGCATCTAATCTATCATCATTCTTCCACCTTTTCACGATGGAACGCTTCAGCTTAATTGAATTTAACGAGAATTACTCCACCCCTATTATTTTAGACAACGGTCGTAACTGGAATCGAGACTCTAAAGCACGACAGGTCAATCACGAATCTCAACTGTTTTGTAATAAAAAGAGGCTTAGTAATGCCTCTTCTTGAAAAAAAATGATAAAGGGTTAACTTATAATTCTGTACAAACAAATAATAGTGGTTCGCTAATGAACCCTTAATAAGGAAAGATTTTTTTAAAAATGTTCCGATAAAACGTTATAACACCCAAAAGGTTTTCAAACTGTGGGGCCCAAAGGGGGTAATTACCGGGGGGGGGGAAAAGGTCAAAATAAAAGATTATTTTTTGAAAAAAATATTAATTTACTGAAAGGAAGCAAAATAAAATACATTCTAACATAATAAAAAATAAAATACACAATTATACTGATTTAATACACTTATTAAGTCATCAGTACTGTTCAATATGTTTGGTAACAAAATCAATACTTAGTTAAGACCAAGTTTAATAATTACTAGAGAGACTCCCATGGGCTTATCATATACAAAATTATGTACAAAATTAATACTCATCTTAATAAATTGTACGGTTTTTAATAATAGTCATATATTGCAGCTTTAGCGTCAAAGTACATTATAATTGTATTCAATACATTGTTATTGTACGGAGGGGGCGCGACGAAAATTGAAAATTGAAATTTGATTGAAAATTGGGTCGCGTTTGTGGAAAGTTTGAAAAGCACAGCTTTAACAAAATCCAATCTTGTCCAATCAAATGTCATGGAAAATATTTTACTAATTTTTAATATTTTATTTCATTATTTATTTAAAAAATGTGACTTTTAGAGTTCTTAGAACAAAGTACCGTAAAATCCTGAGTATAACACGCACCTATACTTCCAAGTTACATTTTTTAGTTTTTAGGTATATTCTTCGTATAACGCTCTCCCCCTTTTTTACTAAGGAACCTGAAATGTATGGTGCACTACCCTTATGTTTTGAAGTCATTTATTCGAGGTATTATCCCAGGATTTTGAAAAAATAGTATACTTCTAGAACTACAACCTTTTAAGTTCATTAGGAAGCACAGTGGCTGAATGGTAGCACATTGCGCTTCCACGCCACAGGTCCGGGATTCAAAACCCCTTAGTGGGGCGATAAATGAGTACCAAGCTTGCTTGGGAACTAAACATTGGTGGGTTTCCCGTAAGGTTGACCACTTGACCGGAATATCAACTCTTGCACTTCAACACCAAAGTTCTCGAAAACTGAGAATGGCACAGTAGGTTATCGGCCTCTGAGTTTAGTTTAGTTTAGTTTAGGATGTAATTTAATATAAATAAACAGCATTCTGTTCTACGTAGAAGTCTGGCTATTTTATGCTCTCCACTTTTTTTTGGAAGCTATCATTTTTATACCCGGTGCATAACGCGCACCCATAAATTTCGAGCTTATTTTTAGTGTTAAAAGAGGGCGTTACACGCCGGATTTTACGGTAAGTTTCTTCAATGAAAAAATTGCTAACGTATCAGATCGTATTATTTACCACAGTGACGATTTCGCATCTGCTTATGTATTCCTGATATATTTCTTACAGGAGAAATAAGAATTATATTTTTCATTGTTATAATTCTCCACATACTTTAAAATGTCTTTTTTGTAATCAAGCGAAGAATGCACATGACTGTCTAAATTTCAGCCATTTGAAACGATATTATATTTTGCATACCAGCCTGTTATTTGGGAACATTTGAACAATTGTGTTGTACTTTCTGTTAGAGAGTATATTGTAAAAAGTATTGGCCAGGCAGTTAACTAATGGCTTAAGCATTAATGTTCAGCATTTGTAAAATAAATGAATATTTTGTATATTTTATATTTTAAAATTAAGTAAAAGTTTAGTTTAATTTTAAGTAAGCTTTATTTTTCAAGTTACTAATTTTTTTCCTCCAGCTTGGAAAAACTCCATGGATATAATGGGAAAATATTACCTTAGAATTGCCTGGAGACCTAACAGTATTCGATGTTGATTGGTTTGGACTGTACTGCATTCGTTATGAGCAGAATTTTGGACATGTTTATTTCCCAGAACAAGCCAATATTCCTGCTAATATTGAAGATTTAAGAATGGCCCTCAGTAAGTACAATTATATTATTTTTTCATATCATACATTTAATATAAACAAATTAATGCAAACGAGTTTAATTAAAAAGCCAACAAATGAATAATGAAAATCACAAAATTATGTTCGAAAAAAGTATATATATTTCCATTACAGAAATTATTGATTATGAAAAGAGAAAATCTCTTTTCTTTCCAATCGTAGTTTAACAATTTCACACCAAAATAAATATCAAAAGTAAAAAATTGTGTACTTTCCTACGATATTGAAATAAAAACTGCAGTTCAATCACATTATTTAAAAAAAAACATCAAAGCTAATATTTTTCACTAGATCTATTTAATAAAAATATTTTATATCATTCTCTTAAAATTTAAGAAAAAGTTTTAGGGGGACATGGTACGATTTGCTCAAAATTTTTTAATTTAATGATTTTCATAATTTTTTGGTTGCCTCCTATGTATATGAATGATGTAAAACAGATTTTGTGCTAACATTTTCACAAGAAGCTAACAATTTTATTTTTATGGGGAAAACTTGAAATTTATGAAGGGATTTTAAAATGCTACTCCTCCTACAAAAATTGACATACATATATGAAATTTGATTAACAAGTACATTATAAATTCTGTATAACAAAAGTTGGTATGGGTTTTGTGATAACATGATTGGTATTCTTACAATACTTCTTTTTATGAAGGCTTATTGAAAATTCTTTAAAAAATGTGTAAATTCCAACTTCAATTACTTTTAAAAAATAAATATTGCTTTGATTGAAAAATGCATACCAATTTTTCAATTATCTACTAGTAAAAAAAATTTCCAAGTATTAAGCACAATACAAAAAAAAGCCTTAGAATTTTAAATGAAGACAGTTATTCAATCTTTATGAGATAAGTCAGTTTAAAGTTTTGATTTGCCGTTTGAATGTGAATAAAGACAAACGTAAAAGTTATAACTGTACATTTTCCTAACTTAGAACTTTCAAATTCTGTAAGTTTATATAAAAGTATATAAAAAAAATTTAGACTAAATAAAATTAGATTTGATTTTTGACCGATTTTTGTCAATTGAATCGTACGGTGTCCCTCAATTCCCTGCAGTTCAAGACTTACAGAAATTTTATAAATACTTATTAACTAAAGTCATTATTTTTTCAGAAAAACTAATAAATATCTCCCTTTTTTTGCCCTTTCAAGATTTCTAAATGTGGCTCATACTTAAATACAGCGAATGACACCAAATATTTAAATATGAGCATGATTTTCTTTTGTTGTATCGTATCTTTGAATCGATTTACTGCATTTATTATCTATCTGTATATACAGGCTTGCCATAATTTTTAGACATACTTTTGAAATTACTTAAAAGTTATAACAATATATTGATTGAACTTTATTTATTCAGTTGTATTTTTCACAAGACATGACTTTTTTTCAGGAAAAGTTCGTTTTCATTACATCATAATATTGATTAGGGAGTTCTGAATTAGCGGTCTGTAAACGAATTGAAATAAATGGATCATTCCTTGACGCATTCCTTCACACACTAAAATAACATATACACATAGCCCTTACTTTGCTGCCAAATGACTAAGTAAAAAGTTGTAGCTAGACTTGTAGCCACTCGCCTCTGCAAAAATCAAAACCAAAATTAAGATTAGTTGAGGGAGTAGTAAGAATGTTTACGATGATCACCATAGCATGGAGACTATTACTGACTTATATAGATACCACCGCCACACACTCCTTTGCCAGTGACTCGGCAAACAAACGATACCATAGTTAAGGCGAAAGTGTGAGTTGTTGCGTCATTTTGAGTGTGACGGTTTGTAGGTTGCGTCATCGTATGTGACGGCTTGTGGGTTGCACCATCGTATGTGACGGCTTGTGGGTTGCGACATCGTGTGTGACGGCTTTTGTTGGTTGCGTCATGTGTCTGACGGCTTGGTTGCATTAACGGTGGATAGATGACTCCACGACTGCTGCGCGCGAAGGTTGCGGTTCCTTTGTACGGCCGAGGTCACCAATGAAGGAAGATTAGAACTCAGTACCTTCTGATCCGTGACCCAGTACTTAAGCCACCATGGCACTGATCCCCGTAGCATGAAGACTATTACTGGATTATATAGATACCACCGCCACAAATATATATATATATATATATATATATATATATATATATATATATATATATATGGGACTAAAATTACAAAAAGAAAATAAAGAAATCACATGAGTCACAAAATTCTCAACACCCGAGTATTTTTGCAACCCTAGTCAGCAATGAGCAACCTGGACTGTCTGGACTAATCCCAGACGTATGGTGAGCCTGTATATACATATATAATTTGAAAGTTGAAACTTCTAAGAATTGTCTTATCTTATCCTTCCAACCTGAATTAGATTATATCCATGAGTCTTTTCGCTTTCAGCACCTCCAGCATCACTTCGGGTCTTTTGAGCAGTTCGTCTTGCGTCAAGGCAACAAAATTGAGCAGATGGTTAGGTGGGGATTCACGCGTATTGAACTTAGTACAAACTGCGAACTTTTTGCAACCACCTGAGAATCTGATTGACCTTAAGTGGCTGGAAGTGCCAAAGCAGTATGGTCTTTTCTGTTCCCATCAAATTTTTGTAGCAGTACCGGGATTTTCACTACAACACCATGTGTGCGCTGGTAGTTGCCTCCAAGTAATATCTATAGAAGCCTTTCTTTTTGAGTATAGTCCGAAGCAGGTCAAAGGGTCCTCATTTATCTGATTGATAACCGTTCTATCCTTAGCCAGCTTAAATGCAGTTTTATTGTATTTTAGGTTCACGTGAGATGGTATCCACTGCAGATGAAGAACACTAATCTTGGACAGGGTTTTCAGAAATTTCGTATTTCATAATTAAACTGAACAACTATTTCATCATTGCAGATATGCCTAGCGAAGTGACGACAACTCAGGGTCGTTCTGTGGATTTACCTTACACTGCTAAGTACACCGATGGCAGTTATTACGGGAAACCCATTGCTGATTTTCAGACAAATGCTCATGATGTGAAAGGCACCGTATTTGCAGCTTCGGAAAACACTTTCTACATAGTGGACTTCAGCTATGATGGAGAAGGACCTGGTAAGTATATGAAAATAATTATACTTTTTATATTTATAACTATATTGAAATTTATATAGCTCACTTACCGCAAATTATATATCTGTTGTAAAATTTTACAAGCTATCATTTTGTTTGATTCCAGATGCATATTTCTGGGCAGGGACAACAGAAAAACCTTCCCCTCTAGGCTTTATTGTACCTGATGAATTTGGAACGTAAGTTTTTATCAAAATGAGAAATTTTGAACTCTAATTTTCTTTTAAGTGATTAGAGAGAGTTTCGTTGTTATTCACTTAGTAAAGAACACTCCCCTCTCCGTATTATACTTTTCTACTCTGGGCAGAAAATATAAAAGAAGAATGAAGAAATTTGAATACAAACTGGGACAGAATAAAAATACATTTTCATGTCTATTTTGAATATAGTTCATCTATTTCTCAACGTTGAATACTTATAATTTACTATTAAATAGACCTCGCATTATCCTTCTTATTATTTTTCAATACTTGTATTACTTTTCTCTATTACTTTTTCAATACTTCTGCACAATACGTCGGGCAAAAGACCAAAATTCTATCTTTCGAAATACAGCAAAAACCCAGCTCCTGTACGTCGAGTTAAAAGCAAAGGAATTCTCTTTCTTTTATACCAAAATTCAATCCAGCGCTATGCGCTCAAAAATGCCAAGGGACTACTTCTTCTCTCCATTCCGACCATCTTCTCCCCGCAAAATAGCAACCATTCCTGCAGGTGCGGAAAATGGCGCCAAACACTCCAAAAATCAACCGCCAACAGTAGCCAGGCAAAATGCAGACCCATATAAGTACATTTGAAATTTTTTCAATTTCCCTTTCTCAGTAGAAAAGAATTTTTTGTTACCTTAGATTTAAGAGACAAATCGTTTTTTATCTACAGATACATGCATATATATACAATTAACTCTTTTTAAAATTTAAGAGTCTCAGGTATATAAATATTTAAAATCATTGAAATCTAAAAGAAAATACTAATTTTTCATCTCTATATATTTAGAAGAAAAGCAACTTATTCATTCACTCATCTCGAGATCTTCGTAACTATTTGACAAACATATTTGAAAGTTGGCAAGCGTTTTTATTTTGTTGAATAAGGATTCGCTAATAAAATGTTTTAATCTAATTGATTCCCTAGGGGGAAGGGGATACGGTGGCGCAAAAAATAAATATACTCCCATTTTAGAAATTCAAGTCTTCTCCTTTTTCAGTCAAGAATGTTTTGGAATACAATCGAGAGCTTATTGCTAGGATTTATATATCAATAATCTAAGAAAACAACAAACAATCCCACAATACCATGAAATACCGAGTGCTTAATATGCTACTGCGTTAAAATAAAACTAAAAATATGTAAAACTGTATTAATCATACGTATCTTTCTAGGAAACAAGTCTTGGGAAAATATATGAATCAGAATATCGCCATTACGTTGCCAGATGGGAAAAAAATTTCGGATATCAAATGGCTTAGCGTGTGGTGCAGGAAATTTGCAGTAAGTGTGTTCATGATAATTCATGCGAAATTAATTAGTTTAAGAGTATTTAGTAACTTTAAAAAAATCTACATAGCTATAACTCCTTTCAAATGGGCATGCATTTGGGCAGTATAGCGTTCGCTCACACGAAGCCCCTATGAGTGAGAGCCATTTTATTTGTAGCACCATCTAGTGGCGGCTCCCGTTATCAAATTTTTGATGTTTGCGATCCTTCAATTCAAGCTTTCGTGGGATACTACATAATGCAATGATTTAATTTTGTCGAGAGTATTTGAGCCAAATTGATACTCAAAGGATCTTTTACGTGCCACATAATTATATGACATGCATGCCTGTGATTTTCGCATTCAAAAAGTCTTTTGACTCCAGCTGATATCGAACTCGCAACCTTGGTTTTCGAGTTGGGAACGCTACCTCTAAGCTATCGAATAGACTATATATCAATAACTTGCGGTCATCTCAATGTTACGGTAGTGATAATTAAAAAAACTCAGTTAAGATACATTACCTAAGACAGTAAAAAATACTTTTCGTTAATTATTTAATAATTTACTGGAAGGCTTTAAAGTACACTATATAAAAGCGATGATGCCTTATTTCTTCAAAGAGAAAATTTTGCTATATTATCTTCATTTAATATGTACATGATTTGTTTCAAAATCTTTATATTTTTTTTACATTTTGATTTTGTACGCAATATTCAATTCAATAGAAAAATTATTAGAAAAATCTTAAGGGCTCTCGTTTTGAATTCGTGAGCAATTTTTGATTACCAACTCAAATTTAGACTATGGCATTTATATGGCATCTATAAAGTATATCGGAGAAAGAATAAAATATGAGAAATACTTCCTTTAATAGTTACTTTAAAATTTTTTAAAAATCTTAATTTACTTAAACGAAAAGCAAGACAATAACCATAAAAATAACTTCTAACATTCATAATAAAAAAAATTCAGCCCAAAAAATTTTAATTTTTGTTCTTTCGGGGTCATTTTGTAACGGGTCTATTCACGAACCTCCAACTAATCCTCTTGGAAAATTTACTTCTTTTAAAAATTGTTCAATTGAAAACTTTCTCTTGAAGAAGGAAATGCGATTTATGTAAATCAAGGTTCATATTTAAGCATTAACTTTTAGGTTCGAGAAGAGAGAGAGAGAGGTTAGAGCTAGATGATAGAAGTTAGTGATTAACGTAAAGTAGTAGAAAGCTATTCGAGAGTGACTCGTTGATTATTTGTTTAACATTTAAAATTCATGACTGACGATTTGGTCAATTAGATATTTAAATTGGAATAGTGTCGGCTTGAAGTAGATTAGCTTAGAACGGAATTTCGATTATTTTGAACGTGTATTGCCAAGACTTTCCAAGAATAAGTGATTATAATTCATAATTAAATATTAATTATCTCATCTACCTTGCTCTTTTGCCCCAATACTTATTTATAGGTGCATTTCCTAACGTGGGTTGTTGAGATTTGTCAGGTTATTGAGATTTGTTAGTAAATTATATTGTTTTGATTATGGCTGGTATTCATTCTAACTCTCGAAGACTGATGGATGTGAGGGACCATCCTTCCATCATAATTTAATGAAATATAATAGCGAAAACTTCAAACAGTCATTTATTTCTCAATTATTATATTTAAGCTCCTGGATTCAAAATGACCGGTTGCTAAAACTTCAATTTTACTACTTCAGTAACTTTTTTGAAAATGTATCATTTTGAAATTCTTCCTTAATTAGACATAATTATGCTGAAAGCAAACAAATAAACAGCATCCATGGTAATACATAATTATCAAATGTATTACAATCACGAATAATGCTACAACTGTTGACAAAAGAACTGCTTTCCTATTTTTACTGTCGTAAAAATAATGGTTAATTTTCAGGTGAATTTTGGATTCATCATGATACCAGATAACTTCGAGCCTCCCATGCCGGCGGATTTAGGTTCACTGAGTTCTTTAGCTCATGGAGTAAAATCTGGAAGTTTTATAGTGAAAGACACCAAAACAATTCAGATTAAGAATCTGCATTATGATGGAGCAGGTCCAGGTGAGCTTTTTAAATATCTTTTTTAAAGTTAAAGTAGTTATTTAGAATATGTTACTGGATAGTATGCATGAAGCCATATCGAATTCTTAAAATTATTTCGTTCGTATTTTTTTGATTCAATGGAAAAGTCATATTCGGGATACTTTTGTGTGTGCTTTATTCGAACCTTTTGCGAACATTTTAGATCTTCAATTATTAATTCCAAAATTATTTAAAATCTACATTGGTATACAAATATTGGTAAATTATCGGTATCTTTAAGTTATATAAATAATTTTTACGATGTATTTGATATTTTTTATGTATAAATACGACATGATACTTTATTGTGCTCAAAGTTCCGATAAGAAAGGGATTTTTGAACAATTCGATTAATATTGGTATTTATGTTATTATTATTACTGCTACTGTAGTTATTATTATGCTATCGGCAAACAGAAACATCGATAATTTACTGAAACATATGTGCCCATCTCACTTACTTTAAACACACTTCAAACAATACTCTACTTTTGAATTATGAATACTGAGTAAATTATAAATAATAAAGCTGCAAAAATTGTTTTCTTAATAACTGAGAATAAACAATTTGCTCTTTCAAAGTAAAAAAATATTAATTACCATGAGGAAAGTGTCTGCCTTTAATGAAATTAAATAAGTTTGAAGCTCAAACACCGACAATAAGAGAATTTAAAAATTCAAAGCAATAAGAGACCCACCAAAACAGCAATTCACACCGAATGTTAAAATCGGTAATTAGTGAATTCGCGCCCTCTAGAGGAGTGAATGCTTGAATATAAAAATGAAGAGATTGATAAAGATTCATAATCTCATTTTGTGATAAATTTTGAAAGGCAATAAACAATGTTACTTAAGGTTTCGGAACCGTGATTTTGCAAAAGCGTGTAAATGGATAATATTTATGATGAATACATGTATAAAATTGTTTTAAGGACATTATGACAAAGAAAATTATTTAAATACAATATTTTGGCAAAAAATTAACTTAGAATAACCTTTTTTCCAAATGTTCTCTTTTGTAAAAATGCTTCTATTGTATTAATATTTTGCCTGTATTCAGCTCAGACACTCTGTACAAAAGGCTCAACTAAATTTTTGAAACGCATAACTTGGAAGTCGGTTTATCCATGTTTTACGAAAACAGAAGGGAGAAATTTAAGAAAATACGCCGATAATTATTTCAAATGGTTTGTAGCTCTGAAATAATGTGAATTTTTCAAAAATCATAGTTGGAACCTCGTACAGAGGTCTAAGGCTATATACAGAGCAAAATATTATCAATAAAGCATTTTAAAAAGAACACTTGAAAGTTAAGTATTTTGAACATATGTATTTAAATAATTTGTCTATCTTGTCAAAAATTTATACATGTATCTAAACTAAGATGGCACAATATCAGCTGTTTAAAAATTATACAATATTATTCTTTAAATCATGGTTCGAACGTAGTCGGATACTTTAAGATCTGTGACAGATCTAGTCACATCTTGATCCGGGCTGCTCCTAATTAAGTTGTTTACCATGTCCCAAACGTGATTCATTTGAGAAAAAAAAATCGCGCTGGCCAAAGAAAGATATCCACAACAGTATGGATACAATCTAGAACTTTATATAGATACAATTATTATATGGATATTTTATTTGTATAGATACAATCAAAACTTTATCGTAAGTTTTCTTATTTCCAACAGTAACTTCCTGTGGTCATGGTAGCCTAGTGGTCTAGGTAAATGACTCGTGACTGGCGTTTTCATGAAGACCCGCCGTGTGTAGGGAAGCGATGCACGTTAAATCTGTCGAAAGCTCAAACTTCCTTCGTTTAAGTGGTGTGGTTGTTAGGAGAGGGGGTGCCAGGTCAGGTGTCATCCTCGTCACTTGACCATGGCTCAAAATTAAGAGGTCCGTCACCAAAAGCCCTCGTGTAGCTGAACAGTGCGACGTTAATATTCATTCACTCACTCACTCACAACTTCCTGTGGAAATTGTAAATTGATTGAATTCATTAGATATTTTCAGTCATTTCTATTGTATTATTATATCAACATAAAAGTCAAGATTAAACTGAATGATATATTAAAAATTTCAATGATTTCTATACGAGATATTTTAAACCAGTTTACCACTCTATAAAAATATTCCATGTTAACATTTTTGAGCATTTTTTTTATTTAACCCCAACTCATTTGAAACTCCATTATGACTACTTAATTTGTATGAAATGATAAAAAATAAATTTCTTTTTTAGATGCTTTTTTCCTGGTTGGTACTGGAGATGCCCCTAATCCTGATGGCACAAAAGTACCTGATGAAAATGGAAGGTATAATCTTGCTTGTAATTTTTTATTAATGGATTTTTAACTCGGGAAAACTGGATGTTTCTATGTAATTTCATCGACCAATTAATTTAAAAAATAATTTATGCTTTTTAAAATTATTTTCTAAGCTCAGTTCTTTACACTTCACAGCTTACAAAAACTCCACGGTTATCAAGGGGAGGATATTGAACTTAGACTTCCAGGAGATTTAACAGTATTCGACATTGAGTGGTTCTCTTTGTATTGCATATCTTACAAACATAATTTCGGAGACATAAAGATCCCCAAATTTCTCAATGTTCCTGCTGATATGATGACGTTGAAAGAGGAAATTACTAAGGCAAGGATTCTATTTTTCATTGTTTTGGTTTACATTTTGTCTTACTTTTATTCTCAACAAAATAACTATTATCAAATTGTTGTTATATTGGAATGAAGAATGAAAAAAAAATGATTTCATTTTTTTCATTTGTTTCATATCGTTTTATACTATTAGAAATTATTTTTCAAAAGCTTATGATTATTTTTAAGTGCACATTTCATGTGTTGTGGCCTTTTTTATTGGATTTTAATAACTTAATGGTTTTCTAAAAGCGCAATAAAAAAACATTGTGTACTAATTAATCTACAATATCTCACTTAATGCTTATATTCTATATTTAATATATATTTTGAATAACTTTTTGAAGCATCCTCAATGTATGGTTTTGAATAGTTATAAAACATCTTACACGCAATCAATTTTAAATTTAATTATGTTAAGATTTTTACTTAAGAAGGATTGTATTGTTCAGTTTTATCGAAATTTAAATAGAGAAAATTCTAAATTTCCACTATCTATTTTCATTTGGAAATGAAATGGAGATCAAACTATTTAAAATATTGACATTCGAATTACACTTTAAACTAAAATTTACTTGCGAAAGTTTTATGAAATAAATTCGGTGAATATAATGCATTAAGCATATATTAAAACTGAATATTTTTTTAAGAAAATTCAAAATATCACAGTACATATCCATATATATATGTACTAAAAAATCTTCCTTTTCGAATATCTTGAAAAATAAGAAAAATATTTTTATTTTAACATACTTCATATTTCTTTTATTTTTTGATTCATGAATTTAAAATTGAATCTAAATTACATTAATTTAGGACATGAAATTCGATAACTGCGAAGAGATGTTTCCAGGAGTTCTTCATGTTAGTTGGAAGATTTTAGGACAAGATCTAATTTTGCAAATGGCGGGACAAGCTGGTAAAAATTCCATTTTTTCCCCAACATTTTTAAAAAGATAGAATTTTTTGTTCCGTATATATATATTATAGTCATATTTAATTTGGTTTTAAGAAGATGTGTGTAAGCACTTTTATTTTTCTACTCAAATTACCATTGTTGAATTCGAATTTATTTTTATTTTATCAGACGATAACGAGTACATTTCATTCGGCCGGAGTGGCAACGATAATCGAGCTGTCATGATAGGAGCAGATGTTGCTGTGGCCTATTTAGACTCAGACACTAAACAAGCACGCGTGGTGGATTATTATCTCAGCGCCAAATCGCAGGTGAAATCTTTAAGGCAGTTTTATTTTGTAATTCTATGTTTGTTAAATATTTGAATTTTTTGTTTAAAAAAAAAGTAAAATTAAAAATGTTCCAGGATGTTTTTAGGGATTATAAGAACTTAATTGTTCTTAAGAAATACTAATTGGGTTATAAGTTTTAAACTTTTTAAAGATCATTATATTTATTGATGAAATATTATATGTATTAAATATGCCATTGTCTTACACTTATTTGATTGAAAATAGAAATTCCCGTTCAAATTTTCATCATTGTGAACTGTTGCGACTAAATATTAGCTGTGTGTTACAGTTATCTCTTACTAGATGTTGTTAGAAATAGGATTTAGAATGCAGAACACTTTTCGAATATTTTTTTCGCTTAATTTCCGTTCTCTAATAAAAAATTTTATTTTTTAAACTATAAAACACCATTGATTTGCAAAAATACGATCCTTATAGTTCAAGATATATTTTTAGCTTTCTATGCAGAAGCAAGATAGAGAGAGTATGTATTTCATGTATACTGGAAAAAACTGTTCCCCAAACAATTGAATAGCATATTGTTATGTGTGGTTACACGTTAGTGAACTGATTTATTAATATAGCCAGGAGAACCTGGTTCACCAACTAGGGCGTGGAGTGCTTTTTGAGGTCATTGATCTGCATCGTAATTTTGCACCACGGTCATGTATGAAGTTGTCACATGAGCTGGTACCCATCAAAGTAAACTTTAAAGCCATGACAAATTTAGCGCATAGTCGAATGAAATTTCGTCAACCACAAGCTGAAGGGCGTGATTTCTCAGCTCCTATGACTTTTCAATAGTTTAGTCAAAATATAATAACTAAGCATTTATCTGATTAACCCTCTAAGCGGTCTGCACGTAAAATTCCGCCATTCCAGAGATGCTTTTTCTGTCTTCAAGCAAGATTTCCAAAAGCGGCCAAGCCGCATTCTTAAAAAGACGGCTCAACCGCTTTTGAGAACCCCACCTGAAAGCAAAAAAAATATGTGTGGTGCATTTTTGAAGCATCTCCATAATGGCAAGACTTTAAGTGCAGACCGCTTAGAGGGTTAAATAAGAGTTTCTACAGATTTTTTTAATAACAAATATGAAATAAAAACAGCCGTAATTCTTCTAGAAAAAATTATGAACTACATTAAAATCAAATAAGGACATTTTTATTGAAAAATTTTCTAATAGAGGGGAAAATTCCATTCTATATTGTGCATTCTGACAAAAGAATTTGAAGAAAGTCGCTGCATCCCTTAAATTTTTGAAGCAATTTAATTTGAAGGTTAACGGCATGAAGATATCGACCGACTGATTCAAATTACTTTGATCACATGCGGTTTAACGACGAATTTCACCACGAATGTTGTTAATTAGGACGTTCTTTCACGCAGCTATGCTTTCAGCGCAAGTGGTAACACAATAATAAAACTCTGTTTCAGGATATTTCATTTCACCACTGCTCGTTACCAATGAAAGCGTTATCTTTCCATAAATATAGCTGTGATTTCCAAGGTTGATGTGAAGATTTAATTTCAATCGCTTTTTAAACGAGAAATTACAAGATCTATTGATTATCTATCTTTCTTATCTGTTGTATGCGTGCGTGCGTGTGTGTGAGTGAGTTCAATGAGAGATACCATCGAGCAATTTCGTCAAATCAAAAGACATCGCCAAATGCCTCGATATGGCCATGCCAATAGCAGAAAACCGTCCCCGCGCATGTTCCAACTCAATAATAATAACAACGACGACAGCATTTGGTGACATTTTTTGAATTGGCATTGTCTTTTGTTTTGCATAAATTCATCGATGATAAAATTTGTTTGTAACTTAATGTTTTACTACAACAACACAATAGACAATTGGTCATTTCTAATTGATTGTGAGTCAGATGATGAGAAATGACATCTGCGTTTACCAAAATTCCGTATGACTTCATATAATAATTATTAAGCCGATTCTATCTAATTTTCTACAACGTTAAGAATTTTTTACTCTAGATTGCTATTATAAAATGGTTATTAATATAAATAACCCCTTTGCTATATATTTAACCTTTTGAGGAATCAATACTTGACGTACGAATCATAATCAAGATCTCATTCGAACATCTAAATTTGGTGGCGAGAGCCGCCACTAGACAGTGCCACCATGAAATGGCTCACACAGTTGGGTACTTGCCGTGTTTGCAAAGGCTTAGTTGCCAATATGCAGCACATTAACAAAATGTTCCCAAAAATTAAATGGCAATATAAGTACTCTTCCGTAAGTGTCAACTTTTACTTTAAATTACGAAGGTCGTTCTCAAATAGCTCATTGTGCATCTCAAAAGCGATTTTAAAAACGGTTTAACTGAAAATCATAATTTTAATATCGTTATGATATGGTTGTTTGTTGAGACATACTTTAAGACAGGTGTAATTCCATTGTGTCGCATTTTGGCCAGGATTCAAATTTACCAAATTCTGTTCATTCGATTTTAATATTATTAAAATATAACCTTCTGCATTTTAAAATTGAGTACGATGCCTTTATATACGATGTGCACTACTCAGCAAACTGTTTTCATGCTTTTATGATTAACCTATTCAGACCTAACATCCCATTGGTGTGGTAGTTAGGAGAGGGGGGTGCCAGCTCAGGTATTGTCCACGTCACTTGACCATGGTTCAAAATCACGTGGTCCGTCGCCAAAATCCTCGTGTAGCTGAACAGTGCAACGTTAATATTCACTCACTCAGACCTAACATATTTTAAACGCGGGAAAAAAAATTTAGGGTGGCTTGATTTTTCTAATGGTATAGTCAGAAGTACAAATGCTGTGAAGAATTTAAATTATAATTAATTTTTTATTTTGACAGGTACAAATATGTGCATCTCAGGTCTTAACAGCCACAAAAAAAAAAAAAATTCCAATTTTTTTTCTAGTTATATTTATTTTAATAAATGTTCTTTAAAAATGGAAAAAAATGCATGATAATTAAAATGGAATTTTTCAAAACATTTATTTCTTTACAAGCAAAGGAAAAAAAAAAAAAAAACTATAGATTTGTAACTTTCCTATCTACATTTTGATGAAAATTTGTCTGTCATAAATTGAGGGAAATGTCCATTATTTCGAACATCGGAAAAAATCATGGTCCAGCTCTTACCTCACTGGTGATTGTTGTAATATCTGGTATTATACTTCCCTAATTTGTATTGATATTTGGTGTTATTATTTATATCTTCTTCATCTTCATTTTCAACAGATACAACAACCTCATCAAGCAAAACTACATCTTCAGAATTCCTTTCACTTGAATCTTCAAAAATACGATTATTTTGATTCATAATTTCCTCTATTTTTTTCCAAGTTAAACATTCTAAATCAGAGTATAACAATAATTATAAGTTTCTTAAAATGTAACTATATCAATTAAAACTTAGATTGAAGAGAATAATTTTAATTTATGGCCAGCTATAAATGAACAAATCAATCTTGAATAGGCACGACAGACAAAAGCAAATTTCTATGTAAATTTTATGTATTCTCTGAATTTTTCTTAAACTGTTGTGATTAGAATATATAAACACCATGATATATAAATTATTACTTAAAATTAAGTGTCTAATTATAACTCAACAAAATAAATACCCCCATCGTCATAAAAAATAATACTGCACCCAAAATTTCATTTTAAATGTCATTTGCATCAGGAAGCGAATAAGAACCGAAGGTGCATAAATGCACACCTCAAAAGTTACACCTATTTAGAATACTACAACTGTTAACAGTGTGATAATTTTATGATCTATCAACTCTTTGAAAACGTCTACATCAAATAAAAAAATATATGAAGTTCAAAAGTTTCAATTATATATTAAAAAAATAGCTCCCTTTTTCAGCTTCTCGTCGAGTCGGTCTTTGCTACTTTGTACGCTGGTGGTAAAACTAAAAAACCTGAACGTACACGAAAGATAACCTGCGAATTCAATTGATTGTTTTTATCCTTTATTAAGATATGAAGTTAAAACCTCAGGTACGCGTACCTTGGTATCAGGTACCTTGGGTCTGAAGAAACTAAAGTAAGAAACAATTCGAAACACACACAAGTGATTCAATTAACTTACGAAGTGCGCCGTATTTGTCGGATTCTAACATGCTCTATTCGAAATATTAATGTAGCATTAATTGCACGTTTAAGTTTCATGGAAAAAACATTCGGTAATCCTCAAAGCTATGCAACGAATATTTTATGTCATCCTGTATAAATAAAAAAAGGAAGATAAAAGAAATAGTTTCGAATGCTTGAACGAAATTGCTTTGTCGTATTTCGAAAATCACGACTTTCAATTATTCTCTCTTTCTCTATTTTAATGAGCTGCTCTTTCAATGCTTATTTACTCACTGAATATCAGATAACTGTTTTCAAGTTTGTTTTTATCAAAATCTGCCCTTTGAATGCCCATATTAAGCAAATGACAGACGTTGAAAATTTCAATAATCAACGCGAATTTAAATTTTTGAGTTTTTGCATCAAAGTTATGCGTTTATGTTAATGGTTATTATGTTATACTCTAAGTACTTTAAGTTTTATATAGCCAAATTAAGAAATATTTGTAGTATTAATAGGAAAAATAACAGTGAATTATGAAAACGTTACATGTTATGAATTTGTGAATTGGTATATAGTAACATTCTTAAGTACCTGCTTGTAATATATAAAATGTGGACTTAAGACGAATTTTGAGAATTTTTGGGATACGCAATATTTAAAGTCTTACAAAATGAAAAAAGAAGGCATCCTTAATACCTTTCAAAATTTCATTTGTAACTCGATAGTATTGGCAAATGTTGACTGGTTAATAAATTGGTCCCTTAATAATTATAGGAATTTGAGAGAGAGAATTTTTTGATGTTAATAGATTAATTAATATTAATAGATTAATTACTGTTAATTAATATTAATATATTAATTACTATGAATAGATCAATTACTATGAATAGATCAATTACTATGAATAGATCAATTACTATGAATAGATCAATTACTATTAATAGATTAATTAATATTAATGGATGAATCAATATTAGTTAATATTAATGGATGAATTAATATTAGTTAATATTAATATCACACACAATAGATTAATAAATATAACAAAATATATAGTTTTAATTTATCCTTATTGAGGCTTTTTTTATAATATATCTGATTTTCTCAGTGTAGAATAAACAACATCTTGAAATTTCTTAAAATTTTACTTGAATGTGTTTTCTAAATACAGGGATTTAAAAATGTGTCCCTAGTGTTTAAATGAGCCGCCGAATGCTTTGATTAAATGCATTTTCCATTCAACACTTTTCTTAATTTTTAGTACCAGTCGATTCATTTTTTTTTCAAATTTGTAAGTACAAAAATTAGGAAAAGTTCTATTTATAATATTAAAAGAATGAATTATTTAATTCAGTTTAAAAAAGTAAAACTTTAAATTACCACATTTTTTCAGATATTTCAGTTTTCTAAATCAGAAAAACTATTCAATCCAAAATTTAATGCCAGTTTCCCCATTAGTCTATGAAATATGCAAGATCAAGTTAAAGCTCATAAAACATCCAAAGTTAAGGAGCTGCACTTTAATTTATAATATTTTTGCAGATACACTTGTTACATGACGTTAAAAAAAAAAATGTAATGAATCGTTCTCCCTTGAAACAATTTATTTTTAGACCCGTTATATCCCCTCCCCGTCCTTGTTTTCCCCCTAATAACTATGGAACTAATGATCGTATTTATGAGATTTGAATAAGTTTTTCAGACCACGCTACTGCGTATGTGTGTATAGATATATATATAAACACACAGAGATAGAATTTATTCGAAGTAAATTATTTTACAGTAGAATTTTACATAACTTATTTATTTCAGTAGAAATATTCATAGCTTATTGTTCAATTCTCAAATATTTCTCAATTTGAAATGCTCAAATATTATATCTTAATAATTCTAAATGGAGAAATTGGAATGGATACTGTCAGAATGGGTCGGAAAGTCAATAGTAAACGAGCAACTTTTATTTCTACAATGCAGGGACTGCGTTATATAATAGACTGAATTTAAAATCCTAAAGTAGATAAAACAAAGCGACTGCAGTGCCGCTACAATTAAAATTTCAACATTGATAAGCATTTGAATTTATTCATTCTCTTTCATAGTATTTCATCGATTAAGAGTTCTATCAATTTTCTAGTGTTCCCAAGGAAGTGGTGCTTGTCCAGACACAAAATTAAGAGGTGAAGACAATACAGAACTACTGAGTTGGGAAAAATCTGATGGTATTTTCACAGTTACATACAAAAGGCCTCTCGGTTCTGGTAAGTTGGACTTTACTAAACGTATGTTGATCTAAATGTTTACAATTTATATGTAGCTTCCGGAAACATGTAAGTAAAATGTTTTAAAATATAATATTAAAAGTTATTTTGCGCTTCATTTAAACTAGGTGATAGTCAGGATCTTTCTATACCAGTATCTATACCGGTTTCTGTAGTAGCTGCCATTGGGCCTCTGAACAGCCAAAAAGAAGTAGCTTTCCACACTCATTACTATACCAAAGGTAAAACAAAAGAATAAAGGCTTTTTAATTTTTTCTTTTGAAAATTTTAGCATCCCTCTAGTAAAACTTACTTTTCAAAGTATCAAAAATTCATTTGTCCGTATTTTATATATACTAGGTTATATCACAACAAAATTAAATATTTTGAGTAAATTTCTATGAATAATTAAAAAAATTATATTACTTTATTTCTGAAATATTAGATGCTAAGAAAATTCATTTCGGTCGAAGTCCACCGCAGGATCGGTGCAGCCCTCTAAGTGCTACAACCACGATGAAACCCAAATCTTGGCCTCCGATGTCAATCGTCGACGCTACAACTTTCCACGCTCAGATTGGCCCCACTGGAGGAGACAAGGGTTACACAGCAATCACAGGTGAATTTTGTTTACCATTAATCATTTTCGACATGTTTATCTTTCCTGTTCAGATTATATTGAAAAATTTAATGCGAATGTGTGAACAGTTTTGTAAAATTTCAATCTGTAGTAATTACTGAAAGCCACTGTAACTTTTAGGTTGGTTTCACACAAGGCGATTTTGTATCATTCAACTTGTTTTCTGTTATCACTCCTCTAGTGTGAATAGTGGAGAGAATTTCTTTAGCACGTAGGCACAAAATTGACTAAAAAGGAAGTGTCATAGCAAAGTTCTGTATTTCATCAGAACAATGATCCACCCCGAGGAAGCAATAAAAAGATTTCCTTTATTTTCAATACACTAGTAACCACATGTGAAGAGCTTAGCTTCCCCAATATCAGTTTAGTTGAGTCAACTAGTGGGGAGAAAAACGTTTTTTTTCGAGAGCATCACAGCCTACATATGAAGGGACCTAGGCGATTTCTTTTGCAAACTGGCTCCCGACTGTATTCCTTCTATTATGCGTGGCACAAACTGACTTGTGGGAAAAGGTCCTTAGATTGTTGAATTATATGAAAATCGTTATTCTTAATTTTAGTGTTATTCTCATTTTATTCACAAATTCAAACTTTATGGAAACAGGAACTAGTTTCGTGTAAGATAATTTTTCTTGCAGGCATTTGGATGGTTTTTCAAAGTTAGTTAAGCCGTTATGCTTAATGAGCGCATTATTTCTGTTACTATTGCTTGAAGTCATCAATGAAGGAACCATACAACTTATTGTATCACAATGATATATTTTTTAGACTTTCATCACTCTTACATCTGGAAAAACAATACTGTCAGGCCTTATCTTTCAGAATTCTATCTGAGTGTTAATTTTATTTTTATTTTTCAAAATATGAAACACCATGAGTAGTACCCTAATAAACGCGATTGAAACTTCATTGTACAGTTTATAAAGTTTTACCTAGCCCAAAATACAAAAGATAAGAATTATGCTTGGACATAATGAAAAAAGTGGGTGACAAAAGATGAGATTTCGCTCATTTTTTCAATTCTTTCTCTTATACTATTAACTCACACTCTCTATTTATTTATTTATCTTGGTGGAATTTTCAATCGTTAGTAAAATACATTTTAAAGCGCTCAATTGAGCTGAAACTTTGTATACATGATTATTTTGGATGACAATACAATAATTAAATTATAATTAATACAAATTAATTGATTAAAACTAATTATTCAAAGAATTACAAATACAGGAACGTTGGCATCATTTTTGGCGACTTAGCGACCCTTTTGGCAACTTGTGTCAAAACTTAAAAAAGTTTTTTTTCTCACATTTTAAAGCGCTCATTTCAGCTAATATTTCTATACACTATTGTTTTGGGTGAAAGTACGGTAATTGAATTATAATTAGTTAAAATTAATTGACTGAAACTAATTATTCAAAGAATTACAGATACAGCCATGTTGGTTTCATTTTTACCGGTTTCTGACGTCATCTTAGATTCGTCTCTATTGTTGTAACAGTATAACTGTTAAAACAAAGACAAAAGTTGGCGCTGAAAACCAGTTTTTCAGCCGAACCGGGTTTGCATTGTTACAACAATGCAGACAAATCATGCTCTTTTTTCAATTCCTCTACTATTAGTTCACTCTCTCCCTATATATATATATTCATTTATGTACATATATCTTATTCAAATTTTCAATCGTTAATGAAATACTTTCTATTCATCCATTCAAAGTAGAAATTGATTTAAATTTTTTTTTTATATTACTTGTTTGAGAAAATGACGTATTGAAACATGTCATTTGTGCAAATAAGTATGAATTAAAGGATATACGTTATTAATTGAAGTATTCTTTTAATTAATGAAGGATCTCAATCCTGGGGCATTGCATGGTGGATGAATGGCATGCTCATTCCCGAAATAACTGTGCGAAGAGGTGTCAATTATACTTTCATAGTAGAGGGTGGAAACAATCCTTCCAATCCAGCTTCCTACCACCCGCTGTACATAACGAACAGCGCAGAAGGAGGCGGAGGACAGTTCTTGGATCAATTGGGATTGCCGGTATGTATATTTCTCTATATCAAACACAATTCTTCTCCTTTTTCAATTCCTACTATATTAGCTCACAATCTTTGCGACATAGCCATCCTGTGATGACCATGTCGTGCCGGTTCCGCGTAAGCTAGAGGTGTGGGATTATCAAAATGATGAGACATAATAATTCTTAATACAGCTTTTATTAGAATAACATATTACTTAAATTCTAATTTGACAATTTTAATTAAAGTGAGAGTCAATGCCCAAATTAAACCACGTAATTCCAAGTCGAATCACGCAACTAGATCCTTTATCTCAATTATCAAATTAATAATCCTATTCATCTAATTACTTATATCTAATATTACCTTTTTCAGTTCTCCTTCCTTTACCTAGAGAATGATATCTATAAACTTTATATATACGATGGTTCCAACTTCTTTATCTTAGGCTTCTATTCTTTCCAAAACTATCGGACTGCTAACTCTTGATCTACAAAGATTTCACACTAAAACTTTGTCACGCTATCGATCGAATAATTCCACACTACTATCTCTAAGCTTGCCGCGTTATATCCTATCATCAAAGCTTCTATCCCTAACTTTATAGTATATCTAATTTACATATTATCTTTGTTTATCTTCTTGGTATTGGGTTGGAAAAGTTTTGCCATTAATCGTGGCCGTCAAAGAACATAGAGGTTATGTTGTAGAGAAGAAGGCGATAGACGTCACAACCCCTCAAGGAAAGAAGAAAAACATGATTTACTTAAGGGTTCTCAAAGTACTTGTAATAAATTACGTAATCCTAAATCTATTTCCTAAAGTTTCTTCGCTTTCTGAGTTTTTTATTTAAATTTTAATCTTAAATCCTCATTTTAACTTTTAGATTTTCCAATATTTATCTTGACTTTAATTTTCATTGCAATTTTAATCTTAAATTTTAGCTTTTATAATTTCCCAAAATTTATCTTGACTTTAATTTTCATTACTCATCTTAGAATTAGGGTACAATATTCAATTTAAATTTAAACTCGTGACAATAAATTTTACTCCAATATATGTAGGCCAACATTAATAATTACTGTTTGAATTTATGCCCACTCTCACTTTTACATTTCAATTACTTAAAATATTTATACACTTAAATTTCCTAAAAACAAATATTCTGGGTGCGCGGAGCCAATCTAACACTGCATAGACTGGAACTTTCCGGCTCCCCTTCTTGTTGAAGCTATAATTTTCAAGATTTTCAGGTCAGTCTCCTGGAAATGAAAACTATTTGAGATACTCTATTTCCATAATATCAATCAATTTTATATATATTATTTATATATCACAATAAATTTTCTTCTCCATCCCACATCTGGTTTCAACAAAAAACTCCCAATGAGCCGCGCAACTCGTTTGTATTATTGTTAGTGCCTTGACTACGCCGCGTTTTCCCTGAACCAGATGCCTCCTAATACATAACAATACAACTTAACATATATATATACACATATTATACAATTACAAACATTTTTCAATAAACTATTATAACAAATAACCAAAGGAATTTTCGCATCTCACGAAGTCATACATCGAAGCAAACAAATGTGTGATTACAAATGTTTTCTGTTCAGAAAAAATTTTTTAACAAGGTAAAAGTTCCAAAATTAAATAAACGCTCATTGTAGTGTTTGACTTGGCTTATAACTTTTAAGCATCGCCCGAGACTTCCTTCTTTGCAATAATTCTTCCGACCACTTGTTGGAAGATCATAAAAATGAGAACAATACAGCCTAATTTTTATATGTTTTCTCCCACATTCAGCATCCAACGATGAGATTAAATGCATCACTCTTCTTTCCTCGGTTGTACTGGAATTTCTTGTTGTAAGACTTTGTATCTCCTTGTCGTCCTTTCCTTGACTTCCCAACTGTGTCCTTGGCTGGTCGGGGTTCTTCTGTTCTCCGTCGTGGCCTTAAGCTGTATCTTACTTCATTTGGAACTTCTGTGCATTCTCTTCTGTTCTTTTTCCTGCTTTTGGAAATAGTACTGGATGACATTTGTCTTTTATTATTATTATTGTCCCCTTTTCTTTGCCACTTTTCAACGTGGTCCACTTGCCCCGACACACCTGATCTTTTAATACCCCTATTATATCTAAACCTTTTGTTTTATTTTCATTCCCTAATGAACTAGGTGATGATCTGACCAGTGATTTGTTTTATGGGTCCTCTCTGTATTTTTATATTGGATTTGATTGAGTTTACCAATCCTTTTGCCTCTAACCTACGTTTCACCGCAAGATTTTTTGCTCCCATATTGTATTCATTTAATCCTTGATGTGCCTTTTTCCGAAGTACGAGTTTCCTGACTTGATCTTGCTATTTGGGATACCTGTTCTAATTCGACCTCGTCACATTTCCTATGACGATATATTCTTATTTGATCTACGTTAACTGTTAATCTTTTTTCCTGATTTCCATATTACAATATTATTGGTATTCTTAACTTCTAAGACTCTATATAAGGTCCCTCAAATTTTGCTTTTAAATTTGCTTTATACTTTGATAGCTGCTGAACTTGCAGGGTGTGTTTCCAATAAGACCCAATCATTTACCTTTATTTTTATGTCTTTTTCTACGTCTGACCATAATATTTTTCCCACCTTTTCTGTTTTAATTTTTCGTACTTAGTCTAAAAGCTTCTTTAAGCTTTTCTGTATATCTTGAATTTTGAATTTTGAACTTTCCACGATATCATAACTAGTTTTGAAATGGTGTAGCCAATCAATTTTCGACCTAAAAATATGAATTCAGCAGGTGTTGTTTTTCCCGTTGTTTCATTCACCGCCGTACGAATAGCGTAAGCAAACTCACGTAAATTGATCCCAAGTATCGTGTTGATCATTAACGCCAATTTGCAATCATTTTGCACTATATCTCGATTAACTCTTTCAGTCCGGTTGCTTGTGGTCGATATGCAACAGTCTTCACATGCCTTATGCCTAATCTTTCCCTTAAGTGCTCAAAAATCTCGGATATAAATTGGGGACCATTATCACTTATTAATTTTATTGGAGCTCCATAACGCGATATAAAGTTATCAAAAAATATACGCGCTAATACACGATAGGGGGCTTTTTTAAGAGGTATAATTTCAGCCCATTTGCTGAAATGATCGGTTATTACTAAAATATAGCGGTTACGTCTTATTCTCGATATAGGATACGGGCCTAATAAATCTAACGTCACTATCTCATTCGGATAATTCGATATAATTGGATTTAACCGACCAGCTGGTAACGCGTTTTTATAGTTATTAACTTGGCACATATGGCATGTAGAGACATATTGATCAATAAATTTTCTCATGTACGGGAAATAACAAACGTCCAGAATTTTATGATACGTTTTAAATCTGCCTAAGTGTCCACTTATTGGCTTGTCATGAAATTCTCTCATTATTTCATTCCTTAAAGATTTTTGGAATGTATACACGCATTTCACCTAATGACGTTGCGTGTTTCGCATAAAATAACAATCCTTCAATTAAACGGAAATCGTGGGACCAATTCTCACATATCGTTGCATTAACCGAGTTATCTTCCGGGTTTTCTAAATATCTATATATATGATGACTAATTCTGGGTCATTTTCTGTTCATTTATTAATTGTTCTACCGCGGAAGTACCAAATCTTTGATTATGGCACAATTAATTTTATCGCAATTATACTGTGGTGGATTCCTTGAGAATGTCAGCCACTGCATTTTGAGTTCCGGTCTATGTTCCCATTCTATATTATTGAATTCTGCTTAACTTTAGTGCCCATCTAATCATCCTACTCGACAAATTTTTTGCCATGTGTTAGGCGTGTTAATGCGGCGTGATCTGTTGTACGCCAATTGGTAATATTCCTAAATATGTTCTAAATTTGTTCAACGCCCATACTACTGCTTGCTAGACATTCTCTTTCGGTTACTGTGTAATTCCTCTGCGTTGTTCGGTGTACGTGACGCAAAATACCACCCTGGTCTGTTTTGTTGGTTAAGTACTGCTCTAAACCAATCGAACTGGCATCTGTAAACTCGAATGGTTCCTGAAAGTTTGGTAATTTTAAAACTGGCGCTTTTTGTTACCGCCTCCTTGACCTCTTCGAATGCCTTTTGTGTGCTTCATTTGGTTAAGACAAATTTTTTAAATTTTTCGTTTAAGATTAAGTGGCTCACAAATATCCGCATAATTTTAATAAATTTCGCGTACCACTGGGACATACCTAAAAACTTGGAAACCTCTTTTTGAGTTACGGGGCGGTTTCATCTCTTGTATAGCTCTAACCTTTGTCTCATCCGTTTAATTCCTTCTTTACTAATAATTAATCCCAAATATTTCAATTCATCGCACCCGAATTTACATTTTTCCTTATTTAATGTCAATCCTGCATCCTTTAACAACGAAAAAAACTTCCCTTAAATGTTCAACATGGTGGTGAATGATGGAGACGCGATAATAACGTCGTCCATGTAAACACTCACAAAGCTTCCCGCTATCACCGGTTTTTGAAGTTATGTCAGTGCTTTTTGAAAATTGGGGCTGCTCCTGATAAACCGAATGGCATCCGCGAAAGCAAAGTGCCGCTTTTTACTACAAATGCAGTCTTAACTATATCGCTGGGGTTTACTGCCATTTTGAGAGTACCCACTTCTTAGATCAGAGATGACATTATTGTTGTATGGTATGTTCGTTAATAAATCATCTATTAACGGTAAAGGGTATCGCGGATACTTTGTGATCGAATTTAATTTCTATAGTCTACTGCAAATCTATATGCTTCCGGATTATCCGGTGGTAACATTATTTTTCTTGCATAATACAACAGGTGACGCGTATGGGGACTGAATTGGAACAATCGTTTCCCTCTTGTAACATTTTTGTATGTGAAAATCTATTATTGCTTGCCAGTGCGATCATACTTACTTATAAGGCCTTGAAGCTACTGGTGTGGGTTATCTCCCGTGTCAATTTCATGGTATAAGACATGAGTAAGACCTGGTTTGTCTGAAAATAACCCTTTTAAAACTACTAAACAATTTTTGTAGTTTTTGTTTTCCTACTTCCCCAATTTTTGTTTTAGATAAATCTATCTCAACTTTTCCTCTTTAATTGGTTCAACCACCTTGTTGTTGAATCTGGAATTTTCAACGATTTTTGATTAAATCTAATACTATTCTTGACCTTATGAAATCTATACCTAGAATACGCCGTTATTCTAAATCTTTCAACACATGAAATGACCAATTTTCGAATTGTCACAGTCTAATTTTCAATTCTACAATCCCCCTGTTTTGGCATTTCGCACCCTGTGCTGCTGTTATTACCTGGGCTCGCGATTTTTTTATTTGTTTTATAGAAAAAATATTTTCTATATATACTTCTTCCGATATAAAGATTTATCTGCTCCGGTGTCCCATAGCTTTTGAAAATGTGTTATTTAATAATATAGGAACGTGGGGAAGTTCTACGGGTGCTATACATATTGGAGAAAGTCTAATTGTCTCTTGTGGAAGCACACCTCTTGAGGTTGATCATTAACCTTTACAATATTTAATCGTCCCCTTTGCGTCCTATCGCCTCGATTGAAATTATCCTCGAACCCTTATTTCTACATTCTATTAAAATTATCATTTCGCTCATTTCGGAAATGAGTAGCCTGTGTTGAATCTCTGATCGTATTATGAAACCTATTCCTCTCGAACCCACTCTATTATTTTGACGGCTATTCTCGTAAGAAAACTCATTTCTGTTATTTGGTCTCTCCTTATTTCCGAATTCCTCCAGTTTCTACCATTAGCTTCAAAATTAGGCATCCTATGCGCGTTTGACCCTCGTCTTTCTATATTATGGTTCCTGATAACCCCTTTGTAATTTGCAAGAATATCTCTCTTCGAATTTAGCCAAGACTTCTAAAAGTTGTATCGTGTTTGTGGATTTCTGACTTCCCACATAGTCCTGTATCTGTGGTTCGAGTCGAACTAAAATATGATCCACTAAGTCTGGCAGGACATTCCCTAATTCTAAACTTCTCTCTACTATTTTTGGTAATCTATAAACAAAATCAGTAGCCTCCTGATTTCTTTCTTAGGATGCATAATAAAACTCCGACTGTAGTTCTTTCTTATTTTTGACCGCGGGAAAAGCCTTCGCTAATTCAGCTTTTGACTTGCGCAAAAATCCGTGTGGCTGTATTTTGCACCAACAACGAACCAAATATCGAATACCAATCTTGAGCCCTTCCCTGAGATGACTTTTTAAGTAAGCACATGACAAGATTACTAGGGATTTCAAGCAACTGTATTTTATTATCGATACACTCGATAAACTCTGCAACGTTCTCCGACCACAGAAAAGTACATTCAGGTAGAGACAAAATATTTCCACCTACATTACCTAACCCAGAATTATAGATGTTCGGGCGCCATTGAGACATAGCCATCCTGTGATGACCATGTCGTGCCGGTTCCACGCGTAAGCTAGAGGTGTGGGATTATCAAAATGATGAGACATAATAATTGTAATACAACTTTTAGTAAAAGATTAACTTATATTATAAATTCTAATTTGACAAATTTAATTAAAGTGAGAGTCAAGCCCAAATTAAAATCACGTATTCAAGTCAGATCACGCAACTAGATCCTTTATCTCAGTATAGTTAATAATACTATTCATCTAATTATCTATATTAAATATTACCTTTGGCCGTCTCCTTTCTTTACTTAGAAGAATATTATCTATAAACTTTATATATGAAGATTCCAACTTCTTTATCTAAGGCTTCTATTCTTTCCAAACTATCGGACCTCTTACTCTTGATCTGCAAGATTTCACACTAAGCTTTGTCACGCTATCGATCAGAATAATTCCACAAACTATCTCTGAGCCTGCCGCGCTATATCTAAGCTTGCCACGATATATCTAGGTTTGCCACGCTATCCTTTTATAGTATATCTCATTTACATATTATGATCGTTTATCTTCTTGGTATTGGGTTGGAAAAGTTTTGCCATTAATCGTGGCCGTCAAAGAACATAGGAGTCATGTTAACAGAAAGACGCGAGAGACGTCACAGCTTTATTGAACACATAGTATCGTGACTCATGATTGTCTATCCAACGGGAAGAACAACAAGCAGATGTTCCTTAATATGGTATATGCCCTCCCCTTACTACAATGGTTCTTTGCACCGTCTCCGCATACTCAGTACCAGCTGGTGCAACATTCCTTGAGGTAAGAGTGCCCATTCCTCAATCAACATCTGTTTGAGTTGTTGGTTGTACTCCTGATGATGTAAGCGTGTGGCAATACGTCTCCCCAAAGCATCCACATATGTTCGATGGGTTAAATCTGGGGAGCACGCTTCAGTCAATCCATTCGGTGATATCTTCACTTTCCAGCAGCTCCTCAGCAAGGTGCGATGTGGCCGTGCATTG